>UXGC01000284.1:0-10780 GCA_900480045.1 Eurytoma adleriae | reverse complement strand
CGCGATGCAGTCGCTTGTATACAATGTGCAGCGCGCCTATAAGGTTATCGGCTTTCTCGCGCGTTCCCCCTTATCAGCATGCACTTGCGCTTACAACGATAACGCAGCCAATTTCTCTGTCTCTCTTCCGACTCGACGTAAGCTCTCGCGGAGTAGGCAACTGCACAAGACGAGAAATAAAAAGTCACGAATCGAACGGTACTACTTTTCTTTGCTATTGAAAAATGGGAAAAAACACAGGCAATGAACGTTTGAGTACTTCGACTGATGAATTGTACACCTGCCGTACTTTGTGTACTCATTCAACTCAATCTTATTTATACGGATCATTGTTTTGTTCTAAAGTATGATATTCACGTTTGATTTTTATATCTCTGTTGTTTTCGATATATTACACTGCGGGGATAAAAGTTGATCTACTACTCCTACATGTAACATAAATGTAGATTTACATAGTTATTTAATATAAATGTATATACCCCCACTATCATACTCGTCTTAAAACTTTACATTAGCAAAAAAAAGATTAATAAATACTATTTGGTTCTGTTATTGAACGATAAACACAATAACAATCAAAATGTTCCAAGTCTTGAAGAATTATACATTGAAAAATAAGTAACATGCATTTAAAAATTAAGTAAATATTTTGCTTTTAGTTACAATATTTAGAAATTTATCTGTTAAAGGGATCAATCTATTTTTCGAGGACTTTGGATAAGTAAGTGATCTCGGTATTTAGAAAATTCCTTTATTCAAATAACTTATTTTATGTAATACGTTGAGAACATAACATGTACAAAAGAACAAAAGTAGAATTTTACTAAAATGACAAACAAAATGTTTTTCAGCAAGAGCTTTTGTCATTCTTTAATTTTTCTGTTTTTAGTTGTACCTTTAGATGTATTTGTAGATTCATTAATTGTTACTAGTTATACTAGAATAATTTATTATTATTAACGTGATGCTTGATAAAAATTGACCAAGCTACAATGTTGTAGACAAGTTTTTATAGGTACTTTAAACACGACAATATATTTGCTCTATTAGTCAATTTGTTTTTAATAGGGGGGCATTGTAGCCTTTGATATTACAATTTTATTAAGGTCAACTGTACATTTTTCCGTGTTGTTATTCACGTTCGGTGTCATGGACAATGGAAGATCACTAATCGTCGAAATCCAAGCAATCTTCGTCGAAGTCTCGCCACGTGTGATACCGACCCGAGTCCAGACCCAAATTCTCATCGCCTTCGGATAATAGCTCGATTATGGCTCTAAAAATAGTGCAGAGAATGAGAGCTAAGCTTAGCGCTGAAAGAAAAAGCTGAGAAATTTGACGCGACTAATCATGCGACAAATTTTTAAACTTAGTGTAACTTTTTACACGTGTTACTTTTTTTTATTATTATTACAATGAATCAAAATTTAATAAATATTTAAATAAAGAAATATTTTATTGATATTGGAATTCAAACCAAATAGTAAACTCTAGATTCTTTTAAAAACAAATTAATAATTTCTTCATTTTCTCTATTCTTTTAAACATTTTTTTAATGAAATTGATTGAAATTAAAAACACAACTGTACAATCAAGATTGCAAGTCGCACATCGATTCTAAGTTATCATAGATTTTTGTATTTAAATACGAAACTTTATTTTTGCATAATGTATGTCGTGTTCGCAATATTGCAAACACGTGTCTTTATCCCGAGTTCACAAGTATTAAAAAGTTACTGCCAAATATTGATAACAGTCCGGGAAAACTTTTTTTTATTAATATTTACTAGTGAAAAAAATTAAACATACGTCAAAATATTTCCTTCGTGAGAATTCCAGTTTACTGTACCAGGGTGAGAAATTTTGTGTTCCAATAATAAATTCAGCTGTCCCCGTAATTTCTACAAATTAGAATCAATCGTTTATAAAATTTGTTATTATTATAGTAATAATAAATTTTAAAATAATGGAGCATACTTGAATAATTTGCGCAGTGCTTGGCTCGCACAAGAAAGATAAGTTACCAGCTACAGTAAACACACTTTTACCATGTTGTTCACCTACAAGATAAAAATTATTTATTAATTGTATTTAAATACATATTTATCGGTTGATTTTGCCATAATAAATTCGATGTTTATTTTTTAATAATTTGGCTTACCGATAGAATTGGTTGGTGACGCGAAAAGTAGTGCAAATGGACTAACGCTTGTGGTATCAAATAAATAAATTCCAGTAGATTTTTGTTTTAAATAGTATGTAAGGTATGGACTAGGAAAACTGGTTGCCTTCTCATTTATACTGGATGGATGCACTTTAACTGGCTCTTTTTCAGTGGTTATAGCTCTAACTCCATGTTTAGATGCTCGCCTAGAAAAAAAATTAATTATGCTGATTTATTATAATGATAAACTTTTGAATTAGATTAAGAAATAAATTAAATGTTTTAATTTAGTTAAACAAATTTAATTTTAAATTTGTTTAACTAATTTTAAAGATGAACCTATGTTAAGTGGATTAATTTATATTTAAAATCTTACTTGACGATTGCTACATTCGGATATAGTCCAGCGCAAACGATAGCCTTTACAAGTGATTTATTGCGTGAATTTCGGTTAGAAAAATCGTCGCTGGGGTTCTTATTGCGCAAAAATTTCATTTGATGCAAATAATTCGCAAATTGTTCTTTCATGTCTGAAAGCAACTTTAGTGTGTTCCATGAAAGAAAATATTCCCAGCAGAAGCGTTGCGCGTTGCCCCTGTAATTTTTCTCCTCGAAGCGTCTCAAAGCTTCGGCAAGAGCTATGTGATCGCTGTACTGGTTCAATCCGAGTTCCAATTTTTTTCTTTGTGCTTCCTCTTCTTTTCCAAGTGGAGTATAAAAAGCATCTTTAAAAGCCAAGCTAGCTGCGATTGCAAAAACTGGTTCTACGCAAGAGAACATGGCTGCCCATATTAACATTTTTCCTGTAAATATTAAAAACACAATCTTTAACGCTTCTTAGAAATAATAATAAAATCGAATGAATTAAAATATTAGTACCTGTTCGAGGGTCTAATGGTAATTGAGCTAAGTGATAACCTAATGGTGTTAAATATTCTCTTTCATCCAAAGCATTTAACTGCCTTAATAAATCTAAAGATAGAGAAATGGCTTCAGGATCTGGTGGATCCATTACTCTAGCCAAGAAATCAGCTGCTTTTCCTACTTGTAAGACTTTTGCTTGCAGAATTATTTCCTCTAAGCGTGTTCTAAGCATCTCGGGTAATGGGTACTTATCAAACGTGTGCGCACGAGCTTTTGTAAAAAGATGGTAGCAAACACCTGGTTGCACTCTGAAAAAATGGATTAGTTTAACATCTTTACTGTTCCTATAATTTGAATAATAATAATAGATATACCTTCCAGCTCTCCCTTTACGTTGCCTTGCATTGGCTTCGCTCACCCATTGACGATCTAAGGTTTGCAAATTATTTGCTACGTCAAACCTTGATAACTTTGTTTTACCGCTATCAATAACATACACAACATCTTCTATGGTTATTGATGTTTCAGCTATCATTGTAGCAATGATAATTTTGCGAACACCTACAGGTGGTACTTCAAATATAAGTTTTTGATCAACCGTGGGCATTCTTGAATGCAATGGATAAATCATATACCTGTCTAAAGAAATAAAATGTTTTGTGAAATAAAAATGTATAATAAACTTTTAGAAAGAAAAAAAATGAGAATTTACCTTTAGGAAAACAACTGCAATCCAACAACATTTTATTTAGTTTTGAAATATCCATTATACCAGGCAAAAATATTAAAATTGCTCCAGGTCCTTTTGTCATACAAATATATTTTGTTAATTCTAGAATAAGGTCAAATGAAAGGTCTTCACTAGCTGGATTGCGTAATTCGTCTAATACCCAATTTGGATGACTGTTCTAAAAATAATAAAACATTCCATAAAAAAGCCAAGAGAATATTTTTCACTATTGTTATTACTTACTAAAGTTTGTAAATGACGAATGTATGGTCCAATAAATTCATCGAATTCATTTATTTTTTCTATTGCTGCTCTATTTTTCTTTGAACGATTTTTTGGATTTGGAACTGGAGTTTCTGGAAAATGGAAGCTGTAAAGTAAAAAAAATTATATTTAATTTATTTTCTCACACTTAGAAAGGTAAAATAAACTTTATGAAACGTAGAATGAAAATACTTTGTCATAGTCAGAACGTCTTCCAGATAAAATTCTTCTACAGGATACGTAAATCCAGGAATATGGATCATAGGACAATCGTTGTAATATTTAGAAAATTGTTCAGAATTCAATGTTGCACTCATCAGAATCACTTTCAAATCAGGTCTCTAAGAAAAAAGTAGTTACTATTACTTAAATCTTATCTTTTTTAACCCTCCTGTGCTCTATAACGAGATATTTTGTCTCACAAGAGGGTTAAAATTCTTTTATAAAATAATTCCTCTTACTTTGGGAATAACATGTTTTAATAAGGTTATAAGAAAATCACTTTCTGTATTTCGCTCATGAATTTCATCTAAAATAATGTGAGAGTAATTTTTTAAAGCTGGATCTGTCTTCATAAATTGTAGTAACATTGCAGTAGTGCAGAAAAGAATACTTCCTTGAGGCCTAGATAACACCCTAAAATTTGTTTGCATTTATTTTAATAAGTTTAATATTAATTTACTTGAAATTAATCATTTATTACTTTGTAATTCTAAGTAAACTTACTTTTCCAAACGAATACAAAAACCTACAGAGTTTCCAAGACAATCGCCTCTTTCTGCCGCAACTCTTTCAGCCACTGATATAGCTGAAATTCTTCTTGGTTGTGTACATGCAATACTTGTAGTACTGCCTCTTCCACATTTAATTTCATGATCTAATATAAACTGAGCAACTTGAGTTGTTTTTCCACAACCTGCATAAAATATAAAATTAAAAGTTTCATAAAATAGTTATATGTAACTTATATAGAAGATTATTTTAGTTTTAATATATTTTACCTGTTTCTCCACTAATAACAACTACTTGATTTGAACTAATAAGATCTAAAATTTCTTTTCGTTTTTCAAATGCTGGTAATTTTGTACGAACCCTCAACATATCTTGATATTGACTAGTCATTTCCAGTCTATTTAATTCATCATAAAAACTAATATCTAAACTTTCACTTCTTTCAAGTTTTGGTGGTTCCAGTAAAGATTTATTTAAATTGTCTTCTAGATTTCCACTAATCATTCGTAAAAATTTTCTTTTGAATTGTGAATCATTAATGTGATCATATTTTGATTCAAAAGAATTATCATTAAAAAGTGGCTCCTTTGAATCAAAATATGGATTTAAAGAACTTTTAGGAACGTCAATTAATCTTCGAATTTTCTGCTCAGTGGAATTACTCAGTCTAATTGTTGCTAATTTTTCTTTTTCCTTTGGTCTATTTGCTTTTGCTATTTGTCTGTCTCTATAATAAAGTCCAATAGCTTTTCCTCGTAAACCTGGTGGAGGACCTCCTCGAAATCTATTACCTCCTCGAAAATGTCGTCCTCTAGATGTTTCTGAACTATTTCCTTCACCTTCATTAACATCTATAAATTCATAAGTCATTTTAATTTACTTATTATTTTTTAGTTAATATTTTTTAATTATAATTTACCAGATCTTTGATTTCTCCAGGAATTTTCATGTCGAGGTGTTGAATGTTTGTGTCGATGTGACATATTTGTAGATGTTAAATTATATACTGATTACTGAAATAATAATTTTTAAATAATAAATAATTTTTCTGTTTATCAAAATATATTAGTTAATAATCATCATAAATTAAATAGTAATTGTGGTAATTATTATACATACATAACCTATACTAGTCTTCTTTTTTTTTTATTTACATTTACATACTATTATTTTCGATGACAGGAATAATGACATTTAACCTTCTCACAGTGCAGAATTCATCCACACATTTTGGAATAATTCGTTAGTTACTGCTATTTTAAAATCTCAAATTTCTAAGAAAATCAAATTTTCTTATACCGACTTAGTACTAATGTGATGCTTTATAATTTTCGCGCAGTCTCCCATCTCCGATATAGATTACACTTATATTTCTCTATGTAAACCGCAGACGTATAATACCTGCGCGAAAGAAATGATGCGAGATTAGGGGAAAAATCACTATGGCGGCACCGATCCTCCCCCCACTCCGCCTCGATTTAGTGTAAATCCAGTATCGGACTGAGAAAAAAGTGACCCCCGCTCCGGTCAGCTGCGCGCTCCGAAAGCGAAAAAGCCTGGGCCCAAAATTTCCCTCGGACTTTTCCGCTCGCTCTCGGGTCGCCGCACCGTTTCGCAATCGCCGCGGTGAAAAATCCACGCCGCCAGATAAGATTTCCCGAGTCACCGCGGCGCAGGAGTAAAAGCTGCAGCGGAGTTTCGCTATCGCGAGGCACACGGCGGAGCAGCTCACGTCGCACATATGTTTTCGAGCAGCGGAGAGAAGAGGCGAGGAGAGAGGGACGGTGAGTGAGGTGCGCTCGCAGGGTACGGCCGCACGCGGAAGCGAGAGGGACGACGAGGTGCGCGGAAAAGAAGGTGTACAAACGTAGAATAGCGGACGACCCCCGCGGGAGAGGCAGTGTGCACTTCGACGCCGCCGCGGCATGGGTGTCACCGCGGAGTCGTCGCAGCAGCTGCCCGTGCAACAACAACAATAGCCGAGCGCATATCCGGTGCAGTGATCCGCACACGCGTTTTGTTTTTGCCTTCCGCGAGTGTGCGTTTGCGTGTGCATCAGCCGGACGCGTATCATAATCACACGCGCCGCTCCCCCGCGGAGGTGCGAACAGGCGCGCGCGCGGGACGCTATTATGTCCTGCCGCGGACCTCGGCAGCGGACGGCACGAGGATCCAAGGACGCGCTCGGCCGCAGGGAGAAGCCGCGGCGGTGAAGCTGGCCCCGCGGTTCTGCTAACCCGCTTGTGTACGTTTTGCGCGGCGAGCACACCTTGAGTGTATTTTGAAAGGCTCCTCCGTCTTATCCTTGAGCGGTGCGCTCTTTTTCAGAGATCGCCCGCCGATGGGTCTATTTTTAGTCGCGGTGCAGAGCAAAGGAAAGGTTTTCGCAGGCTCATGAAGTGCTTACACTGTTTTAGAGCTTGTGTTTATCCAAATGAGGTGCTTTTTTTATCGAGCACAGCTGCTTTTGGTTCACAGAGTGTTGTTTTTTGTCTTTTAACAATAATTGTGTTTATTATACTTGTGCTCAAGTGTCACCATTCAAGTGTTTTTTATTTGTTATTTTTGTTTCGGGTGTATAGCTAAAAGTTTTTATCTACATTCGAACTTTAAAAGTGCGAAGATACTCAGTCCTCATTTGACTATCAGATATATTTTTTTCTAAAGTCATTACTTTGTTGGGAAGAGTATAAAAAAAATAAACTAGGAACAAGTTTTCAGTTCGAATCAAGTTTTGTATAAGACAACTTAACTTTATAACTGCAGTAGTTGAAAAGTTTATAAATATGAAAGTTATTATATGCCTTTTAAAATATACTAAATGTGTTTGTAAAAATATTATTTTGTTGTATTATTTATAATCGTATTTATAGAAATATTTTGTTTCAGCTTGAATTGGTGCAATTATATTTGCTCCAGAATTGACGGGATGATCATTGTTCTGTCGAGTGACAGTTCAATTTTGTTGGCAGTGTGATGGGTTTAGCGATAACCACAGCACTATGGATCGTCACCTGGAGTTGCTTGCTGAGGGGCCTCCATTTGGCCCCTCAGTTCTCATCCAAACAAATACCCTGTGACAAAACTAGAAAGATTTTTACAGAATCATGGGGTGTGATCAGCGATGGTCCCAAAGGATCCAACTATACGCAGGACTCTCACTGCGAATGGTTGATCAAAGGTACAGTGCATTTAATTATTTAGTAAAATTCACAAAATAAAATTTCTCCATGAAATTTTAATCCTTTTTTTTTTTTTTAATTTTAGCCAACAGTCATCAATTTATTACTTTAAGTTTTCGGACTATGGGCACAGAATGCAGTTATGACTATGTTTTTGTGTACGATGGAGATTCGTTTAGATCTCCTCTTTTAGGTAGTTTTAGTGGTAAAACTGAACCACAACAAGTTACATCATCATCTGGATATGTATGAATATTTTATTTATTTTACATATTAAATAAATGTAATATTTATTTACTAATGAAAGATTAATATTTTTCCTTAGATGTTAATTCTATTGTACAGTGATACAAATTATGTTTTGGATGGATTCCATGCAGAATTTTCTGTAACGGATTGTCCCAACAATTGTACAAATCATGGAAAATGTATAAACAATACTTGTTTTTGTGAAGATGATTGGGGAGGAAAGGATTGCTCAAGAGCACTATGCCCAAATAACTGTGGAAATAATGGAGTTTGTGGATTGAAACACTGTCAATGTCACAATGGATTTTCTGGACAATCGTGTTCACTCCACAAAACTCATCCAGAAGGAAACAGGTAAAACAAATTTTAATACTTTTATTTTACTAATTTGAATTGCATAATAATTATTCATTTTACATCTACTAAATTAAAGATGGCATTGGCTCTCGCATTCTGAGGGTGGCATGACTCCTCGAGCTGCGCATACAGCAGTGTACATAAGCGAAACCGACTCCATTTACGTTTTTGGAGGCTACAATCTCAATTATATATTAAGTGATTTAGAAATTTACCGCTTCTCATCAAGCCAATGGGAAGATGAATATGGAACAGTTTTAGGTAACTGCAATAATAAAACATAAATAACTATAATTTTCTATTTTAATAAAAATTAATTTAATGTCTTATTTTTTTTGTAGAAGGACTATCGTCGGCTGAATACTTAGACCCTATATTAATAGCCAGTGAATTGGAGCAAATGGGAGCAGAAGACCGCGATCAAAATAGACGTTCAACTTCAATATTTTGGAAACTACTGTTAAGCTTCAAGGAAAACAGTACATCTTCTTTAAAAGACATAAATCCAGATGGGGCACAGCATGGATGGAGAGAATCAAAAGTTTCAGAACAAAAAGAAAGAGATAGAAAAGCTCAACACATAACAAGAGCAAATGACACTAATGAAAGTCTAGAAAGAAAGAAGCACACTAGAAGAATTAGACCTTCTCATTCACGGTAATTATCTAAATAGATATTGAAGTTTTAATACTTAAATATTTTAAATCGTGCATTTGTAAAATTTTTAGCTATCGAAGAAGTACAGATAACAATGTTCTACATAGACAGAGACATGTTACAAGTATCGAAGATAGTCCAATTTGGGACGAACGAGTAGTAGAAACGCCATTAGAAGAAAAATTATTTCTTCAAGATATCTTAGAACCACAATTTACTACTCTGATGCCACAAATTGATGAAGCCACTGAACCAAATTTGGAAGAACTTCCTAAACCTGCTCCTCGATATGGGCATGCAGCATGTAAATATAAAGGTATACATACCGTTTTCAAATAAAACAATTTTAAACTTCTATATTTTTACTAAAATTCCATAATTTTGGTTTAGGAGGATTTGTTATTTATGGTGGAAAAGTAGAGGATGGTTCTCTTTCTAATGAACTATGGTATTACAATGTAAACAAAACTATGTGGACATTGCGTGCTAAAAATTCACCGTTTTATCCTCCAAGATTAACTCGTCATACGTTAACATTAGCGAATGAATACATTTATTTATTCGGAGGGAGTACTGTAGATGGAGAATTTTCATCAAGCCTTTATAGAATCAAATTAAATCTTTGTACGTAATAATTTTAACAATCTATAATTATTAATATACATTCGAGATATTTAAAGTAATTAAAATAATAAAACTTGTGTTTAATAGCTGACGCAACTGCAAGTACAGAAAAATGGCAGGAAGTTCGTCCGCGAGGAGGAAAAGAGCTGGATGTCAGAGTTGTAGCTCATTCGACGGTTTACCACAAAGCAACAAATTCATTACTGGTTTACGGCGGTGTTGTCGCGAGTGTAGCTCGATTCAGCAAATTGTCCGATAGAATGTTTGTTTTTCAACTCGACAGAAGAGTATGGTCGGAAATTCATTATTCAAGAGCGCATTTACGTGATACCTATGTTCCGAGAGAACGAGCATTTCACACATGTAATATAATTGGTATGTTGCATAACAAAGTTTGCATTACTATTTGAACTTAATAGTATGACTTCGTATCTTCTTCAATAGTTATGATTAATTTTTTAAATTAATGATTTGTAGGCAATTATTTAGTAGTATTTGGAGGATATTCTCATAGACATAATAAAGAGGAAATTTGTTATGACAATCAAATGTACCTTTATCACCTTGGGTGCCATTCATGGGTGAGCCATGATGTTTTAAATACAAGCGACAAAGGTAAAAAAATGATTTGATTCAAATTGAGATAATTAATATTTCATTGAATTAAAAATTAAATGATCATTAAAACACATAAATTGAAAATTCTTGTGTAGATTCTCAGTATCCAAAACAACAAGGAGTATTTGCTCATGCAGCTGATGTAAGAAATGGAAACACTCTTCTACTAGTAGGGGGTTATCACGGCAATGTTAATGCAGATTTATTGGCATACACGCTATCACCTATGCTTGCACCAGGAGATGGAGATATGCTGGAACCCGAACAATACTGTTCTCGACATAAAAGTCTGTTCGAGTGCGCAGCCAATCCTGAATGCGGTTGGTGCTCGGCGGACGA
>UXGC01000283.1:0-172944 GCA_900480045.1 Eurytoma adleriae | reverse complement strand
TTAAAGCTTTTCGATAATGATATTATTTTTCGCTAACTATTAAAATAGTTGTTACAATCAAAATTTAATTGTGCGACTTGCTTCTTTTATGAAATATGTTTATTATATGATAGAAACAAACCAAACTATAATTTTTTTCAAAAATCTCTCGAGCTTCCTCCTTGTAAATATTGTAAGGTGAAAGCCGACTTATATCGCTGTAACAAATTAAAAAAACGTAAAGTTTTTTAAAAGTTGCTTCTTGTTAAATTGTTAAAAGGGATTTCAGAGTTTCGGAAGCGATTGAGCAGTCGCATCACTACTATCGATTAATTGAATAATAGTTGACAAAAGGTATTTCAGTAGTTTCACCAGAGAAAGGTCAGACACACCACTATTATAGATTCGTTGAATGGAAGCTGCTAAAAGCGTTTTCAGTAGTTTCGACAGTGTTTGGTCAGTCGCATCACTGTTATTGATTGACTGAATAACGGTTGATAAAAGGGATTTCAGTAGTTTCACCAGAGATAGGTCAGACACACCACTATTATAGATCCGTTGAATGGAAGCTGCTAAAAGCGTTTTCAGTAATTTCGACAGGGTTGGATCAATCGCATCACTGTTATCGTTTAATTGAATAATAGTTGATAAAAGGGATTTCAGTAGTTTCACCAGAGATAGGTCAGACACACTATTGTTATAGATTCATTGAATGGAAGCCATTAAAAGGGTTTTCAGTAGTTACGACAGTGTTAGGCCAGACACATTACAATTCTAAATTCATTAGTAGAAGTTGATAACACGAATTTCAGTAGTTTCACCAGTGTTAGGTCAGGCGTCACTATGGTAGATTTATTGGATATAGAATTTAATTCAAGGGATTTCAGTAGTTTTAGTCATGTCAGGTCAGACATACCACTATTACAGATTCATTGGGTAGAATACGATAAAGGGGATTTCAGTAGTTTCAACAGCGTTAGGTCAGGCACATGACTACTGAAGATTAATTTGCTAGAAGTCGATAGAAGGGACTTAAGTAGTTTCAGCTGTGTCAGGTCAGACATACCATATTTGTAGGTTCCTTTCATAGAAGCCGATAAAAGGGATACCATTAGTGTCAACAGTGTTAGGTCAGACACACTACTATTATAGGTTCGTTCAATAGAAGATGTTAAAAGGAATTTGTAGTTTTACCAGCGTTAGGTCAGACATATCACCATTATAGATTCACTGTACAGTTATTTAATAAATCTATTTTCAATTCATGATAGTATTTGATAAACATTGCATTGAAAAAATTAAACAGATACGCGTCAAATTAAATACTTAAATATAAATGTCGATACTTTTACCTGGCGACGATAATCCAATCTTTATTACAAGATCTCAATTACTAGTTTTCTGTTTTTGCAAGAATTTCACTTGTATTCTTTAAATCGTGCATTGCTCGTGACACACTAATTACGAACTACAACTGCAACTCTTCACAGTGATAGCTTCATTTCTGTCTTCCGTAACTCCGTATGCAAAAATATACCTGCGTACGTGCAGTGAAATATTCATTTAAAAAGTAAGGCGCCCTCGTGTCGCGGTTGCAGCTGAAAAAGAAAACAATAAAGTACAGAAGTAGAATTGGATAGAGATCGAGAGAAAGAGAATTGAATTATAATGTGTATTAAGCGCTCTTGCGCATATTAGCCTTAAATGCAATTACGAGTACGTAATTGGGTAGATTAGTCTAAAATGTAATTGCGATACATTGTTGTACGCTACCCGGGCGCTGCATACTATTGAGAAAGCTTATTATATTATCCACCTGATTGTCAGCTTTAATTACTTGCTGTGAAATTTTCGTATTTGAAACTCAACTTCACGACTTTGTTCTTTTTTCTCGCCAGTGTCTTCATTACCCTTGAACTTTGACAATTTTATTCAATGTGAATAGTTGATTCATTATTCAAGAAAATTAATTAATTTGTTACAGTTTTTAGAATGAATTAGGAATTGTTTTTCAATTTAAATTTAATGCATAAATCGATTCTAATAAAAGTTTGAATTGAAAACTACCTATTTGATTCTCACTGAATAAATGATCCTAATATCCAGTCAAAGTATTCATTGAGCGTCCCTTTTTCTCGTTTAAAATTTTATAATTGAATTTTCATTTTAAAGTAACTTCTTTGGAATACTCGTGGGTATAACCAAATATTTCAAAGGGGTTCTTTTCTTAGATCTGAATATTTATTATACCATAATTCAATCATGTAAGAATATCGTATATGCAAAGACAATTGAATTTCATATTAATGATGCTGTTATTTATTTAAGGTTCGTTCATTTTCAATAAACGAACCTATTGCTAGCACAATCGTGAGCACCAGAAAACTTCAGCTTCTATCTCGCATTTATTACGTTTACCGACAAATTAGGATTCAGAACTAAAATTGATTTGGAACGCCTAATTTTCATAATTGTTAAAGCATCAACCTTAATAAAACAAAACATTTAGGCAATGGAATTTCAATGAACTTCGGCATACCAGAGCAAATAGCAATAACTCAGCAGGAGTCTGCATAGTTATATACATTATATTACCTTGTATTTACCAAGTATTTTCTAATCAAGGAGTTCGGATTAAACTTATTATCGTTGTAAAGCGGGAAACATTGAATCGTTGAAATCCGGTGACCTGCTTGGTAACAATTCCCAAAAACATAATTAAAATTTCGACTTTTCTTCCCTAACAGCAAAATGAATTCTTAAGAGCTCTTTTTACGAGATTTTTGACACAGACTTCCCACGAAAGAGTTCTTTTCGAACTCTTTTTAGAATTGTTTACAATATTGGTTTGTAATTTTCATTAATGAGATCACTTAATCCGCCAAGATTACTAATCGCCTCGTAATTTTTATCAGATGATTCTCTTCGCATATTTAAGTCTTTTTTCATTAGTACACTGTTTACGCTGTAATTTCACTATTATAGATTTATTGGATAGAAGTCGATAAAAGGGATTTCAGTAGTTTAGACAGTGTTTGGTCAGACGCATTACAATCAAACATTCCTTAGGTAGGAGTTGATAAAATGGATTGCAGTAGTTTTGCCAGAGGTAGGTCAGACACTACTTCTTATAGTCTTTTTTACCATTATCTGATCAATTTCACTGTTGACGCTGTAATTTCACTGTTATAGATTTGTTGGATAGAAGTCGATAAAAGGAATTTCAGTAGTTACGCCAGCACTATGTCAAGACGCATTACCATCACGTATCGCTAGTTAAAAGTCGATAAAAAGATTTTCAGTAGTTTAGGCAGTGTTAGGTCAGACGCATTACTATCAAAGGCTCATTAGGTAGAAGTCGATAAAAGGGGTTTCAGTAGTTTCGCTCGAGATATGTCAGACATCACTTCTTATAGACTTTTTTTACCAGTACTCCGGTTAATTTTACTAAAAGAGATAAGTGATGAAATAGATATAACAATTTCTTATCCAATAATTACTAAAACAAATAATAAGAACATTAGTAACCTTAAAAATGAATACTGATTAAGTAGCTACTATATTAAGCAACAATCTCTTCCCGCACAAGCAAGCTCTCTGCATTTAGCACTCGCACTTATCAGCTTCGCCATCGGCAATTCAAACTGTGTGTGCGCACGCAGCCCCCGGCCCGGCCCTCCTCCCCCGAAAGCTTCTTCCATTCACGCGTTGGCGCCATAATAATCTGAAGGCTGAAGGGGGTAGAGGAGAGAGAGAGAACGAATCTTATCAGTGCATTTCCACCAAGCGAAAGCGCGGGAATGGCCGAAATGGCCAAAACACCGTCGCACAGAGCAGCGGCGCACGGCCGCATTGCGGGATCATCTGTTTCGAGCGTGATAAGCTTGGTCACCGCTGTCGATGTTGCCCCCCGAGTTCAAAGCCTCTCGCGCCCGCTATACCTACCCTTTTTCCTCTCTCTCTCTCTCTCTCTCTCTCTCTCTCTCTCTCTCTCGCAGCAAACATCGTCGAGGCGCGCTGATATTTCTTTTGAATAGGCGCCCCATTCTTCGCCTCGGTTTTTCTTCCCCGGCAGAAATTGCGTTTTAATTGGCTCTCGACTTTAATAAACAATGCCGCCTCGCTTGATTTAGAATGCATTGTATTTAATTAGTTAATTAAAGTAATTGTAGCGGTAACTGTAACGACGGCGATAGCGCCCGGTGTAATCATGGAAATTACTGGCGCAAGCAGTTATTATTTTGATAAAGTATTACGATGATATTATCGGAACTGTATATTTTTTTTGAAAGACACATTATTTCGTAAATTTTTTAAGTACAAATTACAAAGTTACATTTTTACGCTTTTTAATGTCTCTTCGTCACGCACGAATATTATTTTTTTTTTTCAAGGTGAAAAATTTGTCGCTTTCGAAACGGTAAAATTGCTTTTTAAATTACTTCCTTGGCAGCTCGTGAATACTATGCCGACGAATTAATTCGAAATAGATGGAAAACCGAAGCTTCGAAGTACTAGTTTCTCTATAAAATATACATCCGATAGAACTTGGGGAAAATCACAATCTGCTCGAGTACGCAGAGCATGTGCGCAAAGTCACTTACAACTTTAATTTCTGTTACAATAACTTTGAGCTAACCGAATACCGCGACACTGGAAATTAGATTTTGCAAGTTCGAGGCCTTTTATTCCACCCCACCCGTCTACCCTCTCATCTAGCAAAATCCGACAAATCGCTTACAAAAGGATAGTTTCGAAAAGCCTCTTTTTTGTTTTAATTAGGACACTTTTGTCGTTGTTCGAAAAACCCAATGGCCGTCCCTTTTGGTCGCTAAATTTAAAAATTGCAAACGCGAGCGAGCGTAACTTTCGACCCTTCAGCTGGGACAATGTTTATTCTTGAAAGTTTGTACAGCGAGCGTATTACCGTGCGCGTCTGTTAAACGGACATCACTCGTCGGTAATTAATGTGATCATATTCCTCGTTGAATAGCGCAAGCATAATTTATTCTACAAACGGCTTGCCGCCGTTTCAGTGCCTTTTCTAGTCTTAATAATGGAATTTAATAACGATGTTCCGGCTCTCGCATGGGTAGTCGTAATAACGCTGATAACGAAATTTTATTTTATTCGCAAGGTCTTCTTGAATTTAGAAATTCACCGTGGTACCGAAAATGACTGGCTTGTTGTTACATTCAACACGTGATGATCATCGTGTACGTGACACGCGCTACTCGAACTTGCAATTGTTGGTTACCTGATGATTTCTCATTTGCATACCACAATAGCAACCTTTCCCGAACAAGGATAGTGTAATTTTGCTAACAATATTATCTGTTACTTGATTATTTATGCAGACCGAAAATAATTTCGTTAATTCGTGAATATTAGTCATCAAAAGTTACGAAGGGCAAATTTGTTTCGTTCAAATAAATCACGACACGAAAAGCGAGTAAAATAACTCGTATAGATTTAGCATCCTGTCTCAAACAACTGTAGTGTAATATTGCTAACAACATTATCTGTTACTTGATTATTTACACAGACCGAAAATAATTTTGTAAATTCATGAATATTAGTCATCAAAAGTTACAAAGGACAAATTTACTTCATTCGAATAAATCAGCATACGAAAAGCGAGTAAAATAACTAGTATAGATTCTTAACGTAGAATATATGTTTTAACAAAATTTGAGCTTTAGCGAAGAAATTTTCGCCGTCCGTTGAAAATTTATCTCAAATTTACAGGCCCGTGAGCGAGGACCTCATTTTCCCTTTGAAAATAGCTCGCAACACCGTGTACCCACTTTGTCCATGCTCGCATGTAAATACACATAGTGCGTGAAAAAGTTGCCGTTGCTTGATCTCCCAGTTCCGCCATTAATTGCACGTCCCCGGCCTGTGTAGCTGCGGAACCGAATGCTCGCTAGGTGAAAAGATAAAAAAGATACTCCTTTTATTGCGAATCATGTTCAAACTGCATAGCGCCCCGTTGGTCACTTTTTTGTTTGCGAACTTTCTATTTTTTTTTTATTTTTTCGCTTTTATTTCTGCCCTGCAATTTGCGCTTATTAACCTGTAATTATTTCATGGAACACTTATAATTCTCATACCTTATCATCGCGCTCTATCGAAGGCTGACTAGGTGAAAATGACGAGACAGCCGTGTGCCCGTGCACACAGCAAGGTACTCGCTCATCAAGATAATAATTACTCACGTAATTCGGGGTCGTTAGCAGATAATCAAACTATCGTTATTTAAAAAATTTTCATTTAAGGCGGAATAAGTTAAATTGTTTATATTACTGTAATTTCTAAAAATATAAGTGGTTATTATTAGAAAAGAAAAATTGTTTGGAAATTATCGCTCGTAATTAATAGGTCAATCAAAAATTAAGCGAAAACGCATTGGAAATTTTTTTGAATTCAAGTACTTCGTAGTTGGAAAAAATGTTTTATCAAAAAATATTCTTTGCAAAACATAATTTTTCAAATATCTCTTGAACTTTTGGAGCTTCCTGTAAAATCAATATTGACTGCGTCCAACTTTTTCCTTGTACATGCTGCCAGCTCAAAGACAAATTATTGATATCGCTGCAACGCATTAAATAATGTACAAGTTTTAAAAAGATGTTTCTTTTGTATAAATAATGTTTAGTGTAGAAAGACTATACCACTTTTGAAGTAGACTCCTTGGATAGAAATTGATTCAAGTTTCAGTAGTATTACCAAAGATAGGTCAGACACACCACTATTGTAGATTCGTTGAATAAAATCTGATAAAGTGGATTTCAGTAGTTTTGACAACGTTAGGTTAGACTCATTACTATAATAGATCATTGCTTAGAAGTTGATAAAAGGGATTTAAATAGTTTCGCGATCGTTATGTCAGGTGCATCACTATTGCAGATTTATTGGATATAGAATTTAATTCAAGGGGTTTCAGTAGTTTCGGCAGTGTTAGGTCAGCCATAACACTATTATAGATTCATTGATTAGAATCCTATAAAGGGGATTTCAGTATTTTCGGTAGTGCTTGGTCAGTCACATCACTGTTATTGATGAATTGAATAACGGTTGATAAAAGGGATTTCAGTAGTTTTACCAGAGATAGGCCAGACTCACCACTATTATAGATTCGTTGAATGGAAGCTGCTAAAGCTTTTTCAGTAATTTCGACAGGGTTGGATCAGTCGCATCACTGTTATCGATTAATTGAATAATAGTTGACAAAAGGTATTTCAGTAGTTTCACCAGAGAAAGGTCAGACACACCAGTATTATAGATTCGTTGAGTGGAAGCTGCTAAAAGCTTTTTCAGTAATTTCGACAGGGTTGGATCAGTCGCATCACTGTTATCGATTGATTAAATAATAGTTGACAAAAGGGATTTCAGTAGTTTCACCAAAGATAGATCAGGCACACTACTGTTATAGATTCATTGAATGGAAGCTGTTGAAAGGGATTTCAGTAGTTCCGGACGTGTTAGGTCAGACATACCACTATTATAGATTCATTGGGTAGAATCCGGTAAAGGGGATTTCAGTAGTTTCAACAGTGTTAGGTCAGGCACATTACTACTGTAGATTCATTTGTTGCAAGTATATAGAAGGGACTTAAGTAGTGTCAACAGTGTAGGCCAGGCACACTACTATTATAGGTTCGTTCAATAGAAGTTGTTAAAAGGAATTTCAGTAGTTTCACCATCGTTAGGTCAGACACATCATCATTATCGATTCACTGTACAGTTATTTAAAAAATGGATTTCAGTAGCTTCAATAGTACAGGATAATGAATGAATTTTATAAAGTGAATCGTTTGAAATTATGAGTCAGAAACACATTTTCAAATTGAATTCAAATCCCAACCGAAAAAATTGTATCCTTTCATGAATATGCAGTCGAGCACAATGGTCGCTATTATAACGCTGCCCCTAATGAAAAAAAGCACCTTCCAATTTACCGGCGAAAGCTAGCACATTTCAGGCTCTCCACGCACA
Organism: Eurytoma adleriae; assembly: GCA_900480045.1. Taxonomy (NCBI): domain Eukaryota; kingdom Metazoa; phylum Arthropoda; class Insecta; order Hymenoptera; family Eurytomidae; genus Eurytoma; species Eurytoma adleriae. The sequence continues at coordinate 164,967 of UXGC01000283.1, read as the reverse complement.
TTTCATATTTTACAGGTGCAACGAGAAAAAGGACATTTCACGATTATCCACGAAAAATAAGCTCATTTCGCGTGAACTCTATAAAAAAAAGCAGATTCGCCATTGTGAATTGATCATTTTTCGCACTCTATTCGAATTGCATTAGTTTTCGATGCCAACAATGAAATCTGTTGTTCCTCGGCGGTCGTAACGTAATGGGCTTTCTTTTTGTTATGGGCGACTATAATGTAAAACAAAAAGTAGGTCTACAAAGTTATCTAACTATTCCGCGAGCTTTTACTGCACAGAGCGGAAAAAGGTTCCAATTTTTTAGCCGAGACTTACCAATTAGCGCAAGTTCCGCGGCATCCGAGTTCGTGCAGCAGTCGTGCGCTACAGATTTTTCAGCGCAATTTATCGCTCCCACGTATATCCAGTATACGTCTACGTCGTGAAGATACCGCACAATCCGTAATCGGGTCTATGTTCCATGTGCGAGTCCAAAAGTCTCGGAACTTGCTTCGTCTCCTGTTCTCTCGTACCACCCGTTTGTCCCCTTCGCTTCGCTTGTCCTAAGTTAGAAGTTTTCGTCTCCCCCCCCCTTTTCACTACGCACATATACACGTTGAAGCCAAACTAAGGAAATTTGTTGATGCCGCTGTCGCGCGCTCGTCCTAAGGAGAAATCTATGGAGAAGTTTTGAGAAGAGAGAGGACAAGAGCAAGAGAGAGAGAGACAGAGACACAGAGAAACAGAGAGGGAAAGAAAGAGTGAGAAAGGGAACGAAAGGAATTTAGAGAGAAAAAAGAAAGAACGAGAAAGAAAGAGAGATTGAAAGAGAACGAGAAAGAGAGAGAGAGCGAAAGAGAGAGAGAGAAAACGAGAAAGAGAGATAGACAAGAATAGAGAGAAAACAGGAAAAAGAAAGAGAAAAGAATAGAGAGAGAAAAAGACAGAGAGAGAATGAGAAATACGGAGAGGTACAAAAAGAGAGACGATGATTCTCTAAAGTGACGTGCACTTGCTTTTACCCTAAGGGGATGTACAGATTGTCGCTGAAAAATTCTTGTCACGTAAAGCTTTACCCAGACTGCGCACAAAGTTATTATTAAGGGCTGCAAGCACGTGGGCATAGTTGGCGGGCTAAAACAAGATGGTACATTATTTGGATAATACATTTTTTTAAATTTACAGAAATTCAAAGTTTTCATTTACACCTAGCTTATTGATTCAAAATTTTGCTTTTAATTATTTTATAATAGTAAATAATAGTAAATAATATCTAAAATAATTTATAGAATTCTATCGAATAAATAAAGCAGGGTGAGATCAAAGCAATCTGTACAGAAATGAGGACCGCATACGAAAAAAAGCAAGTGAGACATTATAATAAAAAAGGTGAATGCGGATTGGTTAGCATATATTGACGCGTTCGTTTTGACTGCTCCAGACAGGGGTAGCCTCCGCACCTTCCAACAGACAGTCGACGACTTCGGTAAGCTCGGCACGAGCGGCTGAAATAAATCAAATCTCTCCTCTCATTTCTGCAGCTTCGTGCGTACCACTGCGGCGAAAGTAGCTACACTGTTTTCCTCTCTTTTCCGTCCTGTATCCTCGGCAAGCCTCTTGTCTTCGTTTCTAGCATCTTTTAGATTTTCTTTATTTTCTTAATACTTTATTTTTCGACTTTTTTCGTTAACAATTTTTTGTGACACTTTTCAGCTGCGTTCGAAATAAATATGAAATAGTAAGCCAGAAAATTGTAGGCATACATTTTAAAGTGTGTATAAATCTTTTATGAAATACCGAAAATGGTTTAGCGCAAGAAATACGAAATCTATCTATCGAAAGTTTCCATTTTAGTGTAATAAGAATTTATAAAATATTTAATGATTTTTCTCGTATCATGCAGCAAATAAAACGCGTAGATAAAATAACATGTTGGAAAAATTTCAATGTTTAATTTATATGTGCAAAAAATTTACACTAGCTGTGGGTTATTGGAATTTCTGCAAAACTCCTAGCCAAGATAGGATTTTTCTACAAAATCTTCGTCAGATTTTTTTTAAAAGATACTTATCAGTAAACTTTAATATAAATTATCAGTAAACTCTTGTTTTAAATTTATAACGTTTCATTTTATTCCTTATCTTTGCATAATTCCTTTCTTATAAAGACGTGTCTTCTTGCGTGTTCATCCTTATCAGCTCCGTAAGGATGACTGGCACAAATTGCTTATTAAGTACGTAGTAATCGCAGTGTATTACGTGATATTAACCTCTACAAAATCTGGCACCGTTTCCTTTCGAAATCTTCAAGATTTAGAGATCTGATTGATTACAATTACATTTTCACCATACATTATCGAATTTTGCTTACAACGCAGCTCTCGGCATCGAATATCGCTCTCAAACCCCCCTAAAACCCCCCTCTCTCCTTTCTCGGTTCTTACGAATTTTGTGTCACTCCCTCCCTTATCTCCCTCTGCTCCTCACAGTCGGCCTTTTCTCCACTCGGCGTTGTCGAGCTTTTGAGCTTTTGGCGGCCGTCCCCTTATCTCCCTTATCCACTCTTCCACCAGGCTAACATGCATTTTGTTTATCATTCTCGGCTTCGGCACTTCCTCCGCCGTTGTCTTCGCCGACAAGTTTATAATGGACCCGGCGCGCTATCTTCATTATGATTATTGCTGCGCGGTCGCGCCTTTTGTTTCGGCGCACTTGGAGAGGCGAGCTTTCGGCGGCTCCGAAGAAAATTTCCGCGCCGAAGTAAAAATGTAATTCTACGCACAAAGGTGGTAACCGCCCGATAAATCAGGCGGGGTGCGATAAATCAAAGGTTTCTTCTATTCTCTCGCGGAGAAGAGCGCGGAGTCGCGGCGAGGGAGAAAAAAACGCGTCCCAATGCCAGCTAGTACTTTGATTCATGGAGTTCGGGCTTACCGCTCTATCGCCTTGTCCTGCGATTTCACATCGAGCGAGTTTATTACCAACAGGAAAGCGCAACTCGGGTTTGGTATAGCGAGACTCTTTTTTTCCTTTCCTCAGAAACGACGGATATTGTTCGATGTTCTAGCGTCAGTGCGATTGAATGCACGCTTCACAAAGAACGTCTAAAAATTGTTGAAACATTTTTAATTAATTAAGATAAATTTGTTTTGAAATAAATAATGATGTTACCATTTTTAACAACATTCTTATGATAATAAAAGAGATTTAATATTAATATAAAAACAAATATTAACATTTTTTTTATTTAATTACAGGTGAACGGCAACTGGACTCTACCAGGAGTTATATGTGACTTTTACATAGCGATGGATGTGATGTGTAGTACCAGTTCGATTTTTAATTTGGTTGCAATATCAGTAGATAGGTACGTAGCACAAATTTTTATTTATTATACACAAAAATGTTATTTTACTAATTATAGGAAAAAAGGTTTAGATAAATAATTTTTCATAAATAATCTTTCGTAAGAATAGAAACTTTTTTAAAATAAAATTATAGTTAACATTATTATTCTTTTATGATAAAAATGCAAATGATAATAAAATTAACTTTAAAGTAACTTTAAATACGAGCACAGATGTACGAACGTAGTTTCGCTAGTAAAATACGGGTAGCACCGTACCAGACTTGGCCCGACTGGCTGGTTGTTTTGACACAACGATGAGTTGAAGGTGAGCGAATGGCACAGCCAACAGATCGAGTGTATCGTCATATCCAAACAACAATGGTGTTTATTGCTACGTCCCATTTGGACCAGACTTTCCTAAGTTTATTTAGATTTAAATTAATCTCATTATTAAATCTGATCATTTTTCATAAGAAAAGAAACTTTTTTTTTAATTTATTAATTAAATTTTAAAATATGTTAAATGTAGGAAGTTGAATGACACCTGATTGTGTTGCTACTGATCTTTATCAGTTTTATCTTTACCAATTTTCCGAAACTATCCAATAAAGAGGCTTGGAAATATTTCATTATGTGCCTGCTTTCAAAGCACACGGCTATCATCCTTTTTATTGAAAATTCTGGCTATAAAGTACCGGCACTTTGTTCTCATCGTGTTTGATTTTGTAGGCAAATCATTCTGAGTCTCGGTTTTAATATTTTTACACACAGTTAAATCTTGTATATGGAATAATTTACAATACTGTAATTTAATTTTTAAATAGCAAAGGAGTGTTTATTTATATCTCAAAACGCCATCAATCTCCTATTTCACCTATTATTCACTAAAATAAATGAAAAATAAAATTTCATGGTTAATTAACGATTTATTCAATGTTTTTCCTAGAATTTTTTATACAAAAGCGAATTAAATATAAAGCTTTATAATTTTTAATTATTTAATATTTTTAATGTATTCACATGAAAATCTTATAAAGGCTAACTAACCAACTAATAGCGTAATGTATTTCAATTATGCAGCTAAATAATATGTATGACTTCACATGCAGCGAACTCGCTTGTGGAAAATTAGCACAGTGGTTAGAGGTGTTTACTTTAGACATGAAAACTCAGACTTCTGGCTCGCTAGTCTTATCGAGCATATATTTTCATAACCGTTTTAAAATTCATACGAGCAAAATACTAATAATGTACTTAAGAAAATCTTTAGCACGCAGCTTGCAGAGTAATTTGTCGATAAATAAATTAAGAATTTACAAATTTACTTAACATTGATTAAAGAGTGTCTGCAAAAAAGTTACTTATTCAAAAGTAGTTTGCAATTACGCGCAATAAAAACCCCTCGTATTAACGTGTAGTAAGATGTATTATTTTAAATAAATACTGTTATTAATTATTATTACTTTTCCCATTTTTAGTTTGTAAATTATATGAGAGTATATGTCAAAAAAGTTATTTTCTTATAAAAAGTTATAACGAGTAAACTTCTTTCCAAACTTTCTGTCACTTTGAATAATTTTCTCCTCCACATTAGGCCGACATAATTTCGGCGCAAATATAGAATATATCGGGCAAAATGTCGTAACTAGACGATGCACAGGCTAAGCCCGTCGTCGCGTCTCTCGCGTTACATGCGCTTTTCCCAAGCCTCCAATGCCTCCATTAACTAGAAGGGTAACAAGCGACTAATTGCTCCTTCCGTGTTTCTCCCCAAGGGTTCCGCGGGGCTCATATATAGATATCTGCTTTAAGCGTTTCGTATAAAAAACAAGTTCATCAGTTCGCGAGGAACTTTTTTCAAGATTTAATATAACGTAATAATTTCTTATTAACTCTTTTCCTTATAAGTGGCAAGTAGCTTTAAAAGTTTTTAATGAATTTTATCGAGTAAAAAAGATTCAGTAGAAGGCCGATGAAAACATTTATAAAAACAATGTTTAAAATATATTTAAGATCATATATTTAATTTTTATTTAATTTGAAGTAAATAAAAGTACTACAATGTAGATTAAAAATACTGATTAAAAAAATAATTTATACGATTACTATAATTATGGTTGACGATGGAATAATTGAAATTTAATTGCAGATACTTTGCGGTTACTCGACCAATAGAATATGCCAAACACAAAAATAACAGAAGGGTGTGGCTTACGATACTACTGGTTTGGGCAGTATCGGCGGCAATCGGAAGTCCAATAGTTCTCGGCCTGAATAATACACCGAATCGTATACCTGACCTCTGCCTCTTCTATCATACGGACTTCATCATCTACTCGAGCCTAAGCAGTTTTTATATTCCTTGCATCACGATGGTCTTTCTCTATTACAGAATATTCAGCGTAAGTCAGAGTAGGGATTCACTAATTTGCTCCAGATTCTCCCAAACAATTTCTCGTTTGAAAAAATAATACTTGCAATATTTTGGTAAAAATTCACAACTTTTCGTGCATTTTGTGCCTAAAAAATAAATTTTGTGAGACGGTTTGTTTTTAGGCACGAAATTGTCAAAAATGCTTGAAAAATTGTCAATTTTTATCGTATTTTAGCTCACGTTATTTGAATTTTTAGAACTTTTTGGTCGAAGTAATAGAAGGAAAGATATTTACAAAATTAAATGATTATTACAGGCACTTCGGGTCAGGGAGAAAAAGAAACGAGCAAATCGAAAATCAAATATGGGTGATATAAAATCTGGCTGTATAATTGAAAACATAGCGAATACTAGAAGGTGAGTATTATGTAATTGTGGTTGTTCGCAAGTATTTTAATTGTGTATTTTATTGTTGTTCAAATCCTTTTGTGAGTGCTGGTAAAAAGCAAAAGTTTGGTCATTGCTAAACGAGTGAACAAGCAAGAAAGCTATTATATTTTCCTATTAATGCTATTTACTGGAGTAGCTTGTATAATTAATTTATTATTTTAAGCTTTATTTTTCATAATTTTAAAAGATACTTAAGGGCTCTATAACGAAACTTCTATCTGCTTATAAACTTTGATAGTACTTAAAAAAGCTTAAGGTGGTAGATTGGTTTTTGCTGTTTACACTTTGATGATTAATAACAAAACGCGAAGATCCTTAAATTAAACCTTGAACTTTAAAAGTTGAAAAACTGTTGTTGATTTCAAACACTCTTCTTATTATAAAATAAGGCAACTTAATTTCAGTAGAAATTCACAAATTCTAAAAATTTCTGATAATTAAAAATTTTACACGACTAGAAGATCTTCACCAAATACTACGGTATTATAAATTGCCATAGTTTTTTAATTAAATAAAATCCTAGAAACTTAAGAAATTTTTCTAAAACAACATAGATTTCTACCAAATTTTACAAGAAAAAAATCAGCAATTATTTCTACAGCGAGAGTCTGCCAAAGATGACTTTCCGCGTAAAAATATTTCCGTCAATCTCTCCTCATTTTTTCCAAGATCCTTTTACCAGAGACACCGGGAACTCGGTCTCCCGCACAAGTTAAATTGATGCGAGCGCCAGTCGGAAAATGTCGAACTCAGAACGGGTCGTCCCATCAGCGGTTCGCGGGGGCGGCTGCACGAGTGCTCCATCAAAAAAGTCATCGGGACGCGTCCCCATCGGAGTTTAACGATGATTTCTCTATTAACGCCCGATGCCGACGCAGCGCGTTTGTCCCGCAGAAGCCCGTCGAGTCGCGCGCATTTGTAAGGCTGCCGAGGCCCGGGGGTGGGCGCGGGCCGGGCCGCGCCAATAAATTGGAATTAGGCGAGTTTCGCGCTCGGACCTTCGCGCTGAGTGCGCCTTTATAGTTGGCCCGGATTCCTCCACCCCCCCTCCTCTGCTTACGCGCGCTACACGTGCAGCTCGACTCATTTACCGCAAAGCTTAACGATAATCTATCTCTTTTTTGCCGTCGGGAGACACACGAGGTACTGGCGTCTTCATTAATTAAAATTGTTTTTTGAAGTTTCTTTGTGCAGTTGTTTTTATAAGTTTAATTGAGCGGGATGTGAAAAAATTGTGCAGATAAGGAATGACGATGTGGCGAAATGAAATTTTCATTTATTTTTATTGTCTACAAGTTCATCAACAGGGTCGTTCCAAACTAAATTACTCCATTTACTGCTAATCTAAGATACTCATTAAATGTAGAGAGGGCAGTAAATTTAACGATTACTTGCGTTTAGAATATTAAACGTGCGACTTTTGATCTGCATTTGAACGTTTCCACAATGGGCTATATAAACAGCGTCGGAACTTTAATTAAACTGCAAACGTTATTTTGATTCTGAAACTGCAATTCCTAAACCTCAATTGTTAAGATTTTGTTTTTCTAAATCAATTTTACAATTTAAAAAGTACTTAAAATTATATTAAACTTGTATTCATCGGTGCAACTTATAAATAATATTTCAAGAATTTACATATCTCTCGTTTTTAGCAAAAAAATTTGTGATCATAAAAACTTCTTTTTAAATTGCAATAATCTCAAAAGGTTTTTTTATCAAAACTAAAGATTCTATGCAAGCAAAACAATTCCCAAACACCGCAATTAATGGGACCTTAATTAATTTATTTAAATTTAATAAAAAAAAACATACCAAAAAAATTACTATCTTTCTGAAATCAATGTGTACGCGAGGTGACATATTGCAAATTCCATTAAAATTTGTTCGATAAAAAACAGAGTAAATATTTCGAGGAGATAAATCCAATTCCCGTAGGTAAACGGCCGTTGAATATTGTAAATGCAGATCGCTTTAGACTATTTGTGTGTTGCCAGTTGGAAAAATAAATTCGTTTTAGGAACTATCTGCTACCGCGTTAAATCCGTATAGCTTTAAGAGCTGCGCAAATACTAGGAGGCGCTAAACAAGGCTGCCAAGAAAGTAAAAAGTTCAGTGGGCAATTTTATCCATTCGAACCTTTTCGATAAAACCACTGCTTTACCGAGAAATTTAAAATGGTAGCAGAACCACTGATTACGATTGCAATTTAATTCAATTGCCATTGTAAGTAACAGTTAACACATTAAATTTTGTTATCCAATAAAATATATGTTATTAAATTCTTTGCTTTTTCACTCGATTAGAACATTTCTAAGAAATATTAACTATTTTTTATAATCTAATTTTGTTTCAATTGCTTAAAAAAGAAACATTTGTAAACATTTATTCGTATCTTAATGCATGTTAGTTTTAGACGCGCAATTAAGGATTATGTAATTTCATTAAACGTCTGAGCTTATGAAAATTTTTCATTTGTCCTTTCTAATTTTCAATGTTCTGTGGTACAATTTAATTTCAGTTATGATATTGCATTCTTTCTCTCGAGAAAATGGTACAATTTTTATTAAAATTATTCACGTAATATGATTCTGCGTTAAAATAGTTTTATTGGAAAATCTATTTTACATTTCAAGAAACTTAAATGTAAATCAAATTGCAATAGAATAATTACATCGCTGTACTCTCAAGTTGATTAATAGGGTCAAGTCAAAAGTTAAAGTTTTCATCAAATATTTAATTAATTTATAAAAGTAAAGTTTGATGACGTCATATCCACGCTGATTGTGAGTGATAACTAATTTTGGAAATGAATATAATCACGAACATTTATGCATATTGAATTCATTTTCATTAATATAAGGGCACTACGTGAAAGCAACAATAAATAAAATACATTATCGAAATTGAACAGATTTATTTCAGTTTTATTAATTTTCAAGCACGGTTTGGGATAAGAGTTCTAAGTTGATTAATTTTAAAATTCAACTATCAAAAAAGTACGTTCCGCGTTAGTTGCCATAGCAACGACTGACCTGGGTTCTATCGATGACGTAGAATTCTCATTTTATTTAGCTTCAACATCAATTTTGAAGAACATTTATTTTTACTCTATTTAAGAATTTAAACAAGGTTACTTTTCAAAGGTTTTCGACGGTATGATAACCAGAAATATTCAACAGTAACGTTATAACGTTTGAGCAAATCCACGAAAAATCTTGAATGATGACGTCAAAAAAGTTCGAAGAAAGAATTTAAAAATTCTTTCTCATTAAATTTTTACCAACCAGTTTTCATCGGAAATTAAGTAGTTTCGCTGGATAATCCATCATACTCAGCTGGTTCATTTTACTCTCTTACCCATTAAATGCCACTTCCCTCCATTAAAAAAAAATAAAAATAGACATATGGCATCAATAATTCGAAAGATTTTTGAATCCCCCTACAAATGGGTGCTTACAGGGATTTTATATTCCTTGTGTCACGATAAGTCAAACCCAAGATATACAATTTATTTTAAAGATTCAGTGAAATCGATCCAGGGGCGAGCTTTGCACGTTAAGAGGCGGTAAAAAAAAGTTTGACATTAGATGCGCATGGTTCCAGCGTGCATTTATCACGGGGAAATACACGGGGTCCAAAAGACGTGCTCGAAAAAGTTTTTTAGAACTTTTTTGACGAGTTAGCTCGAGATTTTTCCACGGATTTGCCCACTTACATTAGTGCAAACATTTCTTCATCTACTTTGAATGCGTATGCTTATTTTTTTCAGAACTAAATCTCTTAAGTGCACTGAGAAAAAAATTATAGTAAAAATTACTATACTGTCTAGAAAAGAGGCCACAGACTTTATGGAGAAAGATTACTATACAGAATAGAAATATTTTCTGTAATTATAATAAATTACGTTACATTTTACTATAAAGTATCGTAAGTTTTCTAAATTGTTTGTAAATTTAATTAGAGAGTGTAGTATTTTTTCTCAATATTTTTTAAATTTTCCTAGAAAGTATAGTATTTTTTCTAATTTTATAAATTTTACTAGAAAGCATGGTAATTTTTCATAAAAATTTCTGCAGTCTGTAGCCACTTTTCTATATACAGTTTTCTAATTTGTACTAGAACTTTTCCTCAGTATATAACCTTAATCATTGATACATCTATTTTAGTAAATTTTGTAGTATCGATTTTTAGTTAAAATAAAAAAGTACTGCGTAACGATTGAGCAAGGTTTGACATAGAAGCGTTTGAGCCAGATGACGATTTGAAAGAGCTTGTTGCGAGAATTAGTGTATGCAGTAAACGGTAGAGGCTTTTTAGAGCGACATTTGACTAAGGTCACACGTAGTGGATATTCTGTGGCAAGGTTCGCGGAGACGGCACTTGGCGCCGCAGCCCTGGTCGCGCCCGGCATCGAGGAGCCAACGAACACGGCGTCGGGCAGCAACGAGGACGAAGACGAGACGCCGCTGGATCCCGTTGTAGTCATCTCCAATGACAAGAGCACCGAATTCTTCCTGGCCACCGTCGTCGAGGAAGCCGCGTAAGTTTCCTCATCAGAGTTTCATATGTTTTTAGTTAAGTCGTCATACCGGAAACCGTTATTTCGACGTAACGCTGGCATCTAGAGGATGAAAAATAAAAAATTTACTATATTTTTCGGTGTTACTATTGTTTCACGAAATGCGCGATAGAAATGATCTTAAACCAACCGTATTAAGACGCGACACATTCTTTCCGAATAACTTAATTTCCAAGTTCCTAGCATACCTACATAACTCCACGTTTTCACTGGAAATTGAGAATTGAAAAACTATTTCGAAAGTTTTATTAGGTGACTATGATTGCAGTTAAATACCATATAAACTAGTATAGTGCCAAGCTACTTCTTGCACTAGTCGATCTTACTTTTCGATGCAAACATAAAAATCCAAATATTTCGAAAGTACGAAAAGTGCAGTCGGAAGGCCACAGAATTATTCATCCATTTTTGCCCATTGTGCAAGCCACTACTTTTAACTATGCCTATATAGTGCGCAGAGCGTTAACGGAGCGATAGTTGCCAGCGGAATTCAGATTTCGAACGCAGCGGCGCAACTGTTGCGAGGGAAAATCGGTCAGACGCTGAATAATTGATGAATAGTATTGCAGTTCCGTAGGAACAATAATTTTCTCGCTTATATCAAGCGGAAGATGGGCCCGCGAAGCTGCGATACGTAAGCGAGTCAAACTTCGCGCGAGTCAACTTAAACTTTCGTCTTAATTGGCTAGATTCGCTAATTAAGGCGGTATTACTTGTAGCTCGGATACTGCAAAAGTTGCCGAACGTTCGCCTTGCAATTGCCTCCTCCGATGCCCGTGCAATCTTCTCGCGCGTTTCTTCGCTCGTTTTGAGCTCGCTGCGAGTACACAACGTTGGCGGTCTTCTCCGGCTTGAAAATTACTTTCCTCTTTTTACTTCGAAAATCATTTCGCGGTGCGATAATACCAGTTTGATGAGAGGAATTTTTCGTTTGGTGTAATTTATGTATACCATCGTTAAACCTGACTGATTAGGTCCTGAAGAAAATTAGTAGTGTTTCTTCGTTTCCTGATTATACAGATTTAAAAAAAATTACTTATTCGTTGAAAAAATCGATTAAATTCTTGAAACTACCACTGAAGTTATACAGTGAATGGTCCCTTGGTATGTCTTGTTTATCATCTTGAATTAGGCTCCTTTGATTTACTTTTTCCATAGAATAGACCATATATCGTGATTGTAAAAAATGTTAGCGTTTTTCGATCTCTAAAGAAACTTCCATCAGGCCCGAAATGCTTTTACTCTTATATTTTTATAGAAAAGTAACTTTCTGAAAAGTAGTTTCATTTGGACGAAGAAAGAAACTCATTTTGTACTTTGGACTTTTGGACTCTTCAGAAAATTAAATATTTTTTTTCTTTAGGGACCTCTAATTTTCTGTTTTCATTCTCGACCATCGCGTTTGTGAATTTTTCTTGTTTATCTGACTTATACTAAAACATCTCGTAAAACGCGAACGAAGGACCCATTCCTGCAGTACTACTCTTTTTTACCGCAAGACGGAAATTAAAAGACAGGCAATTTTGAAACTTTCCTTGTGGAGCTTTTTCAAGAGCTACCGCAGTGCCTACAACAAATGAAAGAGGCACCCAGGTTTTGCAGGCCGTTCCATCTCAGGAGCAAATAAAAAGGAGAGGAACATACGAAATCTGGGTGAATTAAGAGATGTTGGGTAAATTTCTTCTATTTACAGGACTAGTGAAGAATTAAGATGGTCCGCCAGCGAAAAAGAGATAAAGAGCTTTTCTGATCTTTTAGAACTCGGTCAGGAGATCTCGTGCACTGCATTTTAATGAACACTTTCAATGTTTACGCGGCCGATTTATAAATAAATTTTGTGTTTAATCTGTTTAAAAATTTAACAAAAATATTTTTTATAATTTTAAAAATATTTTGCAAATTTTAATACCGCCTGAATGATGAGGGTAAATAATTAATGAATCATGATTTATTATTGCAGATTTGCTTAATTATTCTACAAAGTATAATTGAAAATACAAATGAATCCTTTTATCTGTATTAAAGTGATAATGAATTTCTGTGTAAAGAAGAAAATGCATTGTTCCGGTGAAACACAAAATTCATTTCAGAGGAATAAGTAGATGTTAATAATTAGTTTACCTTTTTTCATTTCATATTGCATTGTTAGTGACACGGTGCGATGTTTTTAAACTCATTCATTTTTGTGACATTAGGACGACGAAATATCCCTCAGAAAAGTTTATCTCGTACTTTTTAAAATAATACCACACGTCACAGCAGTACTATATGAAGTAAAACATTTAGAGACTTTCCTTGTTTAGAAATCGCGATAAAATTTTTAAAAAGTTCGGCTACGCTCTTTTTTTTTAAATAAAAGGGTTTCTCATTATTTAACTTAACTTTTTAATTGAAAAAGTTTCCTTACGAATTGAAACATTTTTTAACGAATATATTGATATACACGGCCTAAGGGAACGTCGCGATCTCCGAATATATTACTGATCCGGCGAAGATGATTAAAAAAGTTAATGGAACTCTTGAGATAATTTCGAGTAAATTCGAGGCGAAGTTTGCGCGGCTTAAAGAAAAACAAACCGCGGCCTCCGGGCAATATCCTCACGACTGGGATTTGCTTACTCGTTTCAGCTGCCGCTTTGGCGCGGTGACTCAGGCGCAGTTCAACGCCAGCACCAGGAAGGACTCGGGCTACGAGCCCGCCGCGAGCAGTACGATGCTCATGGACACCGTCGAGCTCACCGTGGAAAACTCGAGCCCGAGCCCGCATCTGAAGGCGGCCTCGGGCCCGTCCTCCTCGACGTCCTCGTCGCCGCCGAGAGGCACCACCTCGTCCCTGTCCTCACAGCCTAAAAAGAACGGCAGCGGTCCCGGCAAACACGAGCTCAAGCAGATCAGGAACATTGGCTCGCTGCTACCTCTACAATTTGGCAGGTGCGACGTTCGATGTAACTCGAGATATTTAAAAACATAATTGTTATTATACATTTAAAAAAATACAGTTATTATTATTGTTATTTATGTTAGAATGAAAAACAATTAAGTAATTTTAACTAAATATTTCTTGGAATCGTCTAAACATTTGTTTGAAACTAAAGTATTCAGTAGTTCAAAAAAATATTTAGTTGATTTAAAGAAATTATTTAGTTGGAACTGCTCCTTAAAGAAATATTTATTTAAAATTACTATTTTTATGAAACATAATAATTATTGTCACGTTTTAAGGAACAAAATTATTATATTTTCATCATACTTAAATTTTTATAGTTAGAATTTTTATAGAATAGATGAAGTACCATAACAGTACGATTACGTTTGAAAACGTGCACTCAATTTTTTCATTCTTTAAATGTAGGAGATTGCAGTAGCTAGTAAAGCTTTTGCTCATAATTTTTATGAAAAATGTTGGAAGTTTTAAAAAAAGTTTTTCGATTAATTATTTCCACAGCTCTATGAATAATCTAATTTCTTAAACTTTTTAAGCCTTCGAATTTCAACGTACGTGCTGGCATTACTTTTACGGCAAAAACTAAAGTGAATTTTTAAGGTCCCAAAGGTGCAATCCATTTAGTAGACCGAGTGTATCATGAACTTTTTTTTATGCTTGCTAGATTTAATGCGAATTTCACAGTTAATAAAACTAATTATTTTAAACAAATTCGTATATACCGGTTCCATTCGCGGGTAGATTGCTGTAGCGAAAAAGAAATTAGATTAAAATGGAGTATTTAAATAGAATATGCAAAATTAATCTTAAAATGCAAACATCGTTTAATTCAGGAAACTTTTACTTAAAATTAATTTAAAAAAAAAAGTAAAATAGACCCGTATGTTTCGACTGGATTATGCATTGTAATCGTAAGACGTAGGTAAAAGAGTCAAGTTTTTTTTAAATTCAGTGCTTTTTCATATACTAGATGGTAACATAAATTTTCTTAGATCCCCCTATGGCCGTGAGCCAAGTAAAGTTATTATTTTTTTAATAATATAAAAAAGTATCTCGCGTAATATCCTCTTCAGAAATTTAAAGATTCTTAATCATATAATTTAATTTTTAATGCTATACCAAGTCCTACATAAAATTTTGTAAATACTACCATCAAATTTTCAGTTTTAATCGAAAAAAATGTACCCCTCGATCAACCAGAATAACAAGCAAATCACTTGAACGAAAAATCCGTGACTCTTTTTTCGGTAAAGAGAAAACGATAATCTAAACTCTAATCACTCTTTCCGTTGCTGTCGTTGTTAACAGGCCAAACACACTAGCCACAACCGCGCCGAGCAATATTGGAAACGACGCGGATAACAGTTCGACCAACGCCAGCAAGAAGGAGCGCAAGAGCGAGACGTCTTCGAGCTCGCGCTTTAATCTGCGGAAAGCTAACAAAGCCAGCAAGAAGAAGGGGGAGAAAATTTCAGCGAAGAAGGAGCGGAAAGCGACTAAGACACTCGCCATTGTTCTCGGTAAGTACGCGTTGCACAGGCTCGAATTTTTTTTTTCCCCTCCCCACCTCTACCCTCGTGCATGCGGCGCGTTCGCTTCCGCCGGTCGTCGGCTCGCGTTATCTCGGCCGCCCCTCCCCCCGCATTAGTGAGGCTTACGCAGTGGAAAAATGTGGACGGAATATCCCGGCTGAGTTGTTTTCCGCTGCAGCGCAAAAGTCACGGGGGTGGGTGGGGTTAGCGGTGGCCCGAATGAAAGTAGAGTGCTTTTGCATAGGATTACAATTGCGCGCGCGCCCGGCTTTCTTTTAGCCACTTCCGCGTGTCCGACGCTGAATCGTTTACGCAATATTTAATAAGATTCCGCAGCGATGATAATAAAGGTAAACATAAAAGGGATTTTAAAAGGACTTTTTTTCTGGGGTCCATTGTTCGATTCATTTGTTTAACGATTATTGCGTTAACCAGTTTTTTTTTTAAGTTAGGCTTTATAAAGAGTTTACGTTAATACTGGATAATAAGGAATGTTTGCGACATGCGTGTTATTTTTTAGAAATGATGAATGTAAAGTCTAGACAATGTTATGTTTCGTTCATTAAAAAAAATCTTGACGTCATATCACCAGTATGAAATATGCTTGAGAGCTTTGTCCGAGAATTTAAAAGAAAAAAAAATGTTAGGCTCGAAAATACAATTATAGTACAAAATACGTAAATAAACAAAAATGTATGTTTCTAAGATTGCTGAATGTAGAGAAGTTCATAATTGAAGCTTGCGAATTGCAGTTGATTCTATAACTATGTAGAAAAAGCTTGTCTGACTAAATTAGGATCATTACTACTTGGACATGTTCTGGATATCCTATTAGAATCGCAATTCTTTTTATATCGTCAAATTTTTAGTTTTTTTCTGCAATTTACTTCATATTTCAGGAAAAAATTCAACCATCGTAGGCATTCCGAATTTTGAAATCATTTATTATTTACATTTCCTGCTTGAAGTCATCTAGTTTTCTCCTCGCAAAAATCACAGTCACACTTTTGGTGACATCGTAGTCATTACTTGAAAATAAGTTAATAATGTTATAAGTAAGTTAGAAAAAAAAACTAAAAGTACCATCACCATTTATTTATATTTTTTGCTAATACAATAAGCATTGCTTAAATGACCATAAAACGTTAAAAAACATGCGAAAAAGAGTTTCACCAATGGAAAAAATTAGAAGATTAATGTGTAAAGTTATTATTACAACAATAATTTACTATATTCATTTATCATATTAAAAATATTTATGTTAAAAGGTGTGTTCTTAATCTGCTGGGTGCCGTTCTTCACGTGCAACACCATGGATGCCTTATGCTCCAAAATGAAAAAGGACTGTCAGCCGGGTGTCGCAGCATTTATCGCAACCTCGTGGCTGGGCTACATGAACAGTTTCGTCAACCCCGTTATCTACACTCTCTTCAATCCGGAATTCCGTAAGGCCTTCCGCAAACTCATCAGCTCATAGGTAAAGATCCCATTGCCACCGCTGCCACTCGATCGGGATAATAAATTATTGACGTCGACGATAACGATTAGTCTCAACATCGCCGCTAAGCGGTTTTTAACACCAAAAATACGCGCGATATCTTCGCTAGTTACGTTAATTTAATCTTTTTTTATTTAAGTAAACGTCTATCTTGCGCCAATTAGACATGGTTTTTGGTCGATGAAAACCAGAAGAAACTAAGGTAGCTATTTTTAAGCAATACTTTCATTGTTAATGGAAGGTGAATGCATTTTTTATTCAAAAAAGCATAAACAATTTAGTACAAAAAATTTATTTACTTTACAAATAAGTTTAATAGAGTGATTTCTTGTATCGATAAAATAAATCTTGTATAAGCATGGTCGAATGCAAATCTAAATTTCTCACTACCGCTTGTCTTCATTAAATATAGTAAACTATGAAAAAAAAATAGTTAATTAGTGTAAAAAGAATTTAGATTTGTTAACTGTAAATCATTATTTGTTTAGCTGTTATTTCTCAAATAACCCAAATAACAATGTAGCTTGTACGTAATATCAGAAAGAAAGAGAGAGAGAGAGCGAGAGATTATTATCTTTTGTAAAAAATTGAATACTCCTAATTTTCGTATAATTACACCTTTTTCGTGAAAATAGTTCGTTAAAAAAAATTACTTTTTCACTATCATAAAATTAAAGCGAGTTTTGTTTTAAATTTTTGGAAACAAAGTTTTAACACTGCAAGGGCGAGTTTCTAGTTCTGGTAGACATGCGCAGTCGAGATAAGAGGCCACCTAGCCATGGAATAAGTTTTAAACGTTATTTGTGACTTTTAATCTGCACAATACATGTAAGAAAGTATATGCTTTTTAAATGTGAGGAAAAAAAAATAACAAGGCGGGACAGTATTATTGTCAAGAGTAAGACAAAGCGACGTAATAAATTTAATTTAATTATTTCGTTACAAAGAAAAAGTAATTTTAAATTAAAATTTTATTTTTCCATTTTACTGGACAGTATTGTTAAATAATAATCTTAAAGTTATTTTACGTGTTCATTGGATAGTTGAAAAAATTTATTTGACGTTATCTTGTGCTAAACAAGGCTGTTACTTTAAAAAAATAAATATATTTTTCAAATTAATACAAAAGAAAAGTTTATATCGTGTTAAAATATATATTGATTTAAGAAATTGCCAGGAAATAATAAACCGATCTTCAAGATTTAAAAGATTGGAGTTATATATATTTTTGTTCATAGTAGTTTAATCTTTTTATATACGATTCAATTTCTAAAAATTCAATGATATTAAAAAAAAATACTTGACGACTCCGTAAACCCTTGCTCGCGATCGGCTGTGCGATAACTTCCTTTACCGAATTTTTAGACATATCAAAGCGAAATTTTGAAACGGAAGGAAACAGTATTACAACCCACTTTCGAGATTAAACGATCGAAGCAAAGTCAACGACGATAAAGCGAAAGAAAAAAAAAGCGAAGACTCCGATGCAACAGAAACGTTTGATTAACGGTGTTTTTTGCGACATACGCGCAAAAAAAAAAGAAATTTAATAAACCCTAAAGTTTTAAAGTCGAGTGAACGTTTGTATGTAACTTCGATGCAGCGAAAGCGTTCAGGTTATTGAATTAAAGCGTTTATAAATAAAAATGAATAAAAAGAGGAACGTACGAGCCAAGCCACGTTATGTTATGTTCCCGTTCACGGATCTTGTGAGCTGCTAAAATCTTTGAAAGTGTACAGAGTAGCTCAATTTCAAACTAGCGGTTGATAAGTGATTCCTTAATGAATTATTCCTTTGTAAATATTTGGATAAGTTATCGATAGAAAATGTGTAAACGCCATGCCGAAGGTACTTTTTATATTTTCCATTAAAATGCATGTGAAAAATTTAAACACTTATTTAAATTTAAATTGCGATAAAAAATGGTTATGTTTTTCATTTTTTAAATTCTAACGAGGAACACTTGCCACTTACATATTATTACGTAAATTTAGGTCAAAATTTCGTTCTAATCTACATGCACCTCTTACATGAGTAAAACTACTCTTCTAACTATTAAGTATAGCTTATACTCTGTGCCTTTTCAAGGTTATCGATCTATTTTGACGATGATCCTATTCTACATGAGGGACAAGTCCAAAATGATTTTATTGTTACTAAAAGTACGATGAGAGTTTAGCAATCAAATAACATCGACTTACGATAAAAATGCTTGTCTTGCTATAACGACGATTCTATTTTATTAGTTCCGAGAGAAGAAAAGGAGCGCGCGGAAATATTTTCTTTATTTCCGTGGTGAAACAAAATTTTTTCCCTTATTTGATCAACGAAAGAACTACTCGTGAAAACGTCGAGCATCCGTGTATAAAAAAAGTAAAAATCTAAAGTAAGAAAAAAGCTGTGGTTAAAAAAAAATAAACTCGTTCTTAATCGCATGTGCGCGCTAGTGCAAAACTATCGAAGTTCAGTGTAGCCAAAATAAAAAAAAACGATTATCTCAGATTACGAGACAAGGAGAATATAGAAAAGCGTACGTATAAGTTAAAAAAAAGAAGGTCTACGGACATGTACAGATAAAAAAATAAAGAAACCCGTAGATGTAGGTTGTTCCGAACCCATTGAGAGTGTTAGAAAATAATCGAGCGAGAAAAACATTTTCCTACATTCTCACGTCGTAAGAATTGCTGTATTTTTCTAACCTGATGCGTTCTCTTCTTGTAAATACTTCAGTGCGCCGTAAAAGTAAACTCTTCGCAGCGCAGAGAAAAAAAAAGATGTATTATAAAATTTAGTTCTATGTGTACAAAGGCGAGGTAACATAAAAAATGGTCAAATAACAATTGTAAGTAGTTGAGATGAAAAAAAAATTCCGTGACATGTAAATAAATTTTCAAAGCTGGTAAGCGTGAAAAATTCGAGTGTAGAAGATGGAATACATCGAAAAGGAGCAAAAGTAAACTTCCGGCGATTCTTAACTGAGCCCCGAGTCGACTGGAAGTTTACAGGCGTGCTTAAAAGATCGATGACTGTATTCCTTTGCTTGCACGAAGAAAATCGAGTCTTCGAAGTAAAATATTTATTAATATTATCTTTTTATCTTCTCTTTTTTTTCAACGATTAAATATTTTCTAAACGTGAAGAAAACGTTGATTCTTGGCCAGTGGTCATTTTATTAACTACGAATCTCCCGCTAGTGGAGAGGCATTTTTTTATACTATTATCATTTTAGAATTTAATTGAAATAAGTCTTTCTTATAGGCAGATTGAATTTAAAATAAAGTTGTAAATAAATAACAGTATAAAGATATTTTTAAACATTTTGTCTCAGTTGTTTGTTTTTGTACAATATAGGATGATTGAGTAATGCATGTATGTATCTCATAGGTAATAAAAACTATCAAAAGTAGCTTTGCTAAATTCGTGTAAATGCAGTTTCGAAGCAAGTTTGCTTTGTTTTTTCTATAAATTTTCTTATTTATTACTGTACTAATGGTCTATACAGGGCATAGGTTGTAAGGCACGATATTTCTTTAATTTCGCAAAAATCTAATGAGAAAAAAAAATCACTAATAAACAAAAGTACGACGTAAAATGTAGGGATAAACATTTTGCGAGAATATACATGTATGGACGGAGCCATAAAATTAGTATAATTGTATACACGAAGGAAAGGAAGCTGTTGTTGGTGGTATCATTTTATCAAGAGCAAGAAAAACTTGTGAAACCAATAAAACAATAAAAATAAAAACTCTAAACATGTATACTTACTTATTGAAACTGACGTAATCTGAAGGACAATTGAAAGAGTACATGAAATTGTTAAAAATAAATAAATATTATAGAATAAGTTGATTTTTTTTGTGTGTCTGTTTATTACTCCCTTTCCTCCACTTATTTATAATTAAATTCTGATTTTTATGTTGATAATATACAAGCTGATAAAATGTAAGAAATAATCACGTAATTCTGAATATTTCTACAGAATATTATGAGGTACACTAAATGTTATAGACAAGGTCATAGATAAACAAATTTATGTTAGATTTTCATAATTCTTCAATGTTTAGATACCATAGGCGTTTCTCTAAACATACAGTTTGGTACTTTTTTTAAAAATAAACGTGAATCAGAAGCAACATAAAAAGTTACGATAGCTATAAAATCACTAAATTATTGTTTCCGTACAGCTTATCACATCCTCTTAACGCTTTATCTGACCAATTTTATAGCCTCCTTGCCATCTTCTCATGACTTGTTAGGATCGTTTATAGCAAATGAAACGTACAGGGTATCGTAAAACTTAGAAACTGTCAACAATAATTCAGCTTTCTGACACTATGAAGTGTTATAGATTATTTTTTTTACCAAAGCAACTTAAGAGGCAAAACAAACAATTTTCTTTAAGTAATTCATAAATCTGAACAAATACACAAATTATTGCATCGTTATAGTATAGTATATTTTAGAAATATTTCAATTTGCAATAAAAATTAAAGTTGAAAAAAGTGAAAAATTTATAGAAATGACGAAATTGAAAGAAATTGCTTACTTAGGTGTAAATCAATGCCGGGTTGTAAGAGGCAGTTTGTATATAGCACGGTAACAATTCTGCGACCACTAAAGTAAATTGCTTTAGTCTTCTCCGCGCTAAGGCTAAATAAAGAGTGAAACGCCCACTCCGACACCGCCTTCTCTGTCAATTGAAAAGAGTTACGTCTTTATCAAATCGTTCTCGCGGGACTACAATGCGAAATCAATTGGTCCAAGAAATGTGCTCGAGCGATTTTTCAATCTGGAGCTTTCTAACACACTTACCGAGACAGGGGGAAACAATGCAATCAGAAGAAAACAGAGTGAAATGAGTAAACGAAGGACTGTATCAAGGAAGTCAAAGAATATCATTACTCTTTGATCTTTTTTTCTTTAATTTAAAAAGAAGTATGCAATAATAAATGATGTATGATGATGAATAATAAATGACACTTTGTTGATAAGCATTGTATTAAAATAGCAACTAATGAGAATAGGATAGAAACAGAAGAAAGAAATTTTAGTATTTGTTTTTATAAATCATTTTACTAATGTATAATGTAGATGTATAGAACTATTGAATAAAATTAAAAATACAGTCTTATAATAAACAATAACGTTTACAAATCACAATAAGTCTTTGCAACATTTAACAATTAATAAATAAAAACAACTTTATTTTGTTACTTTCTTCGATTACTTCTTAGTCGATTCGCTTCATAATCGTTGATCGATCCTCACAGCGCAGTTTCTGCAGACAAAGCTGTTTCTCTACCAGAATCCATGGCCAAATCCAACCTGTAGAATATTTGAGATAAAAAACAAACGTAACGTACAAATGCAATCATAAAGCAAAAAAAAAATAAACGTAAGCATTTTATTCTGTCGTGATCACTTTTAGATTATACTGAGATATTGTAATGATAAAACTTGGCATGCATTTGAGATTTTATCACGAATTTTCAGAAGCTATTTTCTGACGACATTTACTCGTCTATTTAGTACTTACATTTGTGTAAGTAGGTTCGGATGATTGTACATTGTTAAGATTCAGACTAATTTTCCCATTCTCTATTGTCGCTGATCTTGCTGGAGCTGAGTTACCGTACGGCATGAGATATTCTAATCCGCCAAAACCATTTCCTAATTGCAGCTGCAATCCTGGAAAATAAAGTAATGAGTTAAATTGCGCAGAAAATTATTTAGTTTGCAAAGGTAATTATGTTTCCTTTTGTCTACAATTAAACAAATTTCTTTAAAAAAATGATTGTTTCCTTTGATAAACAATCAAAGAAAAGTAAATCAATTGGTAACTGTGGAGAAAAGTCAGTCAAATTATGAATAAGATTACAAATAAAAGTGCGAGGAGCCGTGTAATAACAATAGTTTTCAAGCGAAAAAGTTTCTTCGTACTCTACTGGAATAACTGCGAGGCATAAAGACGAAGTTGTTTTCAAAAAGAAAATCTAACTTGTCATGAACGAAAAGGCAGTCAAAGTCAGATTAAATCGCGGATACCTGCGCAAGTTGAAAATTATGAATCCGCAGTTTCGCGCTGCTGTTCTGAATATTTTATTCTCTGAAAAACTTTACGCAAGTGCCGCAGTTCTCCCTCGATTATTGTGAAGTGAAAAAAAGTCAAATGTAAGTATCGTTTCATTAATTCACCTGGTGAGTGCAGCGCTCCCTGGGTAATTTGCTGTACAGGCTGTTTGACTTGTTCGTTACTATTTGGCAGAAGGTAGAAAGAGCCTAAAAGATAGTTTGATTAACAGAAAACTTCTTTTTGCAATTTACAAGTAAATGCAGTAAATATAGTTGCATTTATAGCTTTATTACAAAAGTAATAAATTAAAGCTGCTTAATCAATAAATTCCATTTTTAATAAATCAATCGTCAGGGAAAATTTAAATACCCGCAATTTTCGATCTGTAAATGAAAATTATCTCAGTATCTTTATGTTTTATTCAATACTGTAATTTATGATACTCGCATTCCATATTCGCAATCAACGAATGTGGAATGTACAGTGGTCGATTGATATTTTACATTAATAAACTTGATTATCCAGCTTCAATTGTACTGCATAGTCCTAATAACTTAATGAAATGCAATTTACGGTTTTTAATCAATCACGAAGAATGACAAATTGAAATATTTACCCAAAGGAATATTTGAACTGGTTGCTGTCGCGGGTTTAACTTGTTCCTGATTTTGCACGGTGTAGAAGACAGGCAGCTGTTGACCTACGATCACAAAGATTTTAATCAATTACACCAATCAATATTTTCGTCAAAATCAAATTTTGTTCATATATTTACCATTACCGATGGCACTTTGAACGTACTGCGTCATATCTCTTTGAACGGAAACCGCGGCATTATTACCATGAGCTAAAAAGCCCAGAGTAAATTATCAGCGAATTTGCAAATGAAATTTTATACGAATTTGACTGAACGTTACCTGCGGTTAACGCAAGTGGTGTTTGCATAAAATTCATGCCCTGGATTTCGAGCTTCACGGGAGCGCCGACTGTCGGGACCGATGATGTCGTCGGAATTGACACGGTTGGTATGCTGAATCTCACGGGGGTCACGTTGTTACCGCTGCCCTGTTGCTGGGCAAATGGAAAATTGCCTTTCACTTCGTAAACAAACAAATTTTGCTTAACATCGGGTACGATCATTGGCCTGTACGACTCGATTGGTAGTTGACCGTGCGCCGTAGGCGGGAACTCTTGCAGTACAGACCTGTTAATTGAATATTCGTTGAGACATGGTTGACGCTTCAATGCTCGTAGGATATTAAAATTTTATTATTTACATGTAATCGTAAGTCATCTTTGGAGACTCTTGATGAATTATGGTAGAACTACCTCCTTGATTTGATGTATTTTGCATTTCAAATGCTGATGGCGTTGTGGATTCCACCAGATTGTTGGACTAAAGATGATTATAAATTCGTAATTTTTCAATCTAGTTATGTACCACATGAGTAAATTAAAAATTATAATAGGCAATACCAATAATTAGTAGTATACCCATGATGATGATGATGTTGACCATTACCAGTGTATATTAATTATGCTATCTAAAGTTGAATTAGCGAAAAATAACTAATTAGTGAAATTTAATGGACAAAAATGGAAAAAGAAATATTGAACAACCAGTAGCTTCACAAAGAAATTTTACCAGCAGTTACTACTGCAGTTTATTTTTGTAAAGAATTTAATTAAAGATCACTACAACTAGTGAAATTTCACTAAAATTTAACAAAAAGATCTTCACTACCACGTGTAGAAAAAGTTAGGGGTTTTTTTATGTATCAGGGAAAAGGTAAGGAAAACTGTTTGGATTCTCGTAGGATTTCGTACTCTCCTTATGCATATACCTTATGGAAAAAATCAGAGAAATTTTAGGTATCAGGTAGAAGGGAAGGGGAATACTGATAATTACTACACGAGGCTTAGTGATTAGTGATACGAATAAAACGGATTATTTAAATCATTCAATAAATTAACGAGAGATCCGAAAATTAGTACAATTCTAATAGTTATCCCAACTCTACAATAAACAAAACATTTCAGCCGACTCTTTCATAAACGCTTCTACGAAAATATATCTACCCACGTCATTCTCTAGTGATTATCAATTAACTTTGTTTTTTCTCCACTTCCATTTCATTCGTATCGAGCGGTTCTCGCTGCTCCAAAAGTGCTGCACCGAGAACACAATCTCGAAATAAAATGTTTGCAATCCCTCCAAGGCGAAATTCGATCAAGCCACCCCTCGTTCCACCAGCAGCATCCCCCACCCCTCCCTCACCCCTCGTCCTCCTTACCGTGCTGGCCGTATTCGACGTGGATCCAGTCGATGCGGCCGCGGCGGCGATTTTTGGGGACGGCGTGGGCGGAGGTGACGCTGACGTCGGCGATTCCGTGCTCGGAGGATTCGTCGCTAACTGCTGCCGCGAGATCTGGTGCGGACTCGTCGATGCCGAGTGCATCGATATCGTCGGTGCCGCCGCCGCGGCCCTCGTCGTCGCCGTAATCTCCGTGACGGCCAGCGGATTAATATCTGTGGACGTGACGGCCGCTACCGACGCGAAGCCCAGTCCGTGGTTCCCTTTAACGAAGCATAAATCATCCGGACCGATAATTCGCTGAAGTTGATTTATCGAGGCTCGCCTGATTTATGGCCATTATGAAATCGTAAGATGCTTTGCGTACGAATGAGCGGAGATGACTTGGCCCTACTTCCTTTTTTTCGACGTCGCTTTTGTTGCGATTAGCAATTAATGTACAGTTGAGAAATAAGGGACCTTCTTTCCGGGCGGGCGATTTATGGATTCGCGGACGGTGCCAGGGAAAATGAAACGTACTCGATGTTTTGATGTTCGATTTCGTGGCTTTCTATGCAAATGTATTGGGAAATTTTAATTTCATTTCTTTAAAAGTTTACCGTTTTACTGAATCCCCAATCAGTGTAAATAAAACCGACTTAATTTTGTACAAGTTGCAATGCTAAGTAAATATCTTTTTATGCAAAATAAATTGGAAAATTTTAATTTGGTTTCATTAAAAATTTATCCTTTTTCTGATTCCTCAATCGGTGTAATTAAAACGGACTTAATTTTAAACAAATAGACTGTTAAGTAAATACCCAATTCCTAGCAAGTTCAGATTCAAGTTGAGACGAAATGAAGGTTTAATTTGAGCATCTTAAAGGGAATTAGCAATTAAAAGAAAAAAGGAAAATAAAAAAAATCCATTTAGTTATTTTACACTGTAAATTTGAATTGCAAGCCATAGAACGGAAATGGAGCTGCCATATTCAGACCTCGCTGACGTAAAAAAATGCACAATAAAAATCCTTTCTCCATTTTCTCCCGCAATAAATTCTAATTTAAAAAAAAAAATTATCCGAGCTAAAAAAGGATGCATTTTATTACACGTCCGTTTTGTGTCTATAAATAATACATTTTCGCCTTTTTTTCGTCACCCCCTCCCCCAATAACATAGCGACGGGTCCAGGCCCTCATGAGCATGCCGCTGGCTATTTTCACGTCGAAATGAAAAGAGAAGAGCATCTTGCCGATTCAACAGCGCGGTAACTCACCAAAATTGAGATGATTTGAATGTCCGCCGAAGGACAGCGGTTGCCTGTGCTCCATCGTCGCCGTCGGCTGTTGACCCCTCGGCTCATGGTAAGCCATTGTCGTCTGCAGTTCCGGCGAGTCATTGGGTCGTCCATCTACCCCGGGCGACGTCTGCTTCTGCGGAAGGTCGCTCGGCGCCGGCGGCGGTGGACCTATAAGATACGAAGCTGTCGCCGTTCATTTTCAAGCCGGAAGTGTTATACGTACTTGTAAGTATCTCGCGGGAAAAATCTAATTAACGAATCTTTTTCGAATGACTTGCTCCTCATGGTAGGACTCTATTGAAATCTGACCCAAGAATCTATTTTCTTTATGTTTTATGGTGTAGTTCAGATTGGGTAAGTTAAAAAATTGCCTGCTTAAGAATTTTTATTTTCTAGGAATTATCGAAGAAAAAGAAACTTCGAACAATTATTTTCGAAGTCAAACTACGTTAAAATTCATGCACGTACTATTAGCAGCGGTATTTTTGGAAAACAGTTTCAGCCTGCTTGCGGTGCGACTATGAACTCATCTGATGTTAATAAATCGTGATTTTATCATTTTAGGATCGAGTAAATTTCTTTGATAAAAATCAAGGGAGTAATGCAATTAGCTTAAGAGAACTGCTGTAAATGCAATTAAAAACTTTTCCAATTAGTTTTATGTTACATTGGTTCAACTATTGACTAACTTTTTCAATTCCATCAGAAAATTGAAAACAAGACACGTTGTAAAGGCATTAAGGGAGCACATCGAGTTCATGCATTGCATTACAGACTTCCTCAACTGCATTACACTGCGTGCTTCCTGGACGTTCGTATAAACCTTTCGACATGCGTTACGGACAATTACCCGGCATTATGCGGACAATAACCGCTACTCAAATTGGATACGCGTCTAATAAATTTACATCAAAAAATAACAAAAGAATTTAGCTATCTAAAGTTGAGTAAATGAAGTTTCACTTAAATATCCTTAGGAAAAAAGGTTGCAGAATCTTTTTAATATTAAATTTCTGCTGATTTAACATAAAACTTTTAGGGGTTGCTCACTGTAATTTTAGGGACTTTCTATTCAGTTTTTAAGGATTACGAGAAATCACTTATTTGAACATGGTTTGTGCTTACGTGAAGTGAATAACACCTCGGAAAAATTCAGCAAAAAATTTTCTACAAAAAGCTCTGCAGATATTTCTTCAGAATTCTCTGTAATCGAAAATCTTGCTGAA
Organism: Eurytoma adleriae; assembly: GCA_900480045.1. Lineage (NCBI taxonomy): Eukaryota > Metazoa > Arthropoda > Insecta > Hymenoptera > Eurytomidae > Eurytoma > Eurytoma adleriae. Next base: position 137,353 of record UXGC01000283.1, on the reverse strand, counting down.
AAATCGTCAGAAATTTCTGCAGACTTTTTTCCTTGTGTATATTCACTTATTTAAATGAAACTTTCAGTTTTTTAAGTAAATATTCACTCATTTAAGTGAAATTTCACATACTTAACACTAAAAGGGAAACTAAAACCGCAATTTAACTCCTAAGCATCGATGAAGCGCGCTACGTTGTAAATTATGCACTAAAATTAAATGCCGCTACGCATTTGCGTCAACTAACCTTTGTACTCGTACGATATATCGTTGCCCTCCCGGAACCTCGTCAGTGCATCCTTGTAGAACTGCGGCTGGTGCCTCGAGAAATACGTGGACGAAGGTGGCGCCGCGTCGAAGAAAATTTGCCTGTCGCGGTAGTCCGCGTGCTGGGGTCTCTTGTTCGGGATCGGCGACTCGTCGAGGAAAGTCTGGAAATTCCGCGGGAAGGACTCGTACCTCTTGTACGAGCCGTGGAAAGAAGAGCGGTGCGGCGGGGGCGGCGGCGACTCGAAGTACCTCGGCTCATCGTGGTAATCGGAATCGAAGAGATACGGCGGCCGCGCGGCGCTCGCTGCCGCCGCGGCCGCAATGAAAATCGCCTGTAAAAATAAATTAAAGATCAGTCAGATAGCGAGCGACTCAAAGTCTAATCGGAAATTTTCCTCGGTGTATTTGTGCCGTTTGAAGGTTTCATGGTCACTCGGTTACTTCTTCACCTTCTACAGTTGAATTGGTAAAAAACTACTAAAATTAGTAAAAAAAACTTTTGGAAATTGCTACTCTAATCACTAAACAGTGGAGAATTATTCATTAAATTGTAGTAGTTTTTCACTAAATCCTTTACAAAAATAAACTGCAGTTGTAACTGTTGGTATAACTTCTTGTTTCCTATAGTTTTTTTAGAACTATTGGAAACAAACAAAAAGAAGTTTTCTCTTCTTTGTTTTTTTTTCAGTAGTTCAAAAAAAAAAAAACTATTGGAAAAAAAAACTATAGAACCAGTAGTTTTATCAGTGCTGCAGTTTCACCAGTGGTTTCGGCAGTGGTTATACCAGCAGTGACGACTGTAGTTTCTTTTCATAAGGGATTCAATTTCCGACAGTATAAAATACTAAGTTATTTGATTGTACAATTCAACCTTAAAAACTGAATGTAAAAGTAAATTTTAATAAGAAAATAATTACTTTTTTAGTTTACTGATGATAGTAATAAAGAGAATTATTTCATTTGTTTACACTTTACTCTTTATAAGATAAAAGTGTAAATAAAGAATCAGTCAATAAATTTCATACTTACATACGACCATTGAAAAATCATCATTACATTTAACGTTTCTACAAAATCACTCATTAGCAGACAAACCGGAGTAACTTTTCACGTTAACTTGAAATACCCATCGAATCACTTTCAAACGGCAGCCACATCCTCATAAAACGAACGAGTAAAAGTGCATTAAATAAGTTCTGCAGACACAGCGAGTTAGGGAAACAAGCAAAGTCCTTGAGCGAAGAAACTCCCGAGAAGAAGACAAAAAAAAGGCGTCATCGACTCGTCCCCTTTTTCTTCGCGCACCTCACTCACCGGCGAACGCACGCGTTTATTCGTATGAAAAGGACGCGGGAGGATTCTTTCGTATTCTTTTTTTCTTTTTTTCTTTTTTTTTTCGTGCTCTCGACTCACCAGGATCTTCATTCGCCGTTCCTTTCCCTCTCCTCGTTTCCTTTTTACGATCTAAAATTCGTCCGATAAAGCGGCTTCCCTTTTGCGAAGCCGCAGTACTCCTGGCACCGCTATGTCGCGAGATCGACCGGTGCCTCGTGCTTTTATAGACCAGCCGAGACTCGGTTTATATACTTCCACCTCTCGGACCGGCTGACATTTAATTGTATATAGCTAAGTTGATCTGGCCTTTCTCCGGCTGCACCGGCGCACCGCTCCCTCCCTCCTCGAGGTTTTAAGCAGCGATCAAACTAATAAAATGAGTTTATGCCAACAATAAGATAACAAAATTGAGGATCAATGAAAAAAAGTGGTGTCCTTAACTTTTTTATTACGATCTATTTTTCAAGTTTAGTGATATTTTTGTTTAAGTCGTATATTTCATTCGCAATAAATTTCAGATGTAGTATTAAGTCAATTTGATGGAAATTCAATCTTAAAGAGTGAATCTTTTTTGAACTTATGTAATAAATTTATTCCAATTTGTTTAAATAATTTTGAAGATCTCCATCTGATTGTATTGATTGCATAATATTTACAGCATTATAATAATTCGATAGGTCGGTAACAAGACAATATTTGTGGTGATATCGCCTTATAACGTGAAAGAAAAAGGTACAGGCAGTTTCCATATTTGTTTTGTACTTGATACAAGTTTACCAAGCTGCAGCGTTACTTGCACTTCTCATGGTGTTGGTATTATCGGTTTGTTCACCTTCCGCGAACTGGTATCAAACGCTAAATGACTTATTCAGCTACCGTTTGCACCCGTTTTGTTCGATTAAAAAAAAGCAAGTCCTTTTGCCATATTATAAAAGTACTGCTCCCAAAATTAAATTCCAAGAGAACCTGCAAAATGCATAATTTTTCCATTCCTTCAACGAGTCAAATTTGCATTTTCATCAGATTAACTTCTCCTGAAGAGATGACATTTAATCAAAGAATTAAAAATACTTGTTAATTTAGTATGCACTTCGTTCATGTAAGAAGACTTCAAACTGTCCTCTATGACTTTTAAAATATTTTTTCATCACTACGTAAAAATTGAATGCTTTTCAAAGTTCATCTGATATATTAGATGATCTTCCCATAGGCCGAGTCGTACGATCGGAATAAGAGAGGACAAAAGACTCGAGAAGAATTTGAATCGAAAGTGGAAAGAAGGACAGACAGATAAATGAGTATTCTATTCGGAATTCCCTTTGAATTTCATCGCACGGAAAGTTTATTACTTTTCTTGGACTTGGAAATATATTATGATCTTTCAAGAACTTACAAATGTTGGTTAATTCGTGATTTACCGTAATTACAAAGCCAAACGATGAGAAAACGCGGCAGTAAAATTTTAAAATGTGTTTTCATCAAGTTCAAAAGTATAATTCTATCTCAAATCGTTAAAGAAGTATAAAACTTTATTATGCAAAATATTTTTAATTTTAATACATTGTCGTTAAATTTATTTTTATTATCGTTATAATAACGTAAGACAAAATTAATTAAAATCAACGTTATCATGTAATATGCTTAATACTACTCGACGAAGATCAAAATAAGTCATTATTAAAAAGAAGAAACAATAAAATTCATCACTTTTAATACGAATTTTACGTTATATTAAAAATGATGCGTGGACATTCGTGCATGAATTACACGCGTTTAAAGAATTTTCCGTTGGATAAACGCGATTTTCGCTTGAACTGTCGTCAAAAGATGCGTTTAAAACACTGGAGTAACGAAACTCGATATATACCAATGCGCGAGCGAAGAAGATCGTCCAAAGAGAAATAAGACAAGCCGCAAGACAAAAGAATATCGCCTTAAGAAAGGTTGCATTCGCTCACGTGTGTCTTGTATAACAAAGGCGAAATAGATCTCGGTGCGTTGGAAGGAAGTCCTCCTCGAGGTCATTTGAATTTCATCGCTTTTGTGGATTATACAGATATTCCAGTCGGCTGATCTTTCCCCACTTTTTCATTCGCAAGAAACCTACGCACAGGTATTTGCCTGGATTTTCTCGTTCATGATGTTTATATGCTTATTTCGCCGGGGAGCTTCTCTTGTAAAGTTTAACCGTAAAACATCGCTAGGTATATTAACATTTTTACGGAATCTGGTAGGTAAAGTAACTGAAGTACATATTTTTTCGAAAATTTAAGGAAAAATTCCAGATTTGTTATGATTTTGTTAAGAAAAATGTTAAGCTACACTAATTCAACATTTATTCAAAAATTGAAAACGCGAAATTATTATTGCTGCTTTTATTCCAGTTGCAAGGAGGTAAATAAATTGTTGATGAAAGCTTAAAGCTCTTATGTGACTTCAGGTACTGTGTATCTAGACCGAAATTTGATTGTAAATGAAAAATTGTCATAATATCTGTAAAGGATAATAATAAATTTCAAAAGGTCAACAACCCCGTTCTTGAAATGTTGCACCAACATTAAATTCGGTTTACTCATTATCATCGCAATCCTTCATTGAAATGAAGATTACACGAGTGACAGAATCAATCTACAATGCAAAAATATGATTGATTGCTTTTGTAAGGCCTAAACATATTTAGAATTGTATGAACTTATTAATTTCTAAGTAACCCGATTGATTGATTGGTAAAGTTCCCAATCAAACCAGGAACTAACAGCAGTCAAGGGAATAACAACAGAAAGTCTCCAATACACAGTTTTTATTATTTTTTAAAAACAATGCTGAGTTGAATTTTCTGCAACTCTTTAGATTGATTTAGTACTCGGAGCTACTTTTTCTTAATTAATGTCCTATGAACTAAAATATAATAAGTATATATTTGCCATTAAATAAATTTTGCACGTAAAATTTGAAGATGTTTCCTAATTATAATTTTTTTTTTATTATAGCTTGAACCTACCTTCAGTCATTATCAATCTACCTGCTTAATAATGAATTATAATAAAAATACCTTGTTATAAATAAACAAACGAATATTTCTTCCAACTTGACATCTTTCGAGTAACTCCTACCCTTGTCGCTTATCGCGGAATCATGGAAATCCTCAGTTAAAACAACATTCGGATGCACAAGTGCATCAATGATTCATGCGGCATTTTCTCCAGAGCCTCGTCCACCTTTGATCGCGGATACAGCCGAGTCGTTTTGCATCTCCGGCCGGCGTGTGTGCGCGCGCCCACGCGTCTTTTGCCCGGGCGCTCACGCTACGCGTTATACATCGTTTTTGAGGCGCCCGCGGAAAGGCTAGACCGCGATCCGGGCGACCTTCCATTTAAATATCAAAATACATGCAAATTCAACGAGGCGAGGCGCGCGGCTTAAATGGAGGTGCCGATTTAGCGGGGTTAATTGAATTTGGCCAAAGTTTCGGTTGCATTTCAACGCGCTCATGTACACATGGCGCTATCGCTGTTCGACGAGATGGCCCGCTTAAGGGCAGAGCCCCGAGTTACGCGCTGAATTTCATTCGCCGGCGCCGGGCGCGCTTATAATCCCACACCCCGACGCCACGTTGTTTTCCTCATTTATAAATGCGACGCGGCGAAATCCTAGCGATCGAAATTTATTCATGAATCTGAGCCACCGGGGCGCGCTGATGACGCGTACCTAATTTGACTATGCCACGGCGCTTCGCCGTGTTATCAATGAGGCGGCCAAGTTTTGATGGCGCGAGTTCGACGCGGTACTTCGGCCGGAGATCGAAGATGAATTTCGGGCCGCGGAAATTTTGATGAGTCGCTGCCCCGTGCGTTCCTTTATTTTATCGTAATCGCGAATTAAATAAGTTTTTATGGGCACTGACGGCGCGGCTGTGATGGTTTATTGTTTCATCCGAGGATACTCCGATGTTTGAATTGTAATGGGAACTGGTACCCAATTATAGTTAAAGTTGTAACTTACTGCTTTTGCAGTAATATGTTTCTTTTATTTTTTTTACAAACTGGATGGAAAACAATCGAAATGATTTTGAAAATAAGTTTCACAACGAGAACAGTTTTGATTTGAACAATTTTTGTTAAAATATGACTATTTCTTATAGAAACTTTTGGTACTTTGTAACTTAAAAAAAAATATAAGAATAAGAATAAAAAAGAATAATTTTTCTGTACTAATAAATTTTTATTTGTTATAAAATACTAAAAGCGTACTTACAAAAGAATTAAATCAAACAACATGACTAATGTTAAAGCCTCGATTAGCATATCTTGTTTACCAGCTTTATTCTTAATCAATGCGAACAACTACGTCGTTATTAGCTACTGCTTCTCTAATATGACGTGTATGATGAGTTTGGTAGTGCGTCAGCCTTGCGATACTCGAAAAGTCAAATCTCTAAATCATAGATCTAAAGTAATCTTTTCCTGGACTTTTGAAAATAGTATTTTTTTTTAATTTTTACACGATACAGCACAGAAGTTGGCGCGAGCAAAATAAATTTAATTTCACTTTAACTTAATTCAAAGGTATACACTGACAAAAACCATTTTCAGAGCACCTAACGTATTTATCACGAGGCACAGAAGAATCTGGATTTACCCCACAATGAGAGTAGCAGTCCTTTTCGGAGAAGCATATGTCTGCAATGATCAAATAAAAAGTATAACAGAAATATAAATTAAAAAACAAATACATTTGGGAAGTATTTGTCTTACTAATTGGTTCATTGCAGAGGCACTGATTATTAATGCAGGCGGCGTCTGTTACTTTTGCTTTTAAAAGTTCACGGCAATATGGGAAACAGTCTCTTACATTTGAACACCTTCCTGAAAGTAGAAAAATTATTCCAGAACATTAATTGTTAGACGAAAATTTAATTTAATTTTTGTAGTATAATAATGTTCAAAAATTTAATAATGTAGTTTATTTCATCTAAAAATGCTTCTTACTATCTGCAAAAGTTGTTGTCAACGCCAGCGCGAGAACGAGGAAATATAGTATTTTCATTTTGATCAGGCGATGTCTCGATGCTTGCAGCACTTTGAAGACTGGCGCTAAAAAGGTCACAGTCACCTTTATATACGAAGATATTTCTTACTACCTATCGATTCCATTCACCTTGAACGACTCCGCAAGAGCATCTCGCAATCACATAATCATTTATGGAAAAAAGATTTAAAATTTTAATTTCTTCTTATTTCGAATACGAGTTGACAGAAACAGTCATGGGTTTTCCAGTTCAAATATTTATTATTTACAAATAACAAAAGCTTTTACAGTGAAATTATTAATATTTTTTATGATAAGAATGAATAGTTTGTGATTGCAATAATTATTTTTGCATAAATCAAATAAGCATATTTAATATTTTATGCTGCAATAATTTAAGGAGCTTGTTGTGGAAAAGGTAGAACTTCAGGCTGTTTATAAAAAATTTTATAAATATTTCTATTTTTTGGTAAAAAGTGAAAAAACACGGACTGAGTTCTTTCTCATATTTAAATACATATCTCCGTTCTTCAAACATAGAACGAATGATGCTCCGATTATTTTTCTATTTTTATTTTATACATACACATTTTTATTTTACAAATAATTTAATATAAATATTTATAAAAGAATAATACTTATAAGTATTATTACCATATGTAAGGAAATTTTGTAAATGATAAAAAAAATATTATTATTTTGTATTGCTTTCCTGCTTAATATAGTAATAATAGCACGATCAATAAATGAAATAAAATTCTTGAAAATTTTTGGTGGTCGTAGTTTGGCGGTGCATGCTGTTGGGAGGACCAAGCTCTTGAGATGTCGGTTATTGAACATGGCGTACCAGGGAGCGGTTACGAAGGATATTACAATTACGCCAGTAATTTAGCCGAACTTAAGTATTCATTGATTATTTTTCTGTTCTCATAGGTACAAAAAGGAGCTTTCCAGATTATAATGAACTAGGCGCACTAAAAAATTGCAATTTATTTTACAGAAAAATTACTTTAGAGCAATATTAATATATTTTACAATGTTTTAACAGTATATTTTGCAAATTATTTTGTCATTTTAAGAAATTATTATTATTTTAAACGCAAGTACAAGTTATAAACGTATTTGTCATTTCGATCATAAAACATTTTTTGAAAACTGAAAACATACTTTTTTATCGGAAGTTATCTTTGTAAAAGAAACTTTTATCAGAATATTTTGTAAAATATTCAACATTAAAATAACAATTCATATTTTATTGTAACTCTTTAAATAAGTATTTTCAATTTTTCACAAAGCTTTTAAAATTTATCTGAACATTGTATTACAAAATTCATATTAATAATAAAATTGATTTTATTTTATAAAAATATAAATTTTTAACGTTATGTATCCTTCGACAAATTATCAATTCTTTAAATGACCACTTATTTCAGTCTCTTTGAAGTAGATATCTCTTCATGTCTGTTATTATCTCCATCGCATGGTTTTATTCTCTTAACAGGAAAATGTGTTGTCGAGGAAATGAAAGATCCCTTTGAGAGAAATATTTCTGCAAAATTATTTTTATCGCCCCGACTACACGCTCGACGCACACTAAAGAGGTCAAAACACACATTGGATGCTGCAGCCTTTCTTCCTGGTCGTGTGTGCGTAGAGGAATATGAATATTTAAAGGAATTCGGAATTACCGTTGAGAAATACACTCTTTTCCTAAAGTAGTCGAAAAACTTTTGCATCCGTGCAGGTATTTCAATTTTGCGTTTATAACATGCATACTTGTGTAAGAGAACGAAAGGGAAAAAATCTCGGCTGAATTCCCCTTTTTCAATTCAAATATAACCGAAGATGATGTAAGCAGAAAATTGTATTTTTTCACTGGAACAATTTACTTGCTTATCAGGCAGGATCTTGTTGTCAATACTTGCTAAAACAGTAAATTATTTAAATAATGTTTGAATTGTAATGTTACAGAGTTAATTTCAAATTATTCAATATTAACCTGTAGTAAATAGTTCTATTGCAACGTATCGTGTGTCATTAACTAAATATGATATTTGTTTCAATAAATCGCGTATTATAATTAGGATAATTAATTATTTTTATTTCCAATACCTATATAAATTTAATCATCGCGCTTAAATGGTCAAAGTTTCATTACGTAATGGCGCTAAGTAATCCCAAAATGAATTAACATATTTTACTGCTATTGATTATTCTTATTATTATTATGTCATTATTTTGTTATCAGTAACTATATCTGTGATTAACTTTTCTATCTTACCCTCTAAAGTTGAATTAGCAAAGAAATGCACTAAAAGTTCGTGTTATTTTAGTTAGTGTCAGAGAATTTCACTAATTTTTAGTAGGTTTTCACTAATTCAACTTTGAGGACATACTAATTGCAAATTTCAAGAAATTCATATTTAACAATACGCATTTATCTTTAAACATGCAAATAACCATAAAATTGATTGTTTTTTAAAACACCATTTTCTGTTACAAATTTTACCGTCATTGTACGCGCAAACAGCGGCTATTTGTGGTATTCCGATTTCTTTTTTTCCTTTGGATTATCGAAGCGTGGCGAGAGCACGAATGCGAAATTACGTATGCATGCATAATATTCTGAGCACGAATGGGTCAAGCTGCGCGAGTAAGCTTTCACGAAAATTCGAATACGCTCCCGCCGGAGCGTCGTTCCAGGGTCGAGCTTTTTAGGAAGTCCTACGTCTCTGTGACTCTTCCGGTATGCTCCGCTCCGCTTTGTTAAATGATGGACGATTACTGGTTTCATTCGCTCAATCAAAAACATGCTATCTTTCATCCCCGCATATACACGCTCCGTTTGCTTTATCGACTCGCAAAATTAAAAGGGCGAAAGGCTAAAAGAGAAGCACCGCAATAACAATTTTTACGCAAATCCACGCTCACTTTGTAATCTACTGGAGCTTTTTTCTCGTTTAACGTTTTATTATATACTTTTCATAAATTGGTATAATTGGGTAGGCCGCTGCAATGTGTGCTTTCTATTATATATTCGCATGTGTTAGCGTACACTCATGCAGTCACGACCTGTAGCTTTTGAATTTAAATTTAAAATAAAATAAGCGCAAATAAAATGAATGAAAGAAATTCGTTTCGTTATAAAATTTTTCATAAATATGATTCGGTGAATATTTTTCGCACAAACGGTAAAACAAATTGTTTTTCATTACATGTCAAGAATATTGTATACAGAAAACTTTTCTACAGTTTCATTATTTATTACAAAACAAATCAATTAAGGTAACTTTCCAGTGAAAATTTTTATAATATTTACTTTAACGAGATGAAAATTTGTTATACTATTGTGAAAATGAAAAGAATGTTTCATATAAGATTTGAGCTTACTTCATTCAATGTGGTCTTGGTTACTGCATAAATTGCGAATGATATCAACGTTTTTCAAAAAGAGTTTTGCATCAAATCGTATGCTCTGAAAAAATTCTACGACTTCATAAACATTTTGGTTGCAGCATTTAATTCACTCTGAAATGTTTCCTGAAAAAAAGTAAATTCTCATAAAAATCGACCTTTTCATCAAACAATTTCACCAGAACCTCACCTTAAGAATACAATTTTTATTCGCACGAATCGTTTTTTATCAGCTACTGTCGATCGCAAACGCAAAGATCGTTTAACCCGCGGGAGAAGTTTATGGAGAATCGAGGCGTTTTCACCAAAGTCCGTTGCGAGCACGCGAAATCCAGTCGGCGGGTATGTGCTCCACAGGAAAAGCAAGTCCAACCGCTCGGCTGTTTTTGCTCCGGCGAATGTCAAGCAGCCACTGCCCATATGAACTGTCGATACCGAAACGGCCTGGGTGCAAGTTCAAGATCAAGTTTATTCGCTTTCGAAAGCAGCAAGTCAATGAGATCGATGATCGATCGAAAGTGAAAGAAATGATCATGGGAATGCCGTAGCTCGCAGTGGATATGTAGGATGTGGTTGCGTAAAGCATTATTGTAGCTGCGGGCCTCGACTCGAGCGCAACGAGTTTATTTTCTAAAGGGGATTGAAATGCGTAGTGGCGAAGTGAGATTGACAAGCTGCTAGATCTCTAATCAAAGTACACGGAAGTACAGGTTTATTATTGCTGAATCGCGGGAAAAACTTTTATTTTATAACGCAAACTTTACACCTTTTTTAGTCGTGGCGTTAGATAATAAATGTTGCAGGTTACATATATTGAAAATATAATTGTTTTTAATTTTTATAAAAAATAAATGCAAAAATTTAATATTATAATCCTCGTGATAAAAGAATTTCATTATGGAAATAGTGCTTTATCTTCGCCGACTTTTTTTTCACTTTATTTAAAAAAAACTTTAAAGTATACGGTAAAATGTTAATGGTACTTGTCAGCTGTCGGGTAGCCAACGATAAGGTATTCCTTACGTCTTTAGATTATCGTTCGAAATTGTAAAGTAAAATAAGAACAACCCTTTACAAATAAATGTATTGTTAATCCGCGTTAAAAACTCCTTTAATCTTTTAAGAGAAGCTTCCGAAAAATTTTGTAAATTACATCGATACTTAAATTAATATTTGAAAATACCTTTGTGATTTTTAATTATTTATATTATATAGTATACGTTAACTGTTTGTAAAGGCTAATTATAAGACTAGGAACTTATAATTAAGATTCCTACAAAAATGTAAATGTAAATTTGCCATAATTATGGTAATTTTTATCACGTTTGAAGTCTGTCCTCTATTACTTTTTTCAGTGTAGGACACATAATATATTTTTATATTTCAATGTTTGATCGATTAATAACAAGAATATAATAATTTAAATCTAGTGTTAACTAATAGCAAATTTAATTTCAAATTTTTGTATATGTAGGTCAATAATTAAAAAAATCTTTAAATTCTTTCTTTTCTCTTATAAAATCTTCAGATGTATTAGCTTAAACTTGTCAAAATTTGTTTTAAAATGACCGCGTATTTGCCAATAGAAGATGAAGGACAGTTTTTTTAATTACAACTTCAACTATAAAGTTTCGTTAGTGACGGGGCTTGGAATTACTTCCAAAAGAAATTCAATAGAGATCGGAAGGAAACAGAAAATTTAACGTAGTAGCTACTATAAGCTTAAGCATAAGATATGTGTGGAGGGTGCGACCTTTCCATGTAAAATATAGCCCCAATAGAAACTTTATTGGAATTTCAGTCTTTCTCTAGTTTCTATAAAAGTGTACTTTGAACAAATGCGGTCTGGCGATATTGGATCTTGAATTTTTCAGAATCGCAACGCGCCAATTAGATTAAAAAAACATGCTTTGAAATATAAATATGTACAGCGTCCGAAAATTGTATATAGATTGAAGAAAAAGTACTTCTTTTTCTTGTAAATGCACCTTATAGGGCATGCTAATCTTCCAATTATGCAAAGAAACTCACGTAAAAAGACGTCATACATATGTAAAAAAAAGCACCATACATAAAATCGCATTGCCTTGGAAGTAAGTTTCTCATCAAATTCATTTGAATTCTATTAGGAATGTACACGAAAACCTACAGTTTATTATTCGTTCCTTTAAAATGCACATATTCTTGAATACTTATCAAATATTAAGTGATTCAAAATATCACATTCACATTGTTAGTGCACAAATCTTAGGCAATGATAACAAATTTTTTTTTCTTTCGAATTCAAAACTTTGAAGACAATATTTTTTCAACAACTCTTTTATTAATAAATAATCTTAATATTAATAACAAAATTATATATCTATATATTGGTTTTCTTAAAAAGCTCATATATAGGCAGTTGTCAGTTTCTTTTGTAACCTAATGCTTGAATAATGCAATCGAAGAAGTAGAAAGAGAAAGAAACAAGATAGAATAGTAGAATAAGAATTAGAAAAATAAATGTGACTAGAGGGGAGACGGTGACGTGCTTAAAGAAGATCGATTTCTATATTTGACATTTTGGCTTTTCTCTGCTAGAGTTCTAATTATAACGTAAATGTCGCCAATATAGTTTGCCAACGAATTCATATACATATGTAATAGTTTAATAAAGATGTTTAACAAACTTAATATGACAAAAAATGTTGTCTTCCTTAACGATCAATAAAAAAATCACACATTTCATATAGTGATTGAAATAATAGATATTCATATAGTTTATTTAATGTTAATTTACGAATATTTTACTAAAAAAACCGCTGAAAAAATTTCGATGCAGGCAACTGACATTACCGTTACTAGTTATCTTATCGACTGCACATTAGCCAACTAATATTACCTATCGTTGTTATTTTTCAAAACTGCAGTAAATGTTTAGTTTATTCAACGAAAACTTCAGTTTAATTGCATTTTCATACTAAATTATGATAAATAATGATTTTAATTTCATTATTGTTTTAAATTTTACTTAAAGTAAAAGTAAACAAAACAGTTTTCCGATAACACAAACACTTTAAAAGAGTTCTGATGATCTTATTATTATGCTCAATATCAATAAATAACCATTTTTCTTTATTTTTTGAAAATATTTTTAAATTTATTCAAAATAGCAATTAAACAAAATCATTTTTCGACGACACACTCTAGAAGTCCTGATTAACATTACCTTGGAACCTAAAAATCTCTTCCCGACCATCCGCAAGTCGCCCGCCGCACCTTTCAGTAGTTATCTTCCGATTTAGCCGGGCAATCGCTGATAAAACAGCTGTCCACCTACTTAATCGTCGGTAAAGCGCGCCGGCCTCTCTTCCCGCGGCGCGGAGGCGCATCGACGAGGAGCGTGTGCACGGAGCACCGGCGGTCAGTCGGGCACACACGGGCGCATCTCCCCCCCGACGCATGCGCCCTGGGCAGTAGTCGCGGGCGGTATCGAGCCAGACCACAGCTGGCGGCCGCGGCACCGGAGTCCATCGCGGAACGCGCGCGCGCCGAGCGTTCGTGGCGATTCTCGCCTCTCTGTTTTCGCCTCGACGTCATGCGTCAGTCGAGCGTCGTCCGACGAGCGAACGAGTCCAGCAATTGCGCCTCGCCCGCGCGCTGATTCTCGCCAGGAGGAGGAGTGAGGCCAGCGGAGCGCGGCCGCGCGGGGTTAATAAGTACCGAGGGTACCCCAGGCCTGCCGACGGAGGGACGCGATGGGACTGGCTGGCCGTCGGGAGTGACCATGCCGGTGAGTTGATCCAGCGCTTGGCGCGCGCGCGCGAGCGAGGAATTCGTTAAGTAGATGCATGTCACGTTGATGACGCGATGGACCTCGGCTCGAGGGCCTACGCTTCGATGCTGCGCGCGTGTATCGTACGCGGCGCACGAAAAAGTCCCGCAGGTGCACGGCGAAGCGCGCGGCGACTTTTCGCTGGCCCATTGTTTTCGAGCGTCGATAAGGGGGCCGAGATAAGGCCGCGCAAAAATTCGCGGGCACGACGGTGCTTCGGCGGTGGCGCGAGCGCGAGATTAGTTTTTCCTTTTCTTTTTTTTTGCGAAGTGAAATTTAATTCTTTGAGAAAACGCTTATCTCGCGCTCGCGCGCGCTCGAGTTATCTGCGCGTATAGAAATTTGAACTCGCACGGAAAACACTTGCGCATGCAAGAAACGGCACTGGGTGTTATGTGTTCCTTACATAATTTATCATCGCTGTGCATAAAATGTTAATTTAGATTTATGAAAATTCATAATTACTTCCAGAGAGAGGGATACGGTGCTTTAAACTTTTTTTTTTAGCCGAGCCGATACAATAACACGGCAGTCCGCTCTTTCATTGATTATTAATGGGCAAGTCGAGGAAATGAGTTCTTTTTATTTTGAACGCGAGGAATTTAATTAAGGATCACAACTGGCATTGATATGAATGGCAATAGTAAGTAGGAAAAAGAAACTTTACCAAGATAATCTACCCTTTGCAATGGTAATGCAATAAAAACGAACGAGACTAACTTGTTACAAAAATATTCGAGTCCCGCATAAATCGCGCTAAGGAAATAATAACGATCGATTCCGATAAAGGCGCTATAAAAGATCCCTTCGAGATTTTATTTCAGAAATCGAGTTCTGGAGTGCCGTTATATCGCTGCACTTTCAAGGATAGCCGTACGATCTTCCCTTCTCTCTCTCTCCCTCTCTCTCTTCCTCAAAATCACTCGAGTACATTGGTTCTTTAGCACTTCCACCGCGCGTTGCTGAAAAGTCGGTCAAAATTATTTTTAGGCTCCTATCAACACGCTGTACGTGAATACAACCATCATGCGAGAGGGTCGATGGATCTGTGCTTCTTTCCGAGAACTTTTTTTTTCACTTGCCCGATTCTCCATGGCGCCGGGTACGCCACTTTTCTGTTGCGCGAAGATAAAAGTATCTTCGGCCGCACAGACCCCGGTACGTTCAACTTGGTGAAGTGGCGAAGGAGTGTTTTCGAGAATACAAGTTTCGCTTCCCACATGGAGTTGATAGTTTTAATTACTTGTGCGGCTGAACTTTCTTTCTTATTAATGTTTCCTTTTTTGCCGCTGCGGCTTACCTTTTTTTTGCTGCTGCAGCGATGCTTCGGCTATCGGGAGTATTTTTAATGTTAAAAGTAGCGTAACAGATAAGTACCGAAATTTTTTCTCTTTCAAGGTCGGAAAGAAATTTTATTTTCTACGAGGAAGATAAAAATAAGATCATACGGCTATTAACTTAATAGCCATACGAGATGAGAGATTTGAAATATCGAATTTCCGGCAGATCTGTTTGCTCTATGTAATTGACAATAAAATTGCACTTAGAAAAATCACTTTTTAATATGTTTTGTTCTAAAGTTTCTCCTAGGTATATCTTTAGCTATGTTAATCGTTTATTAACAAAAAAATATTCATCTTCTTTTTAAATAACAAGCAAATGATAAATTATTATTATTATTATTTGAATAATGTACTGGATGTATTAAATTATTCCTAAATAGAATGTCAATATTTAACATACCATGTTTAATTAATATAATAGAGAATATTAAGCAGAGTTACATTTCCGTAATTGAAAATCAATGTAGTTACTTGATTATTTTGATAGGTATTACACGATGCCGTGATGTTTTATCATTTACGTCGTCACGAATAAATCGCTTGTAGCTATTTTTTCTCCTGGGCTTGCGAGCCACTTAGCTATTACGGTATGATGATATTTTATTTGACATTAATTTGATCTGGCTAATATCTGTATTTTATCGAAACAACCGCAATAAAGATTAAAATAAAACGCTTAATTACTTCACGCGTAACGTATGCATACATTATTAAATGCAAACGTTTTTTTTTCGAATTTTAAAATTTTACGATGATGAAATAAGCGGATAATTCCGATGATTAAGTTTAAACTATAAATGCTGGATGGAACGATATTCGAGAAAAGAATAGGGAGGGTCGCGACACTAAGCAATTACGTGCCTATAGTATTGAAAAGATGTCATATTGACATATTACTGAAAGCGTTCAGGCATTTAAAGACGAGCGATTTATTAATTGAGAAAGCCGTGATAATAATTGTACATGATGACCTGTTAACTCACGAATCGCACAAGCGGCTGCTGTCAGTGTCAATTTTGTAAGATTATTTAGACTTTTCTTGTTCGTTTGGGACGATTTTCTGAAAGCACACATCGAGTGTTAAAAATAATTTCAATTAGTCAACTAACAGCGACGATGACTTTAAGGAAATACCGACAATTACAAATTAACAGGAAAGTTTATAAGTAAAACATACTTCCTTCCTTCTACATTAGAAAATTGATGAGTGTTATAATTGACGTAAAAAGGAGCAGTTTCGCAATTCCATGAAGTTAACTTGGCAGCAACTACCACTAATCATCAAATATTGAGCGCGTAACATTAGTGTAAATACCGGAAAAACACGTTGTATTCCGCTTATTTGTTACATTTTAATTTAATTTTATTTTTAGTAAATAAATTCGTAACACAAAATTTAATAAAATTCGAGTTAAATTGAATTCATAAGTATCAAATGTAAATCGTGGTAGATGTTTGACTAGGACGCCTACATCATCATGAGTTAGTTTGACAAACACTAGTCTAATGGTCGCACACATTTTTACATAGATTTATACGCACGTTCTTCCCTCACATCAACTTCGGACATATTTCATCGCGTAATAGATGAGTTCTTGTTGAAACAATAAATTACGTATTTTATTAATAGTGTGCCCAGATTTTATAGGCGAATTTTCATTTATATAAGTGACATTTCAAACGCTTGGCAAAATAAATTTTCTTTGAAAAGTATAAAACTTCTTCGAATTTCGGTACATTCATCTAAGTCTTAATTATTTTCTTCTACAAGTTTTCAGTATTAATATTTACATTTTTTTCCGTTTCTATTCTTTTAAAACAATTATTCCGGTTATTTTTAGTGATGCTTCACTGATAAAAGATTAGCGAAGGTATCTAGAAATGTTACAATTTAATGATGTACTTATCCTTCGTTATGAGAAACTTATCATTTTAATTATTTTTGGTTTCTAATTATATTTTAATTAATAGTGGAAGTTAATTCTCGAGATACATAGTAAATAATTGAGATATAATAATTGAAACCATATTACCTGCACTCCATAAATTATGTTAATGCATTGTGTTTATCAATATAATGTATAAATAAAATTTCGTATTCACTGTATTTTATAAAATCATAACATTTAAAACAAAGAAATCGAATTTAAATATAGATTTATAAATAAAGAGAGAAAAAAAATAAATTACAATCTTCAAGGAATTCTTTTGCAAGTAACCTAAATTTCTGTTGTACACCCAAAGAGTTAATAATTACACGCACTTCTACACAAGAGACCGACCTAATTTTGTCTCCTTCACCTTTTTTTGTGCTAACGTCTTTTGTAAGTGAGCGTCTAACGCGAGCATGACTGTATACTTTTTTTGAAACGAAAGAAAAAGTTCATTAGGCTTTGCGAGCACCGTTTTGTCTTAAAAAAAAGGCTACCATCGCGTATCGTCTTACTTTATTTATGTGAAGCCGACACTCGCATCTATTTTACGTTTCCTCACGTTAGAAAGGAATGGACCGCCGACATATCTATATCTACGTCCGCCCTATCCATCAAGCTCCACCGAGCAAACATACATCAGCGCCGTGTATACACTTTTGAGCTTGGTTTTTTTGAAATCGCTCCTTTTTCCTTAAATTTGCCTTGCTCGGGGAAAACAAAATTTTACAAACTTAGAACATTGCAATGATCGCGTAGTATTTGTAAACAACGTTAATGATAATCTCGTTTTCTACTTGGATAAAAGGGCAGAATTTTTTGACGATATAAGAGGAGGGTCTATCTTTTAAACGCAGTTTTCTATAAGCACATTCCGTGGATTCAACATTCACGCTAGTGTGTGTATTTTCCTTCCGTTTGATGATGCGGCACAAATTTAAACAGCTTCATGATTTATAAGGTGTCTATTTTTGATCCAATTATTATTAAACGAAGATATTACTGTAGTAGTGAGTTAAGCTTTATCGTAGGTAATTCATTTTTAACACGTTAAATTACTTTTAATCAATTACCCATTCATTATAAAATACACTGAGAAAAAATACTAGTAAAAATTACTATAAGGCATAGTAAAATTTTCTATAAGTATAATCAATTATGCACAACGCTAATGTAAATTTTATTAGAAAGTATGATAAATTTTCTTCGCAATTTTAGTCTGTGGTCACTTATATAGTATTGCAATTTTTACTAAAACATTTCTTTCAGTTTAGTTGACAATTATTTTACGTTTGACCAGCTAATTTCAGTAATAGTCTTCGTTCGTGATAGTTACTTATTAGTAATGTTATTAGTTTACATCTAAAGCACAAAATGAAGATACCATTAAAATAAAAATAATTAAAAATAATCCCCTGCGACTATCGTGCTGCACGCAAAAAAACAGTTGGATACAAAATAGAAAGAACAAATTTCAGCATCGTTTTCCTGGAATTGTGGTGCAAACAAGAGAGAAAAAACACGAATAACGCTTTATACAAACACCTTTTTTTGTTTGCGCCCAATGTAATTAAATAGATGATGCACTTTCATTAAGAGGGATATATATGCTTTAGATAATCGATAAGTTAAAAGAATGAATTTGTCTATTTCCTACAATTTGAAGAGTTATATCACTTAAAAAAAAATCAAACGTTCATTTAATTAAAAGAGGAACTTTTAAGAAAATTGAGAATAAGTGTAATTAAATCGCTATCCTCTTTATCCTAATAAAGCGATGACAGGATGCTGTGAAGAATTTAAAAGTTTGATTAGTTCATTAGTATTCAAAATTCAAAAAGTATTTGTATAAATTTTCTATCCTAAAAATTATAATGAATCATAGATAAAGAAAAGGACATATGAGATATCTGAGCGCGTGAAGCGCATTGGCTTATTCTAGTAAATAAAATTCCACATCTATAAAAAAGTAATCATCTTGAACGAAGGAAAAGAAGCAAGAAACAATTTCATTCTAGGTCTCCTAACTAATTCAGTTGGATTATATATAGTTGACCTGCAAAAGAAGTACAGTGTCGTATAGTCTCGATGATCGGCCATCGGCAAAGGTTTCGCGAACTATAGAAAAGAAGCGCTAATCCATCTATCGAGTCTATCGAGTCTGTGCGGTGTATTCAGGCCGAGAACGCCGGGGGGGTGGGTCACTCCTTATTTCTTTGCCGCTCGGCCGACCGCATCATCGGGGTACACTTTTATCGGGATTCCTCGCGCGTCCGGGGGAGGGTGTCTGGCCGGGGCCGTAAGGGCGGCGGAAGCACCTGTAACTAAGCGATAAAGCGGTAGAAGTTAATGACCGATTAGGCAAACTAGACTACGCCGAGTCCGTCGAGGGGGAGGCTGTAGAAATGCGGGGAAGTCGAAGGTGGCGAGGCGCGTGCCCGTTTCCCGTTTCCTCTTTGGCTCGCTCTTCGTAATCTGGTTTGTTTTGTAGGTCCCCTGGTATGTGGGTAACATAAGACACAGTTCAGGGATACTGTAGAAATGCGAGGAAATCAAAGGTGGGTTTGTTTGATAGACTCCCTCTTCGTAATGTATGTAACTTAAGAAATAGTTCAGGGTATTCGGTGAAAGGAAAACTAGTCAAATTGATGTAAAAAAAAATAGAAATGCGTTGAGCAAAGTTTTTATTAATTTTTATTAAATACAGATTATAAATTTTTTTTTTTTTTTGTAATCACAAACATCTTTACATAAGTGACTTTGTAATCTCTTTTTAATCAATGTGAATAAGACAATTTGCAATTTCTTAATCAATAATAAACAAATCTTACCTCGAAAAATTGATAAATCATTAAGATACTTAAATCAAAACTGACTACCAATCACAAATAAATTAAATAAAGCATTAAATAAGAATTGTTATTTTTAAAAGTAGTCATTAATTGGATTTCCGATGGTCTTCTTTTACCGACATTTCAAAGTTTTCGAGCATAAACCTCGCAGTTTTTCGAGCGTAGGTACCAAGACAGTTCGAGCCTCTGAATGTATATGAATATTCATTGAGCGATTGAGTTATTGCTATCATGTATTTCACTCAATGTGAACTCATTTAAAATAAAATACGATCAGGACTTGTCACAGTGCGAAATATATTAACTAGTTCATTTACCGTTAGGTGGACTTGTCTGTATTTTTCTCACTAACGGGTCTGCTGCTGCAGTTTCATATATACCATATTTTGATCTCAATGGTTAGGCACTGAATAAAGCTACTAGTAACCTCCCTTTTCACGATTACTACTGATTGTAAAAGAAAATCATGTAATCGTTGAAAAAGACCGATTTTATTCTTGTAATAATTGAAATCAAATGTCACTAATTTTTATATAATTGAATCAGTTGATTTCGAAATGATTGATTGCAATGCAGTTAATACTTCAGCTACTAATGAAGATTTCATTAATAACATCACCCTTAGGATAACATCAAAATTGATTTTCATCAAAATTAAAATGTGTATAAAAAAATAGTTTGTTAATTTAACTGTCATTGATTCCAGTGTGAACCAAGAGAGAACAAGAAAGTATCGTTCCTCTAATACGGATAGTGTTGGAAAATGACGAAGCGGTTCGAATTCAACTGGCAGATTGAGGTGCCAGAGGCGCTTCGGATTGGATGCGTCTTCGATCGATGGACCGAAGAGAAGGACAACACGGAAATTGAGCTGAACTGCTCGTTCAAGGTCGACGAATATGGTTTCTTTATCTACTGGCAGAGCGAGGGGAAGGTAATGCACACACGAGGAAAACTTTTAGCTAATAGCACCATTTGTAGAATTTAAAGAAATTCGATTGTGAACAGTTTTAAATTGCTTTTTAAATTCGGTACAAAAATTTTCGAGAAAGACGTAAGTTTATCCTTGCCCTAAGAGACCTAGTTATTCTTAAAATAGATCTTCACGTGTGTATATCGTAATATTTGTTTATTCGTCTTAAAAGAAGCATTTCCAAAAATCACATTTTACAAGGTTACGGATGAAAATCCATTTAATTCACGTAATTTGTAATCTTATTCGCTGCTCTTTTAGTAATTTCATCCTTTTCCATTGAACTGGTTGCTTTTACTCCCCGTTGTCTCTCTTTTAACGAATTGTTAACCCGTATTAGGCTTTTCCGCATCAGCGGTTATTTCCTTTCGTTACAGTCTACGTGACCTTTGTTTTCTTTTGAATCAATGGAAAAGGCTCTTTAGTCGAGCGGAATCTCGGCCCGGTTTTAAGACCTCCAAAGAAGCTAAAGGGTTGGCTCGTAAACGGGTGCAATCGATTGTTATGATACCTGTAACGGAGTATGCTGCGTATAGCGCCCATTGTTTTGAAGAATAATTGAATGCGAAAATGAGAGTAAGAGACATAAATCCTCTTCGCAGAATGAATCGATTGCAGTCCATTGTGTAGAAAGTGAACGATTCTTCTTTTCTATGAAAATTATATTTTCTGCATAAAGTTTTATGAACACAAACCATTCCAATGTTTTATGAAAGAACACTTGTTACGGAATGAAAGTAATTTATGATTACGTCATTTTGGAATCCTAAGAAGAGAGGAAAATGAAATTGTAAACGATTGTTTACTACATTTTGTAGGAATGAAATAATCTACTTTTTTAATTGGCACATTGGAATTAGTATACACGTGAAAATACCCATCTAGATTATATTCCGTAAATTGAAGAGAATAATTTTTATTTTCTTCTATTTACAATGTTTTTACAATAAATGATTAACAAGTTGTTAAAAAGTTAAAATAGTTTAAACGAGGTGCATTTAATAAAAATGTACGCGTATATCGATTTTTGTATTCTTCCTTTATTGGAAAACTTGGGTTTTCATAATTAATAGTGATTAAATCAAAATCATAAAAAATCTAAAATCTGTTCAATCTTCGAAGCAACAGATTATTGAATGAAACTTTCGTGTAATGCATTTAATAAAATAAATGGGGATTTTACTTTTCACTTTCGTAGATTTGACCTAGAAACCTATTTTCTCCCGTTGCAATATTTAAGGCACGCTTTTCCCTGTTATTTCATGGAAAAATTACAAAAATAGAAAATTATTTACAGAAAATGTGCGGTACGAACAGAAAATTTATATCTCCTCATTATTTCTCTTTTTTTGCAAGAAATTTTTATTACACTAATAAATTATTACATTCGTAAGATAAACAAGAATTATTTTTTTTCTTCATAAATAAAAGATACTATAAAATTGTAGTTTATGAAATAAACAAAATTTTATGTTTTTATTGAAACGAAATGTTTTTTTTGTGTTTAGGATGGCGACGTCATTGAATTGTGTCAAGTGAGTGATATACGCGCCGGTGGAGTTCCCAAGGTAAATAATTTAGTTAGCAAGCTTTCGTTAAAAAATGTAGCAAAAAATAAAAGTCAAGGAAAGGAACACGAGGGTGGAATAGTATTTCCATTTGCTCCTATAATTCGATTGTTCCCCCAGGTTTCCTTATAATTCATGAGTCTCCAAAGTAAATTACAAACTCCCAGACAGACGCAACATTTTATTTACAAATGTTTTGCTTTAAAATTTAGATCACGTAGAAAAAACTGATCAAGCGCAATATTATCAACAAGTTGCAAAGCAACGTACACGTTGCATTAAGAAAACTCTAACGATTATTCGTGTCTGTCGGGTGTCTATAGCACCGGAGGTCGAACGTTAAATTTAAATTCCCATTAACCCATTTGTTTTCAATACTATTCGCTTCGAGTATCGGAGGTGGCGGTTGATAAAAAAAAAGTCATTCTCTCCGTTACCATTTTGCCTCGCAGGATCCGAAGCTGTATGACAAACTGTGCTCGAAACACGGCGAGCAGCTGGAGGAGAAGAGTCTGACCATCTGTTCTGGCGTGGACTACACCAATATCAATTATCAGCACGTTGTTTGCCCCGATCAAGCCACCGCCAAAGTACGTATCAGCCATTTTCTATTGAAACTTTCGTATATGCCGCCGACCGTTCCCATTCGACTAAATATCATCTCGTGTACCTGCTCGCATTTCCAATTCCATTCATTAACGACAAAACTTATTCTAACATCATTTTTGTTTATTAATTCAAAGATTGTCGACTTGTTAAATGTTTTTTAGTAAATATTTTTCATAAACTATATTATCATCATTATTTTTTCTTAATAATGATTTTAACGTCTATCAAAAGCAGATGATTAATAATGCTAAGTGGTTAATCAACAGAAATGATACTTACATTCAATGTCTAAATTTTTTTTAATGAAAGTGCGTAAGGGATGGTGATGTATCATCGAAAGTAAAAAACAATGGAGTGCGTGCCTGGAAGGAATTATGAGAGAGTCACAAATCTTCTTTCTGCAAAAGCTGCTCACTGTTTTGTTAATCGATTGCAAGCTTTCTCATAATTCTCCATCTAAATAGCGAATGCCATCATTCAAGTAAATTATTAAAATTGCCATAAATCTTAGGAACATTTTTTTTCTTATTTTTTTATAACATTGATATTTACATAATTTTTTTTTTAACATCCAAATAAAAAAATTGTTTAACCTTCGGATATTATACACGAAAAGGTAATTCCTTCTATTTTTTGTTCATTTTCATCTGAAATTACCTGAGGTAATTCTATTTGTTTATTAAAAAATAGCATTTGATTTAAAAGTTTCCTGTTCACTCAATCTTGCCGGAGCCCATTCAATCAAAGTTTTTTTATATTTTAAGAAACAGAAGCTGCTTTTTCAGAATCATCAGAATTAAATATTTTGTTGGCAAACATCAACAGCGAAAAATAGCAATTGTCCTGCCTTAAATTAACTTTGACCAAAAAAGAGAATAACACGAACGAAAAAAAACATTAGCGCATGCGATCAATCATTTGTTTTTGTAATTAAAAGTATTTTTACGCGAAAAAGATTCGAGATACCTGAGGGCGTAAGAGCGGAAATAAAATATTCGTGTCTTCCGCGATGATGGATGCGTGGTTTCGCAGCGCTTATAATAATTACCTTATTGCAGACGTGGTTGGATGGCATACGACGTATCACGCATAATGTGAAAGCCAACAATGTGTGTCCGCTGACGTGCCTAAAGAAACAGTGAGTTTACATACGTAATCCAATTTACTATCCACGTGCACGCACTACGCCATTCCCTTTCACCTTATCACTCCTCTGTGTTTTATGCCTCGTCGCTGTGTGTACACGTTCACACGTTTCTTCTAAACACACCCTCCTGCGAGGCCTCTCCAATAACCTCACTTCCAATTTATTTGGACAAAGGGTGGCGTGCTCGCGCGCATATAGACACCTGCGTTACGTGTAGCTGGCAAATGTATTTTAGCGTCACGCGAGGCGAATGTTCAATTATCGCTCCTCTGTGTCTATATTATATTTTGAAGAAAATTAATTATGGTTATTAATTTGATGATTTCACCTTTTAAGAGCTTGATTCTAAAGAATCGTAAAATTGTACAGTACACTCGTTCTTCGCGCGAATTAATTGACGGCTGGAGACTAAAGTGGCCAATTATTTTTAATTTGATTGAATATCAATTCAGAATCTCGGTACAAGCTATTCAACACCTCGCCTTTTCAATCTATTAATTTCTACAACTAATCAATTTTATGCTTTTTTATGACACTCTTGAGTAAAAAAACAATTGTGGAAGCAATTTCAGCTGCTAATGTAGATTTAGATGTAGCATAGCCAACAATGAACAAAGTAAGTTAGAAGAACATAATTAAATATCTCATATTTCGTGTTTTAGTTGGATGCGACTTCGAATGTTAGTTGATCCTAATGGAAAAGTCCCTGTGAAAGTGGTAGCAAGGACGTTTGCGTCGGGAAAAACGGAGAAGTTGGTTTATCAGTGCCTTTCTGATCTGGGCCTACCGAGTGGCAAGGTACGTATAGGACCACAATTTAATTTGGTCACAATGGAAGAATGAATAAAATGATATGTTAATATATTAATTATGTTAATCATTTTAATAATGGTAACTGTTTTCATAAAATAAACCATAAATTGACCAATTGTAGTTCATGTCTTTCTGAATTGATCATTTTTACCCAATTTATGGTTAATTTTCTACCAGGGATGTTTTATAATTTAACTTTAAAAATCGATTAAAACACACATTTTTTTGTATTGTAGAACGATGTGATAGAGCCAGATGATTTCACCTTCGATGCATTTTATGCGCTTTATCATAAAATATGTCCCAGGAATGATATCGAGGAGTTGTTTCAATCAATGTACGTAATTTTCGATTTCTGCAATTTATTGTAATTCAATCCATACTAATCATTTATAAATTCTGTACCACAGAACGCAGGGAAAAGCCGATACAATAAATTTGGAACAATTAATAACGTTTTTGAATGAAAAACAACGCGACCCGACGTTGAATGAAATATTGTATCCTTTGTACGATGAAAAAAGAGCAACGGAGATAATTAATGACTACGAGCAAAATGAAACTGCAAAAAATCAAAGTGAGTCTGGCGCGTGTAAAGAAAGGAGTAATAACTTCTGAAGGAAAAATAAATTTTTTTTTCCCACTGACGCGTGCATTATTGTTGTTGAACAGGGCGAATGACTAAAGACGGCTTCATAAGGTACCTGATGTCCGACGAGAATGCACCAGTATTTTTGGATCGTTTAGACGTTTACATGGATATGGATCAGCCATTAGCGCATTATTACATAAACTCCAGCCATAACACATACCTCAGCGGACGGCAGTTCGGCGGCAAAAGTAGCGTAGAAATGTACAGACAAGTCTTACTGGCAGGTTGCAGGTGCGATTATGATTATGCAATATTGTATTTTCAATTGAATAATGGACGAGCATTGCGCAATACCGCTTCAAGCATCCTAACGCGAATGTAGTTCATCTTTCAAAACTCGCTTAAATTAAAAGAAAAGACACATTTCTAATAAGTGTTTATAAATAAATCGCATAATGTACGTTCCAGATGCATTGAATTAGACTGCTGGGACGGCAAGGGGGAAGACGAGGAGCCGATCATTACTCACGGCAAGGCCATGTGCACCGTTATCCTCTTCAAAGACGTCATATACGCCATAAGAGACACGGCGTTCGTAACGACGGACTATCCTCTGATTCTCAGCTTCGAGAACCACTGCAGCAAAGCGCAACAGTACAAATTAGCCAAGTACTGCGACGAGGTACTTGGCGACCTACTTCTAAAGGAACCCTTGAAGGATTACCCGGTAATTTTCTTTTTCTTTTCACGCCGAGGCTCGAAATCGACAAGCCGCACTTGACATTGTTACGCCCGGGCTGCAGTGTAAACTTAAAAATACACGCTTTCCAGCTGGAGCCGGGCTGCCCGCTTCCGCCGCCCAGTGCGTTGAAGCGAAAAATCCTGATAAAGAACAAGAGGCTGAAGCCCGAGGTCGAGAAGCAGGAGCTCGAGCTCTTCAAGCAAGGTCAATTCGTGATAGAGGACGACATCAAGGAAGACGCCAGCGCACCCCCCACCATCACCCCCATAGTCGAGCAACAATCGGTAAAGGTAACCCCGAGAATCATTTCCTAGCATGGTGTCCGTCGTCTCCTTCCTTTCTCTCTGTCGCTCACTCGCACTAACTCATGCTTTTTTTTCGCTACTTTTTTTTTGTATCTTCGCCTGGATTTCTCCTTGATGATGCATAACTTCGGTGCGAAAGTCAGGTCGTTACTGTTCTTGCGCTGAAAACTTTCGAATGAAATTCTTATTTTTACGAAGGTGAAATTGAAGCTAGTCCTAACATAACAATAAAAATGGCACACTCACAGAAAAAATAAACAGCAAGTCTAACTGTTTTGTACTACGCAGAATCAGTAAAATTTCTTTCATTTCTAATTCTAAAAAGGTAAATTTTACATTTCTTTAAACTCTTCTGATTGATGTCCACATATGTGGACAGATATTCAATTTACAATTGTGATGTGCCCTAAATATTTTTATGAAAACACCAGCAACATTAATTTCTCTGAATGAAACTATGAGGAGAAATCATATTCTTTAGTTAAAAATTAATTCTTGCCTCTTATAATTGAAATAGGACGAAAGTAAATGAGATGCCTGTAAGAAGAACTGTTGCTACAAATACTTATTTATTTATTTATATGAAATGAGCAAAGTCTTTACATTAAACATGAATTACAAACTTATGAAAATAAAAAAAACTTAATTAAAAATGTTTATTTTTTCCATTCTTATCTCATCACATATCTGAAGAAGTTTGTTATCATCATCAAGGATTAATTTACACATTGATATATAAAATTACTATTATTGTTAAAAAATATCAGTATTTTTTACATTAAGTGAACTAACCATTAACTAATCCAGCTCTTAATACTGAAAGCAGAACTGCAATTGGCCTTTTCTAGCACCTTTTAAACTATACGAGCTTGACGCGTGAAATGCATTAACGGATACAATTAAAATCTTTTGTAATTCGATCCGGCAGGACGACGTGGCTAACGATCCGGTGGCTGCGGTGGCGACGGGACAATTAAAGCTATCGCAGCAGGGCGAGAGTTTGGAACTGGCTGCTGTACAGCCGTACACGGGCAGCACGACGAACGTGCATCCTTGGCTCTCGTCTATGGTGAATTACGCGCAGCCCATAAAATTTCAAGGTTTCGACGTCGCCGAGCGTAAGTTTCAATTGATTTGATTATGTCGAGCAGTTGCGTAATTATTGAATGCTCCGGCTGCCATTGTACTCCGCGGTACAATACGGCTTTCAATTTATTCTCGGGAGGCCCGAGTTTAACTGCACTCGATAATGCACAATGCTTTTCCAATTTTCAACGCTTATGAATAGTTTATTTGCAAATTTTCAAAGTACTTTGCTTTAAGTGAATTTAACGAAGTTATTGAGAACCAAGGGGTTATTTACTTTACGTAATCGCAAATGAGTGGCTTTGAAATCATTTTAATGAATGTACAGTCGGTTCATAATATCTTAATTAATAATTATTATTTTGGTAATTGATTTTGACAAATCCAATCTCGAAAAATTATTAAATCATGAATCTTAAATACAACATTACTACCAATTGCAATTGCAATCTAAATATATTATTAAATAATAATTGTGGTAATAGGAGTGATGAGTAATTATATTTTTTATTATATTTTTTTATCAATAATTTGAAGCTTTCGGGTATCAGACCTTGTAGATCTTCAACTCTCTCTATGATTATTGAAAATTCACTAATCGTTCGAATTATTTAGAAAAATTTTATTCTATGTGAACAGATTTAAATTGTAACTCGATCAGATCTTGATACAGCGTGTAATAATAACAAGTGTATTTACCGCCAGGTGGACTCTAAGTACGGCATATTTTCCACTGACAGGTCTGCTACCTCAGTTTTATATATGACACCTTTAGACTTGAATCATTAGGAACTCAAGAAAGCCTATATTGCTCCACCTTCTACACAAAAATCATGACTGAAGTCTTGATTGATCAATTCAATCAAATGTCACTAAAATGCTAAAATTACAATGAATAATAGTTCGTGGGTTATAAGATTTTGTTTTATAATATTTTCAATGGTTTTTGAATAATAACAAATTCTCAAACTGTTCATTGAATTGGAAAAAATTACATCCGAATTAAGCATCCAAATAAAAAAATTGTTTCATCGATGAAAGAAAATTATACAATTTCCAGTAGGAAAATATTTAATTGATCAATCATTAAAATTAATAATTTTGTTTCGACATTGCAGAAAAAAATATACACTACAACATGTCTTCCTTTTCGGAGGCAACTGGACTGAATCATTTGAAAACTTCTTCCATCGAATTTGTCAATTACAATAAACGCCAAATGAGTCGAATATACCCGAAAGGTACTCGTGCTGACTCATCGAACTACATGCCACAGGTTGGTACAAATTATCTTGAATTTCTTTTTCAACAATTGCACATACATTAATTTGAGTTTTTTACGCAGGTCTTTTGGAACGCTGGTTGCCAAATGGTTTCCTTAAATTTCCAAACTTCCGATTTGCCAATGCAATTGAATCAAGGAAAATTCGAGTACAATGGATCTTCTGGGTACTTATTGAAACCCGATTTTATGAGAAGAGCAGACCGAAGTTTCGATCCGTTCGCCGAAAGCCCAGTGGACGGTGTGATCGCAATACAATGCAGTGTTCAAGTAAGACCAATACATTTACTTAAACTTTATCTCCGTTTCGTTAAAAGTAAAAAGATGCAGACTCATAACATAAGATCGCAACGTATGACATAGAATCTTTTCCACTATATTAAAATTATTAAAAATGGAAAGAAAAGATTCTGTCACAGTGACTTAAAAGGACAATCATTTCCTCATTCCAAAATATGGATACTCCACTTCCACTTGATAAAAGTCCGAGCAAAATAAGATACTTCACCCTGTGAATAAATTTTTTGTAAATGACTGTAAAATCAATATTTTTCAATCTATTTTAAATAAATTGTATTTATAGGTCATAGCTGGTCAATTCTTATCGGACAAGAAGGTGGGTACGTACGTCGAAGTGGAGATGTACGGCCTGCCGACGGACACAATTCGAAAGGAGTTCCGTACTCGGACGGTTCCGGCCAATGGTCTTAATCCGATATATAACGAGGAGCCGTTCCTCTTCCGGAAGGTTGTGCTCCCCGACCTCGCAGCTTTACGCTTCGCTGTTTACGACGAGTCCAACGGCAGGCTGCTCGGTCAGAGGATAGTACCTTTAGACGGCCTCCAATCGGGTTATCGACATATTTCCCTGAGGACCGAGGCTAATTTCCCTATGTCTCTACCCATGCTGTTCTGCAATATCGATATCAAAATTTATGTACCTGACGGCTTCGAAGGTAATTTTACGAATTACGCGTTTCAATGTTCGAGACGGATTCAATGAATATTTGATTTTCTCTCGTAAAATGTATTTCGTAGATTTTGAAGAATAACAATTCGAATGGGATTGCTTCAAACGAATGGTTTTTTTTATTTCAGAGCTCATGGCGGCTCTGTCGGCACCTCGGAAAACGGAGAAGCCCCAGCCGACGAAAATACGAGGGCTCGGAATCGAGGAGAGCGAGGGCAAAGGCCATACGGAATCAGCGCCGTCCCGATTCCCGGAGGCAGCCAAGCCGAGAGGTAAAGTTGTAGATAAATAATTCCGCAGGATTTGGGAATTAAAATTGACGTACGGCTTCTTTTTGCGTCGACAGAGGAGCTGAATTTCGAGCCAATCACGATAGAGACACTGCGGCATGAAAAAGGCTACATAAAAGTAACGAGGAAACAGCAGAAGGAATTGGAGTCTCTTAAAAAAAGGCATCAGAAAGAAAAATTTTCGGTGCAAAAACAGCAATGCGGTGCTATTGAGAAACTCATCAAGGGTAAAAAGTAAGGACATATTTTATTTAAAAATACACTTACCGTTATTTCATTGCTTTTTAATAGCAGAAGAAGCAGCATTATTCATTGCTTTTTAATTACAGTTTTTTTATTACATTACAATGCAACAAAGGAAATTAAGTATTTGCTTTATTACACTATAAAACAGTTTTTAACCCTGACTTAATTTTATTCTGAAAACAAAGAAGCAAATATTAAATAATAAATATTCTTCAGAAGTATTGAACTTATTAGCAATTGAATATGTAATCGATTAAGTCGTTCAATGCAACTTATGTATTTTGTACTGCAGTTCTGATTAAAAACACCGTATATGCAAAAATCACAAAATTGAGTTTTTTAGACTGATGGATTCAACAAACATCTAACGCATCTAACGTCTTATTTATATAAAATCAGGATGATTCTTCGATTCGGTCGCAATTTATTGACGGAGAATATACTGAAATAATGTATTATCTAACAGATTTATCAGGAAATTATGCTTTTTACTAAAATGTGTTAACGTCTCGAATACCAATTGAGATAGCAAAATCAATATTACCAGGATCGTTACGTGCATTTTCGAATGAGTCAAGTTCGACTGTCTTATTAAAGATTTTGATTAAATACACTCGCAGGTCCTATACAAAATTAGTGTCAGTCTTTTGATTTGTCAGTTTGAGCTAAACTGCAGATACGGTGTTTTAAATCAGAAAGGAATTATAATTATTTTTATTATTTTACTGTTATTTATAATTGTAAGTATTCGTAAAATATAGAATAAATAAATAAAAAAAGGCCAAGTAATACAACTGTCGAATCACTAATGCATCAAGTCTTCGGCATTGCAGTCAGGCGGAGCTGTCGCGCGATCCCAACATCCGACAGGCCGTGTCCGAGCAGACCCTCCAGTGGTCCCGGCTGGCCGACCGTCAGCGTCGCGAGGAGCGCGACCTGATCCACGCCCACCTGGAGGAGCGCAAGGGCCAGCTGCGCAAACTGTGCACCGTGGCGCAGGCGACCCAGCAGAAGCAGCTGAACTCCAGGCACGAGAAGGAGATAAAGGAGATGAACGCGAGGCAGGCGAGGCTCTCCGTCGAGAGTATGCGCGAGGTCATGAGCGACAAGACCCTGAAGACGAGGGGCATCAAGGAGGGCCGCCTCAGGGAGAAGCAGCAGAACAACACGAAGAAATTCATGGAGGAGAGGAAGGTGGCGCAGATGATTCAGAACAGGGAGAAGGAGAAGCTGAAGCTCATCCATGAGAAGCAAATGGAGGAAGTACAAAAGGAAATGAATGGGGTGAGTAGAAATGTTTGGGTCGTACGGTTTATACAATGTTGCCTTTGCTGTCGAGAAAAACTTGTTTACAAAAGTCTCAGGTAGAACTGCATTATCTCGCTAATTATGAATTCACGTACTCTGTAAGGTATTTTCACCTGATCAAAGAGAAGTACACTGTTTTGAACATTGATGAAAGAAGTGATCACCTTATTTTTGAATGATAATTAATACATTGAATCAGATGATGTAAATGTGATTAATCGTAATTAATTAATTCTACGTAGTCATTAACTTATTCGATAAGTAGATGATTTTTTACTTTAAATAAGTGCTCATGGATGAATTTCATTGATTCGTTTTTAAAGAGTATGATAATTTATCTGGAATTAATTTATAGGTGCTTTAGTTTCTGTATTTCAAATCTACGAAAATATTCCCTCTAAATGAATAAATTTCACTTTAAAAAGGGATAATCAC
Organism: Eurytoma adleriae; assembly: GCA_900480045.1. Classification (NCBI taxonomy): domain Eukaryota; kingdom Metazoa; phylum Arthropoda; class Insecta; order Hymenoptera; family Eurytomidae; genus Eurytoma; species Eurytoma adleriae. Next base: position 105,021 of record UXGC01000283.1, on the reverse strand, counting down.
TTATTATGTAGTAATTACTTATTCTAGACAAAATTCATCCACTTAAGTTCCATTGTATTAATATTTCATGTTAAATAAGTGACTATTCACTTACTCAACTTTACATAATTTGAATCATGTCATATAACACGCGATATATTTTTACAGTCTTGAAATGAGATCCTCCAATTATTCATCAATGTGCAATTATAAGATCAACGTAATTCATCATGTATTCATAGAAAACATCAGCATAATCAATCTCGATCAATATTTACTCATCCCCAACTTTGATCGGCTTAATCCGCGTACACCTGCTAATACGATGTGCATCGGGCACCTATCTCGCTAGTTTTTCGAGGAAAGTTTCGCCTCCCCGTACTCTAATTCTGAGGTTACCCAGGGGATGAAGCGGCCGAAAACAAACTTGTTTGGCGGCCACTGAGCCGAGAAACCAAAGCCGTCGCTCCGTAAGTCTGCGGTTTATCAATCCTCTACTTCCTCCACGTGTGCTCCAACTTCCACACGTGGCGCCGGCGATGTTTCAGCTATTTTCAGAGATTAATCCGTTAACCGCGCCGGCAGCCTCCGTCTATCCGCACCTTGAATTTTTTATGGATTTCCTCGATCGCTTCCGCGCGCTGTTGGTTCAGCGAACATCAGAGAGGAAATTCTTTTGGGCGCCAACTCGAAGAGCGGATCTTCGGAGGGGAGGAATATTTTGGTTCGACGAAACGGAAAGACTTATCACGGTCAGCTTTACGCGTTTCGCCGGCTATCGCGGGGGACTGCGAAGGAGAACCACCGTGGGAGATTCGGATGTTGATTGACTCGCTCGCTCGACCAGTGTGATATAATATCAATCGCACGTTTCTGGGGTCGTTAGTCTAAAAAAAATGTCTCATTAATTCGGATCTTTATTTTTCAGTGCAATCGCACTTTCATAATTTTTATTTCTGAATTATGAATTAATTTGTCATCAGGAGATTATGAATTAATTTTGAACTTAGGATGAAGAAGCTTTTCTCTCTTTTTACTTCTTTACACGAAAACAATAGTATTACCTAAAAATCAATGCAAACACTCAATAATGTGAACCTTATTAATGAAATTGATGACATCGTCAAGGTAGAAGAAGAATGGATCGGATGACTCAATGCGTATTTTAATGAATATAAATTTACATTATCACTTTTCTTTCTTCTTTACTTAACTACAATTAAATTACTCTTTGATTCGTCTGGCCGTTATTCTCCTTCGGATTGATGATTGCACCTTACGAATATTCGATTAACATGAAAATTACATTAATTTATTTATTTTTTCAGATAATGGACATGTATAAAAATCAAGAAATGGAATATGAACTAGGACCAAAGAAGGAGTTTTATGCGTAACGCAGCATTGTCTCCTAAAAGACCGGAATAACTAAAAACAAATAACTTTGGAATTAATAATCGTTATGGGATCAAGTTCGTCGATACATTAATAAAAAAGGATGCGCACTTTAATGCGAGTCTCATCGAGTCTAAGAATTAAAACAGAAGTACATAGCGACAGTTACATTCGATCTACGTACTATTTTTTATAAAACTTTGTTTCGACAATTTCATTGTAAAAAAAATAAAAAAAAAAGAAGAAATAGTGAGATGCAACAGATAGGATGCGAATAAAGCGAAATAGCGTAAGCGAGAGAAGCAAATTGGACGGCTCTAAAAAAGTAGTCATATTAATAATGTGATCTAGTCAACTGTTATTTTCTCAGATAAAAGTCGTGCGTAAAACTAGTATTTAGGATGTCGACATTGCAGTATAAAGAAATATACATAGAATATGTACATATAAACGTACCGTCGTTTCAGTAACGAGCATGGAATATTTTTCTCGATTTTTTATCGTATTTGTCGATCAACCTCGACTTGTAAAGTTTCCTCCTGAAAATGTCGCACGAGGTCACGAGAAAAAAATTGAATAGATTTTTTGAACTCGCGCGATCATGAATGATCTTAGAATTTAATGAACTTTAGCGATTATACGTTAGATTATTGAATCGTTTTTTAACGAGTCTATAATTGAACTATTTGAACTTTTAAGACTATGGATGATTCAATCTCGATTACTCTATAATTATATATGGGCATTTCCTCCTGAAGTTAAGAGTAAACTTTTAAATGTCAATTTAAGTTTGAATGTTTCATTGGAAAAATGAAATCCTTAATGCAACATACTTATTTCATTTGAAATAATAAAATAACGCGGATGAATTTTTTTTACTGTACCATACGACAATCACGTTTCGTTACCTGTTCAATCAGTATAAATGATAATTTTTTTATCAAACTTTAATAACAATATTGTTGCTTTTAAAATTTTTTAAATTTCATTTTATTTCTCTTTTTATTTGAAATGATTTTTATAAAATATTTAAAAAAGTTTTCAAAAAAAGTACGAATATACAAGTGTCTGCCTATTATCGATGTATAGTGGACTTCAAATAGAAAAATATTATCTCAGTGAATGCCAAATTTTTAAAAAGTAATTTTAATGAAGTAGCGTTCATTCCATTCAGATTTGAATTTAAACATTTTCTAGGACTTTAAAGTAATCAGCTTAAAAAATGCTAATCTTATCACAATTCCTACGTAATAACATTATTTTGCGGTTTTACGAATTTCAAATTTATGTTTATTTCGTACAGTTATTTGTGTTCCATTTTTGTATGAACTTTTTTATAAAGATTATTTATGAGTACAATAATCTACAAAGCTTTTTAATCAAAACTCTTAATATTTTTTATCAAATATACCATATATAATTATAAATTGTATAATTATTAAATTTAACTGTCAAAAGATATATTATGAAAAAAAATGAAATCGTTACGTTACTACAGTTTACTACTAAATATTTTATAAATTTTGATTATAAGAATACATTCTTACTGTTTTAAAATGTGTCAAAAATTTTATATGTATGTACTTTACATAACGTTAAGTAATAATGGTTAGATTAAAAATTCGTTTTACTACGTGAAAATAGTAAAATTATTAAGAGGTTACATGAATCAAAATAGTCGTAAGCGTAATCTTTAAATTAAGACGTATCTTACCTTGTGATTCCACATACATCTATTTTATCTGTAAATTCATTTGCTTTATATTACTTTATAATAGAAACCCTTATGTTATTGGGTTATAAATATACATTTCGATAATTTTAGCGACATATAAATATAAATTATTTTTATTTAATTTAAAAAAGAAACCATTATAGAAACTATTTTTGGCTAGAAAATAGTAAATTGGTGCGAACACAAACATTTCAAAAATCATCGTATATTTTCAGTCATTCTGACCGTAGCTATTACATTTGTAAAGAAAAGAATATTTTGTGAACAAAAAATTCAAATAGAATTTCATGTAAATAATTTAGGGGATAATACAGTGTTTTACTTCTAAAAATAACAAATTTTGTTAAAATCATCAGTCTGTAAATGATGGTCGAATCAGTGTTACTGAGAAATTAAACGAGAGAAAATGATCTGAAATAAAAAAAATTAATTAAAATATTTTCAGCAAAGCTTTTATTCCCTTCCTTCGTTTTTTTCAAAAACTAAAAAAGAATAATACTATAATATGGATCTTGGATATATAATCTGCAGATGAGTAGATGAATAAAAAAATTTGTTGTATAGATCATGAATGAAAGTGTGTGTGTGTGCATATGTATTTGTGTTTATGTGAAGAAAGTACACTGGCGATTTTGTCTTGATTTATTTGAAATAGTTGATATTATTTATTAGAAAAACTCAATGAAATCTAGTTTGTTTTATCAAAACATTAACTTTAATACAAGTTCCATATTGCATAACATACAAAAGCTAAAGTTGTTTAACAAACGCAATTTTAAAATAAATAAACAAATCCAATAATCACAAAATTAGTTTATACAAAAGCTTATACAACGATCAGTCAAGCTTCATTTACTTGTCGCAAATTTCAACTTTGGGAACGTGAACTGGATGCACCGGATGAACTGGATGAACTGGATGAACTGGTACGTGAACCGGTGGCGACGGATGGTGATACACGGGCTGGTGGTACACCGGCGGAGGATGGTACACCGGTGGAGGATGATAAGCTGGCTTCACGACCTTCACGTACTGCGGTTGCGGGTGGACATACTTGACCGGTGATGGGTGATGATACTGGTGCTGCGGTGCGTAAACTATGCCCGTACGATGAGGAACGTGCGGTTGATGATACGGCGGGCAGTCAGGTTTAACTATTACAGCGGGTTTGTGGTACTGAGGAATTATGGGTTTATGAATGATGGGTTTGTGGTATTGCGGAACAACGGGATGGTGATATTGCGGGTAAACCGGTTGGTGGTACTGGGGAACTTGCGGATGGTACTGTGGAACGTGGGACATTGGCCAGTATGAAGGTTTCGACCACCCCTATAAAATAGTTTCTTTTAATAAAATATGCATTGATTATTTTTGTGCACGAAAGAAGATAGTAAATATTTACGTGGTAGGATGGTTCGTGAGGCTTCACTACAGTCACCACGGGCTTGTGTACGTAGTGCGGTTGTTGAACAACGTGAACCTTCGGGTGTTCGGGCATGTGCGGCCAGTAAGGTGGACATGGCGTGGAAGGATGATGATAAGAATCTCTTTTCAGTTTTGAAACAGCCATTGCGGAGTCATCCATTTTCTCCGACATCATGTCCTTCATCATCATTTTCATCTCTTCCGAGTAAACACTCGAAAGACATAAAAAGAGTATCTTAAAAAGAAATGTTGAAAAGAGAAATAGTTATTAGACTATTGACTATAATATCCACCAAAAACCCCGGAACAGATTCAAATTTATATTAATTACTATTACAAACTGTAAAAATAAGAATCTTTTCAAATAAATGATGCAAATTTATGAAGTCGTTTAATTTTGTTTCAAAAGTATCCGCTCTACTACGTCGTCCGCATTAAAATCGACCACAGATTCTCACCAGCAGCATCGCCATGGTTGCTAATTCTCTTCGATCTCGTCAGCCTCGGAAGTTCGCGCGCTCCTCCGCGAGTGTGTTTAAAAAAAAAAACTAAACGAACGGAGAAAAGACGCGGCGCGGCCGCATCGACAGCCCGGACGAAAACTGGGAGCGCGCCGAACCGCCACCCGGTTTTATAAACTTTTGCCCCAGAAGCAAATGCCGCCGGTGGGTTTTTTCCTCTTTTCCTTAACTAAGGCCGGCGAACGCCGAGGCAAAGAGGAGAAAGAAAAAACTGTATCAAACGCTCGAATGAGATTCCCTTAAGCGGTTCAAAAAGTAGCTGCAATCGGCATTGCGTGCCGACGAGAAACCTGTTGCAACCCGCGGGCGCCGCCTAGATATGTCTCGAATAAAATGCCCGCGCGCACAAAGCTTCGGGGTAATAAAGAGAGAGATGGCGAATCGGTCCGCTCAAATCCTGGCGAAGGTAATAAAAAAAGTATGTGGGAACGTTGATTCATATTTGCCTTTCAGGCTTCAGATGTCGTCGGGGCTTTTGCAAGGAAGACGTGACGCAATGTGATTAGTGCCTTCGAGGCAGCTTTTAGTTATTATAAAATTCATTAAAAATCACGCGAATGTGGATCAAATGTTATATAAAATAAATCAAGAGATGCATGTTTTACATTAAATGTGTAGTGAACGTTTAATAACCATCAATATTTAAAATTAAAATAATGTATAAATTTAATGTACTACCTATTTTTTAAAACTAAATTACACAAAAGGATTTGTTAATAATGAAACAGTATGAATAAAAAATTTAAACAATCCTTTAAAATTAATTGATCAATTACGCTTTATTGATTAAAGTTTATTGCAGGGTTGTAAAACACGATTATTTGGAAGTTTGGTAATGTCGTAAATTTTGGAAAGGGCATTTATGTGCGGAAAGTTATAAATTTAAACTTGATAAAAAATTTTTGCCGCAAATAATGTTAGAGTCAAACTTCAACTATATGGCGAAACTGGCAGTTTGTCGGTGCGCGCTAACTTTGTGGGTATCCTAATAGGCTTGTAATCGCTTCAGGAATACCAATTGAATCAAAGAGAATGTACGATCTTCTAAATTTGGTCGTGAATGCTGCTCTGAAACATTGAACAGTTACATTAATTCTGGTCTTCAAGGGTTAATTAGTGACACCAATGAATACATTTTGAAATTGCGTAGTTCAACAGTTCTACATTTACTTGATTTGAATTTTTCATGATCTTTTTTGTTTATCAATATTAATTGTAATCCAGCAGTATACATTTATGTGTATTGCACAGCTATAAAGTTTAGTATTTTCATCAGAAGAATCTGGTAAAAATAAAAATGTATAAATAGTAAATAATACATGATACAACCCCTCATTCAGAAATATGCAATTATTATCTTAATTGAAGTTGTCACTTGCTATAGAGTAAATTCATTAAAGTAATAAATTTCCTTCTCTAAGTTGCAAAATAAAGATTTTCACGTGCCGTAACAAGTTTCTGCATGATGTTAATTATGAAATTAATCATGTTGATGTAAGGCATTAAATTTAATTACTTCAATCTCTTTTAAACTTTGAAAAACTGTTGTTTATGTAAAGTCAAGGGATAATACAACACCGCATGAAGTCTTTATGACGTTATGTACATGTTTCGTCACCAGAAGCTTTTAATAAATGAATTAGGGTCTTTGAAACTTTCTACTCAACATACGATCAACAAACTCGAACTACTAAGGATAATAGTCCTGTAAATAAATAAATTTGATTGAGATTGATTTATGTTTTATTTTAATTATTATTCAACGTAGGAAAGGCAAACCATATTTTAATCTTAATGATTTATTTTTATAAGATATTTTACAAACAACATCATTTATCTGTTCTTAATAAACAAATAATAAACACATTTATAAAGTTTTTAGTTCATCAATTTAATCGTACTAGGATGCAGCTTCGTAAAAATAGATCAATAGATAAATAAATAATAGTTTCTACATTCTTCAGAAAATCCAACAAGAAATGGTTCACATTTTCAGTGTAACAATCAATTATCTATAACACAAAATTGTAATAATATTTAAACTAATAGAAGAAGCCTAACTAATAACAACATAGATCTACTTGTCAGTCATTTAGCAGATCTTCTAAAAAATTAATCAAATATTAACGGTCCCAGCCTTTACTTTGATGATGGAATACGTGTTTATAAATAGGCACGTGAACGGGATAAGGTTTCGGAATCGGCACTGGAAAATGCTTCTCCACGGTGACTGGATATGGCTTTTCAACAACGTACGGCACCTGAAATGGAAATATGTTAGTTTGTGGTCGTTTTGCAACAAAATCGCATAAAAAGTATCGCTTAAATTTAAAAAAAAGAATCAATCGTTCACGGCGTAAAAATGCAATAATTAAGAGAAACCGTTCGAGGAGAAATTTTGATTACCCTTTTCTCGACGACGTAGGGTTCTGGTTTTTCCACGGGTATCTCGACGTGTTTCACAACTTCGACGGGCACTGGATGTGGCACCGGCACCTGCACGTGATAAGGCTGAGGGATCGGCACCTTGATCTGCTGGGCCACCGACACCGGAACAGGATGCGGTATGGGTATAGCATATTTCTTGTAAATTGGTATCTCTACTGGTTTTTGCGTCTCGTGATACGTCGCTCCCGAGTGGTCGCCACCGACGTAACTTCCTCTCGCTCCGGCTACAAATATGATGAGAATCTATTAAAAACAAGTAACTACATTAATTATTCCACATTTCTACAAAAATTTATAATTAACCCTGTAACAAAATTAACCACAATTTGGCAAGAATGTACACAATCTGGCCAAATTATGGTTAATTTTTTTACATTATAAAGAACAAACAAGCAATAACATTAACAACTTTAAATTCTTCGGTTCAACATTAAAGCAGAAATAGTAAAAACTCCCTAAAAAGGAAAAAACATAAAACTAAAATAAAAATTAATTAATTAAACTAAAAATATAAACTTACTAAAATTTTCATTGTTGCGGATCCAGTACCGCCCGTCTCGCCTCGTATTTTCGCATTCAAATGTGCACTCGCAGTCGCAGTGCAGCCGCTTTGACGCTTTCAAAGTCATGGTCAAGTCTTTTATACACCCGTTGCTAAACTTTCTCCCTTCCTCCCACAAAAGAATTTCACGGCGACGCTCTCCTCATCTCCCGCGCCACGGTCACTGACCGATTTGCGCTGCATTTTCCATGGCGATCGAGGGGGGGCCTACCGTCGATCGCGAGAACAATATCCCGGTGGGTGTGCGCTCGCGGTCCTCCCCCCTTTTGATTCGCCGTTCATTACGCCCGGTCCCGGCGCACTTAATTTATCGTCGCGGTGAACGTTTTCGCGGAACTCCTCCTTTCGTTAGCGCGATCCGATCGGGTTTCTCCCGCGGCCGTCCGTCATTCGGCAGTCGTAAAAGTTTCTAATTATATTTCGAATTTTTTTGCTGGCAGTACCCCCTAGGGCGGGTAATTAACTTGAAATTTTTCAATTGCTGCGGTGCACGAGATGCTATGTGCGTTGCTCCATTCTTTTGAAAAAAAACGAATTGTCAGCTTACGCGATACGTTGAGTGATATATTGAAAGAATATACAGTTATGCAACTTGTATGGATGAAGGACAACAATTATGTTCATTCGTTTTATTTTTATTTTTTTTTTTTCATTGTTTTTTTTTTCTTTAGAGATAATGAAACTGTCATTTGTTGGAGATTTTAAACGATTTTTTTGTTATAGGACAAACTATAATTTTGTAAGTCTGTCTATTTGGAAAAGGGAGATTGCGATTAGTGTTGAATTGCAGGCCTGACATACTCTAGAATTGAAGAGGAGATGTTAAAGTAAGTAGATAATTTCACGGTGCAGATAGCCTAACGCATACGCTCTGTCACAGTCAATTTACACACAGTAAAAAATAACAAGATTTATTTCCACTGCATGCGTTAAATTTAAAGCATGTAAAAAAATTAATAATTTGTGCATGCTTAAATTTTACTTTTAATTTAATTCATTGCGTTAAATTTAATGCAAAAAGCTTTTACAGCGCATACTACAATTATAATAAAAATTGACTGCAATTGCAGCAAATTTTAAAACATTTTCCTCTATACATTATAAATAAAAGAAGATCACTAACCTCTAAGTCATTTTTATTATTTATTATTAAAAATTTAGATCTTAATACGTTCCATCATGTTACTAATTACTGCTCGATGAAGAAGTGAAAATTTAATCTACACTTTTATAATATTTTGATTGACTAATCGAGCAAGGAGAGTGTCAGAATCTCATTAAACGAGAAAATTACTCCGAGATTACTGTAAAATAATACCGAAAGGAAATGACGACCAGCGGTGCCGTTGCAGGTACAGGGATATTAAAGACTTTAAAGGGCTTTTCACAAAAGGATCTAAACAGCACTTTGTTGACTCTGGTGATGTGTGCAAGTCTGCTAAGGGTGTTAATGAACGACGCAAGCCTGTTACAACGTTACGCTCGTGTGAAAACTTCGCCTGCGCTGACGCTGAAGTTAGGGTGGCCTTCCTTTCGGTCGCTCATTTACGAAGACGATACTTTTACTTGTATTACATCGTTACTCATTATTTTATAAAAAATTTATTGCTCTTAAAAATAAGCAATATATTTTGTTTTTCAGACAGACCTGTAGAAATCTGTAATTTCAGAAAAGTAAGTGCACTATTTCGTTGTTCGAATTAATTTTCTTTAGTTATATAAATATTCAGAAAAATCCTTTACTTTCTTTTTCACAAAACTAAAATCTTATAAGAAAGCTCTTCGCACTTATCACTAAATCTTTAAACGTTTCCATAAGCAATTAATGCTACTATAATTACAACTTCTGGACATCAATGCGCTAAATTGGCTAGAGTGAAATTTGACTCCATTGAAGTTAAATTTTCATTCGAAAATTAAATTCAAACTAACCCTAACCTCTCGACTAAGTAGTGTGATTTTTTTTACTCAAAATTAGAGTAAAAGTTACAGTGAACAGGATCTACTCTGCTAATAGAGTTTCTCCAGAGGAGAGCAATTTTCACTCTAACAGTACAATTATTAAAACACTCTATCCGTATAAAGCAATCATCAATTGTCTCTACCAGAGTAAAATTTCACTCACATAGAGTTACATATGTCTTCATCAAACTAACTTTAGAATAAGAGTGAAATTTCACACCAGCGGACTTATCCTGACAAAGGTTCCAAAGCATCCCGTAACAGAGTCCCCATACCGATGCATTAGCCTCTCAATTGGCTTATCTAACCTTCGCCGGAAAGATCAAGATCCTAAAGATTTGACCGGCACGACCCGGCGGCGGGTTTGTCGACGCACGCAGTGAAAGTGCACGGGATTCGCGGTAAAAGCGAGTTTTACGCGCGCCGCGCGCCGGGGCTGGACGTAAAAGGGGTTATGGCTGATTATGGCGAATCGAGATCACGCGCGCGCCGATCGTGACGCGCGTGCGTCGCGCGCCAACGGCCCCGTCGCCGATAAATTTATAGGATCGGCCCGCGAACAATGCCCGCGCCGTCACTCCCGACGGATAAAAATTAATTTCCGGACTGCTTCGCCGTCAAATTCAATTAGGCTTTCACAAAGAGAAAGTCTCGCCGCCGAGTGATCCTTATTCCTTATTTTGAATTAAATGGAGTGTTGATAGCCGCGGATGTGCGCGTATAAGGACATTTTGTTTCTTTATGAGCGATATACGCGCGGATGTGTTACGCGGGTAATTAGCGCTTGCGTGCGACGAGTGTGCAATCGTTATTAAATGTAACGCAGCGCGAACATTAATTTAATGTTTCAATTGCACAGTAATTAAACTCTTCAGTTGAAGTGAACACTACTCTAGTGAAATTAGTTAAGAAAATGTGAATAGTCGCATATTCAATGTGAAAAGCGGCTTACTTATTTAGTAAGAGGACCACTTTTTCGCGACAAATACATCGTTATTCACATTTTCTAAATCAATTTCACATTTTCAGATTAACATTGTAAGTTTCTTGTGTTTGAAATTAATGATTTGCTCTTTTTATTTATGTGGCTTAAATTTCCGGTAGCGTTACGACGGTATTAAACTTGAAAAAAAGAAGATAAAATTTCAAATTCCTGTTTGGAACTTGAATGTTGCCTCTTGAAATGCCGGTGTACAAACTGGTAATGAGTCTTTACTGTCACAGTCGCGATGACCGTAATAGGAATATGCGTACTTTACCTATTCCAGTCGGTACGTTTACGTAACGATGTGAACCTTTCAATCGTAGAAGGTTGCAAAAATTCTTGCAGTTACTTTTTTTTTATAAAAACTTTTATGTTTGTAACTAAAAGTAAGAGTTTATTATATTGTATGATAAAATGAAAGGTGCGGTAGATAATAAATTGCATAATAAATAATCAAGAAAAAAGGTTTAAAAGATCAACATGCGTATGATGCATAAACATGTTCATTTATTAATTTGTTAGATACGCAAAATATACACAAGTGCGAGTAACATTAAAGCTTCTGAATTACCAAGCTATTAATAATTATCGCGACATTAAAAAGTAATATGTACACTCAATCATCGATCGCAAATAATTTTAAAATTTGTTTACACAGTAAAATCTTATAATATAAAGTAAATAACTATAAAGTAAAAAAAAATACGTGAATTTGATTATACAAAAATATTTATATGTAGATGCAGACAATAAATGCAACTATTTAATGTAAAAAATTGGTAAAAATGATATTTCTATTACAGATTATAACAACTTATTATGAATTTACAAGAAAATTTAGTAACAATGATTATTTAAATAATTAGTATATTTAAATATATTTCAAAGTCTATAAAAATAAAAAAAATTGTTATGATATTAGTAATATGACATAGCATTTTCACGATAGTTATTAACAAACCTTATGAAACAAGATATATGACTAAAATATTACAAGTGGCACGTCAATAATAGTGAAATCGTTAATAAAAATAACAATTGCAGCATCAGTAACTTATCAAAATGTAAATATTCCAATGAAATACAATTGTTGATATTTTTGTTTTTACGGATGTCATTTTTAAATTAAATTACTGAAAAAATAAAAAACCTTTGCTCATTACACATTAAAATGGATAATTTAAAAGGAAATTTGGCCAATTTATGGTTAAATTTCTACCAGGGATGTGAACAAGGATTTTTCTGTTTTTCATTTTACAAAATTTTACTATTAATCTTCGGCAATTAAAAAAAACTGCAAATTGCACTATATAATTCAATAAGAAAAACAACAAAAAAGAAAAACAAATACAAAAATAACTCAAGCAGCGGCATCCACAGACGTGAATTAATAGACAACAACAATAACAAATAAATACTAAACAAAATCGATCATTGAGCTTACTTGTCGTCCTTGCCCTTCGCAGTACTCTGCTTGCAGCCGCGCGCAAAAGAAGCAGTGAAGTACAGAGTAGCGTCGATTAATGCCACCCTTTACCTTTCGAACTATGCACAACAACGTGTTTGTAGACGGGCACGTGCACAGGATACGGCTTGGCTACCGGCACTGGAAACTTTTTCTCCACGTAAACGGGATAAGGCTTTTCCACCACAAAAGGCACCTGCAGGTAGCGAAATAAAAAAAAAAGCCAACATTAACAAACCGACTACTTCCTGTCGATGATTTTTTCCCAGTTATAGAGGAAAACTATCCGCACATGCCTGCGCAACGACGTCAGAACTGACGGTAACGCGTGACGGGTTGCCCACGGTTTAGGCGAACTTTTACGCCGGTTTTTTTTCCGCTTCCTTTTGCCTGCCTGTGTACACGCTCACCGACGGTGCCGATCCAGATTGTTTACGTGAAATCTTTTTTACGCGCGGAAAGTTGTTTTGGCGGATTTATCGATTCCCCGGATACGAAGTCGGAAAAAATGTTAGCTTCGATACAAACTCGTTTTAGTGAGGCCCTTTCAAGAGGCGCGTAACTGTTTGGCTTGGTTTTTGCAAAATTAAACGAGCACTTCGGGCGAATGTTTGATTATTAATTCTGTTTTCATTTTAAAGTTTTAAGTTTTATATTTTCTACAAGGGAATTCTGAAGTAGTTTAAATAGTTTATTTATTTTAAAGATTTGAAATTTGTTATTTTCTGTCAGAATTTACAAAATTTGCGGAAAATCTCTACTACGTTACTTGAATAAAATTTTCGAGTTGATATTTTCATGTTATTTTATGCATAAACACATTAATTAATTAAAACTCTTTGTCATTTTAATATTGTTTTATGTAATAATGACAAATTCCTCTCAATAGCAAGAGAGTTTGATTAAATTTTAATGAAACAAAAGTTTTGCTTTAAAATTGAAATTTTCAGAACGCGGCATTTCGCATAAGAGTTACGCAGGCCGGGAAACGTAAATTAATTTACGTCCGGATATTTTGCATCGAAAAAACTATTTGATATAACAATTTTGTCAAATCCTCGCGATAAATTAAATTTTAATGCAAGTTTATTTTATTACCTGTTTCTCCACCACGTACGGCTCGGGCTTTTCAATTGGAATTTCAATATGCTTTATTACTTCAACCGGGTGAGGGTGAGGGATTTTTACTGGCACTTGATACGGCTGCGGAATAGGAATTCTAATCTCTTGGGGCACTTTTACTGGTACTGGATGGGGAATTGGAATCGCTGCAATAAAAATTGTTAATTAATTGTTTATTCAATAAAATTGTTGGGTATTGTTAAAGTAACTTTTTGGTGACTTACCATATTTTTTGTATATCGGTATTTCAACGGGATGCGTTTTTTCTTCGTAGCTGTGATGATCGTGACCTCCATAATCACTTGCGAATACTGACGTTGCACTTATGAAAATGGTTAATATAAGAACCTGTAAAAAAATAAATAAAATATATTGCAGCTGAAGATATTAAATTACATTATTATTTTATTTTACGTAGATATTTAAAAAATAACATTTTCAAAGAAAAAAGATTAAAAAAATCATTTTTTCCAAAGAACTAGATAAAAAGTATGAATATTGGATTATTTTATGAATTTCTTTGAAACCTTTTGTAATATATACTGTTAAACATCCAAAGTAATACAAGACAAATAATTTACGTATTTTTTTTCACTTAATTTAAATATTTCCGTATTTATTTAGATCCTTTTTTTTATTTACAAGTAAATTATTAATTAATAAAAACATTAATATAGCAAACAGAATAAAGGAATAATACGTGAAAATTTTTAATCGTTCCTTTCAATTAACAATCTAAAGTTATATTAATTACGATAGAAGATAAATGTTGTTTAATTCGGGGCTTACAATTTTACACATGATGACAATTCTCGTTTAGTTAAGCTAGAATACGGAAGAGGAGCGTAAGTTGGAATGCCTCGAGTGTTCGCATGCTAAGCTTATATACTACCAACGATTCCACCACCTTTCTCTACGATCTGTGGCTCTGATTCAGTCCCTACTCCGAATACTCCGTCGATTGTCCATCTTAGATAATGAGATAATCACGGAAGCGTAAAAAGTCCCTGTATCCGTAAACGGATTACTCTTACATGGAATAACTTTCGTTGGACAATTTTCATTTTTATTTAAGTTACTGTAAAAGTTCCGTATTTTTATTACTCATCTATTGCAATTCCTACAAACGATAAAATATTTTTATTCGTCTGTTTGGTGTCTGTATCGACTTTTGACTTTTGTTTAAGACTTTTTATAATACTGTTCAAAGAAATAACAAAATTTATGTCTGGGAAGTAATTGGTAAAATAAAGTAAAAGTTCACATTTTTCTAAAATTTTCTTATTCATAAAAACATCTAAATATACTTTAGGAGTTTTTTGCTGTATGTTTTCTTTTTCTTTTTTCTGCTACTCTACTTCTAATCATATATGTACCGGAAGTAATTTGTCTAGTTCATTTTCACCTACGACATTGAGTGTAAAATATTTTTACGTTTTTCTTATGGTCTGAAACTTTTTTATGATAGTACCAAATTTTTGACAACGGAAGTATATGTGACATGTGAACTGCTTAGAAATATAAAAACTCTGGATTCTATCTCGTACCGGAAGTCCTTTCTTTCTACCAAATTTATTTTTCATTTTTAATAAAAATTGGCAAACTTCCCACTCATTTTTATTATTAAAATTGCAAACAAATTTATAGTATTTGTGGCACAGATTGTGATCTTGATTAGAATTTGTTCAAGCAACATGTACCATAAGACTACGTATGCATTGTTTTAAATTTGAATTAAAGAATCAATTAAAGCTTCAAAAAAAATTTCGCGTTTTATTATTATCCCAAGTTATTGACCCTTGCTTATACTTTCTGAAGCATTCATAAACTTTTTCTACAAAGTGAACCCTTTCTAGCAGTAGCCAATATAATTGAGACGTGCGTTTTTATCTCAAACACGTTTCATAATTTTCGTCAATATTCTCGTCGGCGTATCGATAATTGCAGAGTTCACGACTATTGAATAAGTAAAACCTTTGTCTCGGAAGCAAAAGAGGCCAAACTCATTAATATCTGACACAATAGTTCCCAACCTTTTTTCCTTCCTCTTCCTGTCTAAACTTCCCTTTCTTCCTTTCTCTTTGTGAATCGACGTGGACTTTCCCTGTCTTTTTCTTTTTTTTTCCGTACCTCCTTTATGATCCCCGCTATGTATATCCACTTAAATGTCCGCACCGTAACTCAGAGTCCAAAAAAAAATTTGTAAACTCTCTCCTCCGTTCAGGTGTTTATCTCTCGATTGCGCCTACTGTGCGTCTAATTGTATTTCGCCGTAAAAATAACATTACCCGAAACACTTGTTTATTTGCTTTGACTTCCTAGTCGAATTTTTTTGCACAAAGTGAACGGCACTTCACGGGGCCTTCGCCGCAACCGAAAAATGACTTGATGCATTGCAGAAAGATTTAACGATGATAAATTGATTGCTAATTGTGGCACATAAATTCCGAGTAAGCGATGATATTAGTCTGCGCCGGCAGCCGAGCGGAAAGCTTATTGTGTTTTCATAAAAATTCGATCACTGACTGTTAACGACTAATAGATCTAATTAACTACTTCCATTTCCGCAGTCTCCGGGCTATGTCATTGCTTTCATAATTGAATGCAATCTTTCATTGCTGCGCGAAAATTTTTGCGTTTGTATAATCTGCAATGCTAAAGTCATTAACTTTATTTTCTTGTTACAGACAACGGAATTAAAGCATAATCTAAAAATTGATAAAAATTTATGAACATTTTGATAATTGAAATAGTAACTGGTTTGCAAATAAATGTCTGTGACTGTATTATAAACTTAAAAAATGTAAAGGAATACGGAAACGGATTCTTAGGTTGTGTCTTATTGTTAGTAATATTTTTCACCATAATTTTTAATTTACATCTGTAAACTCTCTCTTATATTTCTGTATTCATGAATTGTGGAGAAGGGAAAGGTAGTTATAGTATATTGCAGAGTATTTGTCTCTACAATAAAAATTTTCTTGCACAATGCACAAGCACAAACTGAATAAAGAAAATTATTGTCATCTCTAACTGAATTCAAAAGCCAATTTTAATTTTGGTGAAAATAAATTTTATTTTATGGTTATTAATTAATAATATACATTATAGTACAACGTGTAGATCGTATTTTTCAAATTAACAATACAAACTAACAATGGAACAATATTACGAGCAAACATTAGTTTAACCAGTACAATAAGATTGTGTTCATTGGATGCTATTAATTATGCTACTGCAAAATTAATATGTTATCATTTCATTTTGTAAATCTAGTATCTGTATTCTATAACAATGCTTCAGTAAAGTAACAATTTTTTTAATTTTTTCAATTATTTAGTTCAACGAACTTTATGATGTATTGTTTTATATATAGGAATTTTAATGGGAATTTTCTTCTCAACAAGTACAGGAACGTGCTTCACCACTTCGAAAGGTACTGGTTTTTCGACCGGCACTGGTACAATTTTCTCCACTGGTGTTGGTACTTTTTTCTCAACAGTTTTCACGACCGTTTTAATGACCTGGAAATAAAACAAAAATTTAAATAATGAAGTCGAATAATTCGAAACAATGCATTGTTAGTAATTTTCACTTTACCTTACCTCATAAGGAACAGGATGCAACATCGGAATCAATACTGGATACGGCTGAGCTACTTGTTGCACTTGTGGGTAGGGAATTTGGACTTCCACGTCTTTTCGAACTGGATATCCTGAAAAGGAGTCAGAAACGAGATTTTGAGTATGAAAGAAAATGAAATAAAAACTAAAGATGAAAATTTATTTATTGTTTGCTATAAGAATATACGAAGAAATGAAATTTTTTATGTTTAGGAAAAAGAGCTTACCTATTACTTTGACAACCGGCTTTATCGGACTTTTACTATTCTTTCCAACGACTACATCTGCAAGCCACTGCTCCAATGCTTTTGGCGGATTATGGCCATCTGTAGAACCAAAAATATTATCTCATTTAAATAATTCTAAAAAATACAACTTTTTAGTTAATGCACAGTTATTGTTTTCAAATAAACTTTTATTTTACACTTATTTATTTATACAAAGATGCATTAAAAAGCAAAGGACAGCATTAATTAATGTAGCTTTAAATGAAAATATGCTTTTACAAACCAGAAGAGTAGTCGGGTTTTATGTTCGAAGTTAAATCAATTTCTCCGAATGATAAACCATGATCCCATGAAAGATCCTGGTACGAGTGACCACCATATCCACCGAGATTCCAACCACTTGCTAGACAAATGTCAGTAACTGAACCTAAAATCAATAACTTTAAAATAAATCTTAGCAATTTCAGACATTGACTGAAAAAATTACGACTTTTATTGTAAGTCGCAAATAGTTGCATCGAAAAGAAAATCACGAGATAAACGAATTAAAGGGAGCTTTCTTTTTATTTATCATTGTTTTTTAAATAAATGTTAAAAAATTTACATATAAAAAACTCATAGTTTCACAAAATAAAACATCGCGGTAATCTAATTAAAGGAAGATCGTTTTTATCTATCATTTTTTTGTTAAATATTCAAAAATTTACATACAAGAAAAATCATAGTTACACGTGTGTTGGCACGAATAAGGCACCAGGAGAACTAGGCTAAATTTGAACGTTTCTGCTTTTATAAGGTATTGCGGGTAAGGAACAAAACCCCCTCCCCCGTACCGGTTAATGGAGAAGTAAACTTTGATTTTTATTATTATTCGCTACTTGTGTAACCAAGGTTTGATTTATCTGAGGCACGTTTCTGTTTCGCCGTTCTGCGAAAGGCATATCATTTCCACGGGCTAATAAAGAGGTTCAATTTTAGAAGATTGCTCGATTACGCTTTTCCGAGTGCACTTAAATTTTTTGGCAGCGTTAATCACTTCACGTTATGAATTTTCCCCCGCGCGTGTAAATGAAACAATTTAGTTCGATAGAATCATTCAATCAATGCTTAGATTCATGTATACTATTTTGTAGTAATTTTTAATAATTAGTAATTTTTTTATATAATTGGATGTATCACGTAAAAAAAAAGTTAAAAATTAAAAATGTTTTCTTAGGTTGACATTGTAATATCTATTTATAATAAAATTTATCTTGAATATCCTGCTAGAATCGTGTCAATTTTTTTATAGACTACAATTTTTCCATAAGGTGATCTTGCAGGAGGTTTTTCTTAGCCTGCAGCTGCTACCTCACTTTTACCAGGTTATAAATAAATTTTTAAAAATAATAAATAATTGATAGTGAGATAAATTTTTATACAAAAGTACCTTGCAAATTTTAGACTACAAGAAAAAAAAATAAGCCGCATTACAAAAAAATTCTTGAGGGACCTTAATCGATAAAACGCGAACACTCAGCAAGAGCACGCTTAATCGAAGCGTTTCTCCGGTACTTTAACAGCACTTGTACCCCCCGGGCTCCATTAACCTTTAAACGATCGACACTCTTGACCGATATAAACTGTTTCATGATCCAATTATACTTTTATCTAATCCCGCCAATTTCCACTTTCTACGCTGATTTCCGAACTACTTATTTTGAAAATCGCGGCGAAAGCATCATGCGCGCATATATAATTATTGGCTCTCAGGCGTGTCTCGCGATCGCTCATATTTATATTGCCCGCGCATATAGTTGCGCTCGTCACGCGCAATTAGCAAATAATACGCTCGCTACGTAAACCAACAGCCCGCAGCACGTACGGATAAGCTGCGCGTGTTTTTCTCGGTTTTGCGGAGAAACATTTTTTTTCCCTTTCATTTATTTTTATTGCAAAATAAAAGTAATCGCCTTTTGTGCGGTGTACGGTAAACGCGAAATTTCAAATTTTCAAGAGTTAGATTATGGCCCTCACTTTTTAATAATGAAAGGAAATTTCCATTTTTTAGTATTTTGTTGAAAGTATTCTATATACATTTTCTACATGGGATGCATTTTTATGGTTGTTTTTTAAAAGCGAAATTCGTTATTTTTCTGTTATATTTTGAAAAATACTTTGTGATTAATTTAATAAATATTAGAGGTATTGTAAAATGAATGTAACTCATTTGTGCTCAATTTCTAATAGAGTGAAGATTGTTAAATATGCATTTGGTTTAAACTCGCAAAATTAGCTTAAGAATAGAATTCACCATGGTCGCGAATTAAACAGATGAGTAGTTGCAAAGAAATTAAGTGGTAAAAGCTCCAAAAACAAAAAATATCAATCTACTTTCTCTGGGATTGTCGAAAAGATAAGATTCATACTACGAAGCTTTCTTTTGTTCATTTTATTTAAAAAATTCTTGATACAAAAACAATAACAAGACCAGACTTAATCGAGTGACTACGGCAACGCTAAAACAGTTATGTACAAGACGAACGAAGTAAAAAATGTGCATAAAAGCGCACACCTATCTATTTGATATACACAAAATCCGAAGAGTCATGGCTTCTTGTTACAACTCACTTCCGAACACTTTCTCCCGTCGCCCGCTGCGCTTGACTCCCTCGAGTTGTGCACGCAAAAACACTCCCCCGTCGATTCTTTCCTCGGCGTTATCTTTAAATAGAATTAATGAGCGGATCCCTTCTCGTCTCGCGCATTCGATCGACTCGCGCTTTTCTTTTATGCAAAATCTGCAACGCAAATCTAATTTACAGAGTAGCTAAACAATTTACAGTCTTTCGAACGCATTTCTTCGTAAAAAATACGCATTTACCGATTATTGAGTATTGATAATTTTGGATTCGAATGTGTACTAAAGCTAAAGTCGTTTTCACATTTTTCGTACGTGAAAGTAAAAAAACAATTTTTCGAGCGTTTAGAGGCAAGACTCTCGTTGCGCAGCGTGTTATTAATATCCGTGATGGCCGTGGCCGTAACCGTGGCCGTGGCCGTGGCCGTGACTGTGTCCTTTAGCGTGATGATAAATGGTCTTGTAAACGGGCACTTTGATGGGGTAGGGCTTGTACACGGGCACCGGGATGTGCTTCTCGATCCTGATGGGCACCGGCTTTTCCACCGGCACGGGTATGTGCTTCTCCACGGGATAGGGCACTTTCTTCTCCACTGGCACGGCGATCGTTTTGATGATTTGAATTGGCACGGGCTGGGACACTGGTACTGCTACCGGGTAGGGCTGCGGCACTCCCACTGCCACCGGGTGGGGTACGTTGATTTTTACTGGATGTGGTACTGGAATACCTGTAAATAAAAGGAAAATTAATTAATTGTTTATAAAACATTGGATGATTCATTAAAAATTATTCTAAAAGTAGAGGTAAAAGATAGAGGCTGATATACTAGTATTTCTTACTAGATTCTATAGACAAATTTTAATTCTAGTAGACTTAACAACCTTCTTGCCAAATTTTCAGACTTCTAGATAAACTTTACTTAACTTCTGTGTAAAAATTAAATAAAGTTTATTAAAAATCACCAGAAAGGCAAGGCATGCCAAAAATTCTCTACGTGTATATTTTAATGTTTGTGCAGACTGAAAGTGTTGGAAAAATTGCAATAGTTTCTTTTAAAATTGTTTGAAAATCTAGTAACTGTTACAAGAAACTCTTGCCATTGTTCCAAAAGTGTTAGTCTTCGAGAGCATTAAAATTGTTTAGTGTAATTTTTAGCAGAGCTTTTTTCTCCCTATAGCTTAAGCACTTTTAATATTTCTACAAAAATTAAATTTAGCAAATTTAATCAATTTCACTAGCTTATTGATATACTTGAAATTGTTGAAAAAGTAAGTAATTTGGATTACAAAATATTACATTTCTTCGAATTTTAAAACTTTTAATTTTTCTCCTCTTTTACCGAATGTACTTTCGAGCACTTCTCAGTGGCTCGGGGCGGTAATCAGTCATCACGCAGCGATCAATACCCGAGCAGCCCTTTTATCTCGAATTAGCGAATTGACACAATCTCGAGCGATGACCTACTTGAGGAGAATGCCAAAGGGACTTGACGAACTCTCTTTGCCTCCCTCAACCCTCTCCCCCCAGCCTCCACTCGCTCAATACATAACCCCCTTTGAATTACCGATTTCCTTGTAAACGGGCACGGCGACTGGCCTTGTCACTTCGACATGCTCTGACACTGGCACGCTTTGTACGTAGTGGTGCTGCTGGTCACCGTGCTCGAATCCGGCGTCGTGCCTGCCTTCGGGATTGTCGCCGGTCTCGTGAGCCTGACTATTGAAGTCGGTAAAAGCTGAGTAATCGTGCTGCTGCTGCTGCTGATGCTCGGCCCCGAAATCTTGGCTCGGCTGCGACTCGTCCTCCTGCGCCAGGCCATTGTTGCCATTGTCGTGGGCATCAAAGCTGTTGTAAGCCCCGCTGTAGTCCGACGCGAAGTTCCCGTGTTGACTTTCTTGATCGGATCTGTCGACTTGCTGGTTCTGATACTGGTGCCGGAAAATCGGGATGAAGATCTGACCATGGAAATGAGGTACGATGATTGGATTCGCGGCGGCCATTGACAGCAGCGCCGACAGTAAGATCTATACGGGTGACAGAAGTTAATGTGGATTAGTTGCGGTTGTATTTGATTCGAGTTTACTCCATTAATTACTCTCTAAATTGAACAAGTGAAATTCAAGGATTTCGAGTGAGAATAAGTGAGTATGCAGTTACTTTAGTTTCAAGACGATAAGTGGACGATTAGAAGAGAGCATTTGACTAATTTTTAGTGATTTTTCACTAATTCCACTTTAGAGCGAACGCGAAGTCCGTAAATTTTACTCTTAAAAGTTGAATTAATGAAAAACGAGTAAGAATAATCTTATAATCATAATCTAGTGGAGCACATTTCACTAAATTCTAGTTCATTTTACTAATTGTTAGTAGTTTTTCAATGATTCAACTTTAGACGGTACTACTGCTTTAGAATTTCAAACTTCTATGTTCTAAAAATTTTTCAAAAAATGTCGTCAGGTATTTCGCAAACAACAGCGACGAAAATGAAGAAACGTTTTAAGAACACTCGCGAGCATCGAAAATCGATACTCCAGCACTGCGTCTCTGCTGGTTTACGCGGGGCATCCATCATCCGGACGAGAAGTGACTCTAACCCCGTGGCCCCGAGTGGGTGACTCGACAGATTCGGTCGAGGGCGACGCGTGTACTCACAAACTTGGCCATGGCTTTTGACGCGCGCGCAAAACGTCCGGACATGCAAGACAGAGAGAGAGAGGCCACCGGCGGTGCTCCGATGCTCGAGCTACCGTGGACGGAGCTGACGGGACTGATACATCTTCAGGCATTCCACTTCTTAAATAGGTATAGCGCCGCCAGCACCCGGGAGAGCCCCCTTTCACTGTCAACGCTGTGATATTGTCCGTGAACCTTTCGCTGGGAATCCGCTCCAGTGCCGGCCAATTGTTTACCAACACAATCGCTGGACTCGCGTTTGGCGCGCGCGCGGTGTATGCAACGGCGGGGACGCGGAAAGACCACCGCCGCCTGATTAATTATCCCCGGGCGGTGCACTGCACGGGGCTGGCCGGTGACGGCGGAAAATGAGGAATGGCCGATCGATCGATTCTTCAGATGTGATTTTACTGCTGATGATTGGGCCGAGCGATGCATTTATTGCTTTCACCGTTTCGATTATTACGTATCGGTGTTTTATCGCCGCAAGGAGACTCGGGGTAGCCTTGCGATTGCAAATTTTAATCGAGAGGATTTTGACGAATTACTTGTTCTACGTGGGTAGGGTCATTTTTGCTCTTTGCGCGTTTAACGTTTTTTTTTTCAATCGTAAACACTTATTTCGTAATGGCAAGCGCGTAATTTCACTGAGTAAAAAGAGGACTCGCTTGGTAAAACGGAGTGGCACGTACAGTTCAATACTCGACAAGAAACAAAAATTTCTACCGGTATATATAGAACGACTCATTATTGATAAAAAACACAAGGAAAGTATCGTGCATTCTTGTTTAAGCTTAACTGTTCTGCGAACATTAGTTTCATTAACAAAATTAATAATTACGGAAAGAAATTTTTTATTAAAAAAAGAACACCCGTAATTTTTCCACCTTTCTTTTCAAATGTGGATTTCACATTCTATATCAGAAATTATTGTATTAAAAAATTTGCCTACTCTTCCTCAAAATTACATCACAGAATAATATTCATTCTCTTATTTCGGTCTTTTACTGCAAATCTACTAAAAATCCACAGATTCGTTTTGATTTTGTAAGGAAAACATAAACTTTCATTGAACAGCAAAGATAATAAGTTTAACTATTTCCAAAAGAACATGTGTTAACATTTCAGTATATCAATGTGCATTTTCTCCGCAATTTGATCGAAGACCTTATCAAATCAGAATTGAAATAGAAAGCTTGTAATTCACACTTTCCATTTGAATTTTTCATAAAAAGACACGATAATACATTATACACAAAGAAACAAACAATAATTTGAATTAATAACATCTAGCAGATAAAAGTTTTTGCAAGAATTGAAATATTTTAAGTAAGTAATCAATTATTTTTTATATATGGAGGTACCTTAATATATCATAAACAAAGAAATAAATAATAATTTAAATACATAAAATTTTACCCGTAAAACTTTTACAAAATTTAAAAAATCATATACCCTATCGCCAGTAACATTCCCTCAGTCCCCTACATTGTTCCCAGCTAATGCGAGCACTTGAGCATCGTCACAGTATTAACGAGCCGCTAAATTTCTTGTTTACACGTCCGCCGCCGCAATCGCGGCGCCCCCCTTTAACTTTCGCCGGTCGTCGTTAACCTTTCGCGCAATACCGGCGCGACGATTATAATAACTCAAGTTTACCGCACCGCCCAAATCTGGCCGGGAGAGTCCGAGATGTGTAGAGAGCATAACGCGCGAGTGGGATAGCGTTTTTACGCCGAGCAGTTCGTGCTTTTAATTAACCGCCGCTGCCGCGGGGGCCGATGTACTTAGGCGCAATTAGGCGGGGAGTTTTGAAGCGGATACAGATAGCGCACGGAGGAAAAAGAAGCTGCGAGCGGCCCCGGCTCTGCAGGAAGAGGAAATTAAAAGTGAGGAAGAAATTTACTTTCAAAATGAGATTGAAGATAGCGTGGTTACACGCCGAAGTGCCTGAAGTTTGTTGCCTCTCGTTTTCACAGTTTCGCATAATCAATTCATCTTTTGTCTCGAAAATTTAATGAAGATGACGAGTGTGTCGTAGAAACTTTTTTTTTTAATATGTTGCGTAGCTTGTCGTTTTCACAGTTTCGCATAATCAATGTTTCTTTTGTCTCTCAAATTTAATGAAGATGATGGGATATTGTAGAACACTTTTTTTCATAGTTTCGCATAGTATATTTTGTCTCTAAATTTTAATGAAGATGATGAACATCCCATAGCAATTTTTTATACATATACATAAGCAAGAAGTAACTTTAATCGGTCACACAGATCCATTATCTCCGAAGGTTAGCAAAAGCACACCCCAATTTAAAAAATCTTTTTATATTGTGACGTTTGCAGGTGAAATAAATGTAAACGCTTTACTGATTTGCAATACATGTATATACAGTAGATTTACTTAATGCATTAAACAATGGATACATGCTAACAATGACTATGTACAAAATAACCTTCGTAAAAATCTTGGCACATACAACTTTAACAGTATGGATAAAAAATATAAATAGTAACAATTAT
Source organism: Eurytoma adleriae (assembly GCA_900480045.1). NCBI lineage: Eukaryota > Metazoa > Arthropoda > Insecta > Hymenoptera > Eurytomidae > Eurytoma > Eurytoma adleriae. The sequence continues at coordinate 79,758 of UXGC01000283.1, read as the reverse complement.
TTCATCTATACAATCACAAATATAAATAAGATAATTGTTGATATAACACATAATAAATTCAGAATGTTAAATTCCTCGACTACCTTTTTAACTATTATTTTATGTGTACGCTTTAATATCAGCAGTTAGTATAAAATATGCAATTTTCTCCAGCCTTTAAATATAACAACATATTTAAGATAACATCTGACTAATAAGAAAAATACATTAACAAAATAAATACCAATCTTCGTAATTTAAACAAAATCTGTGTCCTTTTTTAAAAAAGATTTTCTTTTCATCTCTAATTTGACGTTGAACATCAATAGCTTCAAATAAATATCATAGCAAAAACAAAAATTTCATTATCGAAGATCGATCAATACAGTTCCTTTGTTCTACTGGCTTCAGCTTTTTGCCGCCTCCTGCGTGGACGCGAAACTTCCGGAGTCAAGAATCGACGGTATTTTTTCCGGTCGGAACCGTTTCACTTCCTGCAACCGGCCGATCGTGCCTGGATCCTAGCGATCCCAGCCGTGGCTCTTGACGCGGTGAAAAACGTGCTTGTAGACCGGCACGTGCACCGGGTAGGGTTTCTCCACCGGCACGGGAATGTGCTTCTCGATGTGAATCGGCACGGGCTTCTCCACGGGCACCGGCACGATCTTCTCCACCGGATAGGGGACCTTCTTCTCGATCACCGTGGCCACGGTCTTTATCACAGGTATCGCCACGGGATGGGCGATGGGCACGTGGACCGGATAGGGTTGTGGTACTCCCACGGCCGTCACGTGCGCCACCGGGATGCCGATCGGTTGGGCCACCGGGATGCCTTTTTAAATTTGATCGTTACTTTTGCTGTCGCATTTTTAATGTCTTCATTATCGCGTCGCTTTCATAAGAAGACTAGCACATCTAAAGAAAGGCATATTTTGATTTGGCGTTTTTAGAGTGTCAGAGCGAAATAAATTTGTCGAGAACAAATCAGTGGTTGCATTTCCTGTTAAAAAATTAACTATAAATTAACCAGAATATACTCATTCTAGCTAATTTATGGTTAATTCTTTTACAGGTTCGTATGATTCCTTATAAGATTATGAGGTCCTGGAAAATTTTAATTAAAACAGGCCTTAGTGACATGTACCAGTCTTCATAGGAAGCGACGATATGGTGGGTTTGTAATTACCGATATTTTTGTAAACGGGAATGGCTATTGGTCTGGTAACTTCTATGTGCTCGCCTATGGGGATGGCGTGAGCGTGGTGGGAATGTTCTTGCTGCACCTGATGCCACCCGCTGCTATGGGTGTTCCATCCTCCGTGACCCAGCAAGCCTAATGAGCTTAAGTGATTGTTGCCAAAGTTGCTTATGCCGTTTGAAAAATCCGATCTGAGAATGATTTGTCAGCTGAGAAACTTTTTACTTTCATGGATTTTACTAACTATTGCAATATCAATGCAATTGAAACTAGTGCACATATTATTTAGGGCAAATTTTATGAACAAATTATTAATAATTTATTAAATAGAAACAAATTATACATTTATAAAAAAAATGTATAGAATAAAATGAATGAAGCAATATTTAATGAAAAATAATTGATCCGTTAAGACTTCGAGGCATTGTTTGTAAAAATAGTAAAAACAGTGAAAGCAAATCATGACGTTTTTAAGGAAGGTTTTTAATCGTTCTCAGATCTCAGACAGTCAGTAATGAAAGTGTGCTAATTTTATAAAGCGATGAAATAACTATCACTTACTGCCACCCTCCTGTATCCACGCCAGTGCCGTACTCGGCTGATATGCATTTTAAAAATAGAAATGTGACAGTAGCCTAAAAAGCGAAAAATCATTTTAATATCCATGAATTACAATTATTCACACTAATATTTTTAACCCTTTGTGGGCAAATTACTTAAATATGTTTTAAGTCATTAAACCCTCAGGGGATTAACTAAATATTTTAATCTTTGTGTGACTCTATCAATTTCTAATAAATGTCTACAACCATTTGATTATTATGTATGCACTAATAAATCAAGTGGTTGTACTCATCTAAATCACTTAAACCTTTACTAAATTATTTTAAATTTTGTTCTGTAAATTTAAAAAAAGATTAAACTTCACGAACACTTCAAGCATCTTTCGCATACTCACGCTCAATAGCATTGTTTTCTTAGAATGACGAACCACCGATCAAATCATTCAACGGTCAATCGAGCACTACGCGTTGCCAAGAGGTGCGTTTACCTTTTTATAGTGACACCGCATGAACACTCGTGTCATATGTAACCCCCCACACGCGTACATCTGAAAACGAGATCAGGCCGTGGATCCGTACATGGAAAACCGGAAGTCCACGTGCATCGGAACGAGTCCCGACCGCGCAGTTTTGACGCCGTGTACGTGTGTGTGTGCACGCGAGGGGTGGCGCGCGTTTCGATCGTTTAGCAGTTGCAGCCCCGGTGGCGTAACGCCCTCGCATAAATTTCGAGAAGACGAAGAAAGAGGAGGGGCGGGCGGGGTGCCTGGTGTTACGGGTAATTTGCACGAGGAACCGATGTACCGTGAAAACCGATTGATCGATTCTCGTCCCGGGTGGAAGTGGCCGCGCGCGCGCCCAATCGACCGGTTGTACGGGCGCACCGGTCGCTGCGCTAACACTTCCTCGTCGGTCAACAATTTGTTTTCCGATCGACGTCTCTTTAAAGTCGAGCGGAATTTCGTTGCTATTTTTCGCAGCGCTGAAATCTTTATTTGTTCGGTGGACTGTTCGATGTTTGTGGAGTTTTAGTTTACAGTGTGGTTTAAAAATTGTTGACGTTTTGTTGGAAACTACTGTTCCAATCTTATTTCAAACTATTCAACGTAGAGTAAAAACTAAAGTTACATTTGGAGTTATTTCTGAAAAACTCGAAAGTTACTCAAATCGTATAATAAATGATGAAAACTTAAATAAATATATCTCCAAAATTTTATTTATAACTAATTTACTTCCTATCCAGTATCCATGCATTTGGAGAAAAATGCATTTTTTATGCAATTTCTATGCATTTGAAGAAAAATGCATTTTTTATGCAATTTTTATGCATTTGGAGAAAAATGCATTTTTATGCAATTTCTATGCATTTAAAGAAAAATGCATTTTTTATGCAATTTCTATGCATTTGGTATAAAATGCATTTTTAATGCAATTTCTATGCATTTGGATAAAATGCTTTTTTTGTGCAATTCCTGTGCATTTGGAGAAAAATGCATTTTTTATGTATTTCTATGTCTGGAAAAAATGCATTTTTTATGGATCTGAAAAAATGCATTTCATGCACCTGAGAAAAATGCATTTTTTATGTATTTTGGAAAAAATGCATTTTTTATGTATTTTGGAAAAAATGCATTTTTTATGCATCTGAAACAATGCATTTCATGCACCTGAGAAAAATGCATTTTTGATGTATTTCTATGTATTCTGGAAAAAATGCATTTTTTATGCATCTGAAAAATGCATTTCATGCACCTGAGAAAAATGCATTTTTGATGCACTCTGATAAAATGCATTGTTATGCACTTTTAAGACCTTGAATGTACTTATACTTCTGGTGCAGTAATTGCTACAAATAAAGAAGCAGTTTTTGGATAATTTTCTACTGTCATTTTTCAATTCTTATATACTTCAATATCCACAGCGTAATTATTATTATGGTACCGAAGGCTGTAAAAGATTATAAAACGTTAGACAAAAATGTTAATTATCTTTTCTTATATTAAATAAGAACCTCGTTATAAGTTTGCAAACATAAATGTAAAAACTTTACATAGCAAGTAGTTATAGTTGTTATGTGCACTTTAACAATGTTTAAAAGTTGTAAAAGAAATATTTTGTGTGAAATACGTATAGAAGAAAGCATGAAAACGAAAAATCAGATTTGAAAATGTAATATTAAAAATTTAAAATTTATAATAATACAAAACTGCAGGCACGAAAAAAATAAACAATGAATTACTAGATCGGTAAAACATTTTTTTGTTATAAGTTCGATCACAACTTGCAGAATTGCATTTAGCTAATGTATACACCTTTAGCTTTTAAAATATGCGAGTTTTTACGAAGATGAAGTGAAAGGTTTCCGGTCCACGTGTTTTTTGTTTGTTTTTCGAACTTTATTCTCGCGTAACTGGACACTGACCTTACGCCGAGCCATACGCACTTTTTTCTCCTGCTGTCGCTGTACAACAATTGGCGCAACTTACAGTGTATTGGCTAACTTTCACTGTAGCGCTCCTTTTGTCGCGGAAACAATAAAACCATTGTGTTTTAGTCTTTAATATTCTTTGGTAATATTATTGAACTGATTTATCGTTGCGCAAATCTCAGTGAGGATTGGTCGAGGAAAGAATAAAATATCTCATTTTTGTACTATTAAAGATATAAATGGTAAAAAAGATTACGTATTAGAAGGAGAGCAAATCAATTTTAAAACATTCAGCTTATTGTTAATAAAAATTTATTTCAGTTTATATTACAATTCATTGCAACAATAATTTTATTATAAATTTTCGACAATTAATATTAATATCGACAATTTCAAAAATGTCTAAAACATTACAAAATATAAGTTATTGATAACTGGCTTATGCAGATATGTAGTAGTAATAGTAAATTATGCACCTAGGGAGTAAAAGTAAATGATGTCTCAGACGGCATGTAATGTATGTCCGGCCGAGCCGAAGGCGAAGTGCATATACTACTTTTTTGCACGAGGGGCGTAAAATGCGTACCTCGGTTACCGCCCACAGGGCGTAAAGTGCGTACTTTACGCACCGTGTGTAAAAATGATTATTTAGCAAAAATATATTGTTTTCACAATTAGAGCATAAATTACCAACACCAAGAAAATTTATTTTTATCATATATCGTGTTTCCTGTAGCTATCATAGATATTGTTATCGATCGCATTGTTGGCCTTAACAATTAAACAACTAAGTGAAAACAAGTTATCGACCCCATGGATGATGGCCAGGTGGTGGTTTAGCTACAGCATTATTGTGCAGCGCATGTGAAATAGCATTTTCTTTAGCTGCTATCAAATCCCTGGCCTGTAAAACACAAAAAAATTAAAATTATCATTCATCGAATCAAACAATTGCTTACTTTACCGTATCACTTTAATTACCATTTATCAAATTAAAAAAATTCTTCCAATAATTTCCGTTTCAAACCAACTTTACCATCTTTACAAAAGAGAATTTACATTTAAATCGCAAATGCTAATTTCTTCTCCTCCGATCAAGTGCATTCGACAATTCGTTATAATTGCCTCGTCGGCGGCACTCAATGCATTTCCCATTCCAAGAGTACAATTAAGTTTTTACCCCGTCGTTCCCTTTTCCTCGTTAAAGCTCGAACCAACCGCGAACGATCGGGGCTGACCGAGCGTGTCGCGGAAAAAAAGGCGGCCGCCGCCGCTGGATTCAAAGCGCGAACGAGCGAGAGAGAAAAAAAAGGAAGGTAAAAAAAAAGGGAAAAAGGAAGGGAACATCGTACCTTGGCCTCCCGCTCGCTTTGCGTAATTTGCTTGTCGACGTCTTGCTTGCGCAGCTCGGCCGCGGTGTCGGCGGCGTTGCGCTGTATCGCTGCGGCAGCGGCGGTCTCCCTCGCTGCGGCGACCCTTTGTGCGGCGGCCACCGCGTCTTTCAGCGTGGCCAGTCGCTGCTGCAGCGCCACCAGTTGCTTGGCCGAGGCCCGCGCCTCCGCCTCCGCGTGCGCCGCTATTTCCTCCGATCTGGGCGACAAGGGACTTCGTTATTTCGCGGAAACGCTGCACCGCCTCAAAGGGAATTCACGATTATTCCCCGGGCGATAAAATTTTTTGCCGCGTGTAAACCTCTTTATTCTTTCTTTTTTAGCGCTGGCGCGTGCTTCCTTTTTTTATGGGGATGAATTTATCAAAGGTGGTTTATGCGTTTGCCGATAAAGGGTTCGTTAAGCGGGTAAACAGGGTCGATTTGATAGATGAAAGGGAAACTGGAGGGTTGGTAATTGAAGGCGGTGCTGGAATTTGTTTGTAATCGAAGGGATAAGTACGTACCTGTGGGCAGCTTCCCGAGCTGATGCCTCTTTTGCTAGGGCAATTTTTTGCTGGATGATAGCCGTGTGCTTGGCTTCGTCGACCCTTTGTTGGGCCAAATGTACGTTGTAATTTGCTTCCTTGGCATGCTGGATCGCTCGCAAAACTTCGGGCGGATATGCGATGCTCGGCGTACCTGGCCGGGGATCATGTATAGCCTGTAAAAATGTACACGAACTACCTGTACCTCTTTTCATTTTACTTTTATTATTAAACAAACAATGAAGAAAAAACTTTCAGAAATGCATTTACTAATTAAAGATTTTTTTCTCAACGTGTAATTGATTAATGATTGTAGAATACTTTTCCTTATCGTAAATCATCTATTGATACAATTAGAGTATTCAAAAGTGCCTTGCATTCATTAAATAAGTATTAATTTTTAGTATCAATTATTTATTTTTATTATTGAAAGTATCTGATTGCTGTAATTTTTGAGCTATCAGGCACTATGGATATAAATTTTTAATAATTTACCTGTAAAGCTAAATTATGAGTAGCTTGCTGTTGAATTTGACCAAGAGCGAGGTCAGACGTAAGTGAGCCGTCCCATAGAGGTGATATTATTGATGGAGGATTCCAAAACGGGGCGCTAAAGTCGGGCAATCCATTGAATGGATCGAGATTGAGCCCAGGTGGTCCGAAATGTCTAATGCCCCGTTTGTCCTTTTTATTTGCTTCATCTTTTACGTCACTCGCCCAAGCGACCGCCACCACAACGAGGACCTTTCGCATTAATAATTACGCTTATGAGTTTAGTTTTTACTTTGCCAGAAAAATTCAAAAGAATAACGAAGTAAAGAAAAAAAAATAGTTTATAAAATAAAAAAGTGTTATACTTTTGAGTTGAGTTCTTACAATAAACAATCTGCACATGTTGATCTTCTAGCGCCTGTGATCGCTTTGATGTCTGCAAACCTAGATGCTCTTATTTATATGATTCTGGCAAAGAATCAAGCTGCACTACTGTGTCTATCGTCTTTGATGCCGAGAGAAAAATAATTAAATAATTAAGCTTGTCCATTGATGCCATCTTGGTGTTATGAACAAAATTGAAGACCACGTAACGATAATTGAATGAGGCCTTTGACACTCATCCAATCCAAATACGGCGAGGAAAATAATGCCTGTAGCCAGCATTGCGGAAGTGATAGCAATCTCATTTCTAACGTGAGCTTTTCATTTATACTTTTTGAGTCAAAAAAGTAAAAGGTACTTATAAAATGTATAATAGAATAAGAGATGAAATAAAGAGAGGAAAAAAAAACAATATTTTTAAACATTATTTGCAAATAATAATTGTTAAATTTTACTTTTCTATGGATTTAATATTTATTCAATTTTTATATGTAATTCTGATATAATTGTATTATTTTACATTTGTATCTTATAAAATATTTATTGAAGTTAATATTGGTTGTACATTCCAGTTATACGGGAACGTATTAAAAACTAAATATTCATATTCAGTACAAATATGGACAGGGATACAAAATAATATTTTTATTTAGCCTTACATTTCTAGTACAATAATAACTTAACTTCTACAAAAATATGGAAAATTGAATGATCTTAAAATTTAATAAAAAAATATATATACATTTTCAAAAATAAATTCAAAAATACATTTTAAAATTATCCTAACTCAATAACAAAACCTTTTTTACAATGTTATAGTAATGTTAAAGTCTCCTTAAAATTTAAAAAATATTTCAAAATAAATAGTGCAAATGTTTCAAGTTGAAATTTTTAACATGTTTCATTGCAAATTTCTATAAAAGAAATTAGTTACTGAAAGTAAAATTGTATTTTCTTCTTTATAACTTATAATAAAAAAACATTTTATGCAAGAAAAATTGAAGAACTGCTACATGAAAAAAATTTTAAACCAAAAATCACGTTCACTAACAGTAATTGTCGTCTTTAGTCAATATTTTCGATTTGCAAGTGACGTGTTTTTAATATTACGTAATAACTAAAAATTATTGATTTATAATCTTTAGAATTTGGCACCACAAAATAACAATTCAATCAACAATTGTTCGTAACATTGCAGTTTCCTGCCTTTTCCAACAATTTACAAACTTACTTTTGTAAATTGCAAATATTAAAATACTCTAAATTTGTGCAACATGCACAACAGCAATTACCTTCAGATCTCTTTAACTTTAGTCTCTCATGCACCATTTGCATTGTATCTTATAAATCAATAAGTCTTGATAGTAACTTATGAAGCTAATAGAAAATCGAATCACAATCAATTTATTATATTCCCTTTAGTCTACGTAAAATGTCGTCACGACTAAGGTCAGAAGCAAAATAACTCGGCTTAGACTGAACCAGTGCTCTCAATCCTGAGCTCACTGGTTTATTGTAGCTATCGACAAGAATCGGTTTTGTCTTTACTCCAGAAGATTTCCAGCTGGTACGTTGATCCCCCGTCGTCTTAGGTGATCTTGCGGGATGTGGCAGGGGCGCTGATGTAGTGGACTTCCTTGGATTTCCGTAGCTGTCAGTCACTGAGACATTAGATTAAGAAGTATTAAAGCATACAAAACCACATAAAAGCACTGTAAATATTAATGTTAGAAGTTAACTTTAATAATAGTTATATGAATAAATAATTGAATTGAACTATTAAATAAAGTAAATAAGCTTCAAGCTTTTGTTAAACTTTGTTTTCACTTAGTTACACATGTATTTTATTATAGGAAATATTTTAATACATGATCAACTTTCACTTAAATTTACTTTTACTACAAAATTATAAAAGCATAAAAAACGTATAAAAATATTTAAAATGTAACAATTCTAACGTGTATAAAATAAAATAAACGACTGTAATAATCAATAATCAAAAATATCAAGGTTCTCTATAACGTATCGCTCCGCCTGATCCTCACCGGCAGCTTCTTCCTTTGAATAAGTTGATTGTCCGCCATCGTCAAGAGGAAACTCATGGCTTCCTTTCTTTAGTCTGTAAGAGTCTTCCGTAGATGCCGGAGATCTCGTACTGGCAAATTTAAGTGGACTGACACTGCTACTTGGTCCTTCAAAGTGAGTTTCTGGAGAAAAATTTCTAGTAGACTTCGAAGCATGATGCAATGGTTCACCAGTTTCGTCACGGTAAGGACGACGGTGATCCCTTTTAGCATGCCTTACGGGTGTTTCATGCCGTTGAAAATTTGCATGAGAACGAGGTCGATTGTTAAATTCATTAGATCCCCTGGGTCGATATTGGGAATATTCTAAAAAAATCATTTAGTTTGTTGAACGAATTATTTACAAATTACTTCAAAATTATGACATATGAACAATTACTAATTCAAATAAAAGTGATTCATCAATAATTCCTTACTAGGCTTGCTTTGCTTCTTTTTGATGGACTCATCTACTTCATCTTCGACTGCCTTTCTCCGCTCCTTTCGAGGTTTTCCTCTTCTAGACCTGGGATGTTCACGCTCAAACTCAAAAGACTTTTCTTTTTTTTCCTGCTTCCTTGATTCTTCTTCATCTTTGTCATCATCATCATTGTCATCATCATCATTATTGTAACTCTTGTAGCTATCATCTATTGGATACGACTTATACTTCGATCGCGGTTTATCTTCGGCACTTTCATTTTCATCGTCATCATCGTCATCTTCAGAGTTAGATAAGTATCGATATTTGGCTGCCAAATCTACGTCAGTATCATCCTCGTCGTCATCATCGTCATTAGAAGTCTTTTTTAATGGCTTACTGTACTTTTCTTCGTACTCTTTGAATGGATAGGATCTGGAGGGTTTGAAATCTCCCTCTAATTCAGATTCTTTAAAATATTTTCGAGCATCTACATCGTCGTCATCATCTTTATTTTGATATCCTGTAATAAAAATAAGTAATAAATTATGCAGATATCGATGTTATCATGAATGATTTAAAAAAACTGAAGCAAGTAAGTTCTTTTAGAAAGTTAATATATTCGTAAATGCATGAAGTGTATAAATATCTGCTTTGCGATTATTAAGCGTAACCAAAGTAATTTAGCTAATCTCTTGAGTAATTAAATCATACTTTCAATTTCATTAATATTTAAGAACTTCATTTCCTGTTGAACAAATGTTGAATAGCAGATAAATTTCTTTCAATACTTCTTTAGACACTTTAACTTATTATTATTTTTATAATAAATTAAAAATTAGACAGTATTACCTTCGCCGCTTTCATCCTCATTGGCTGGTTCATCATCGTCATCATTTTTCGGTAATGGTGGGATAGGTTTTTTCTTGTCGATAACTTCCACATCTGTTCTTATTCGTTCAAGAGGCTTCGCATTGACCGGCTTGTGGATGATCTGCTGCTGTTTATTGTTGTTGTTGTTGTTGTTATTGTTATTGTTGGGATTTCCACCAAAATGCAATTGAGTTTGCGTCTTAAACTCCTGATAATCGTTGGGAATTTTTGAGAATGGTTTTTGAGGGAACTGAGATACGCTAGCTCCCTTGTACTTAGGAAAATTAGCGGTGCTGCTAGCTGTTTGCAATGGAAGAACTTGAATCGGCCCCAAAGTTGGCTGATTTAAAAATGGCGCGCTAGAACCTGATCTCTGATTGGCATTTTTAGTTTTCGTGAAATCAAACGGTATACTAAACGCTGGTTCAGTTTTATATTGAAGTCCACTTTCGGTACTGAAGATTACCGGCATCGTATCAAGCCCCTGAATATATCCATCTTGAGCAGGTTGTAACTGAACAATAGGCAGCGATAGCTTTTTATTGTTTATTTCGGCAGTAGAAGCCGTAGTAAATTGTATGTCATAAGGATTTTGAGCGAAGTTTTGAAACTGAGCTTGGAAGGGTTGCTGCTGTTGCGAATTGTGACGATGCAAGGGTGCATACACCTTCGTATTTGGCTGCAAAGTTTTCAATCCCTGGCCAAAAATAGTTTTGTAAGGGAGATTTTGAGTAGACGCCTGATTTTGTTGATAGCTTGAAGCAATCGGGTGTACTGGCACTTGTTTATAACTATATATTGGAATGCTGAAAGTATATTCGGTCATTGCTGGGTAAGGATTGAATGGAATGTTTATGGAATCAGTAGAAAATATATTGTTTGTTTCAACGTACTTTGGCTGTTGAACTACAGGCTTATAAAATGTTGCCGGTTGACTGTTTAAAGCAGTATTGGGTTGATGTTCATTCGAATAATTTTCTTGCTGTTCACTAGATTGCTGTTTAACGTCATATTTTGGCAAAGTATCGTAATTTTGGTTATGAATACCGAGATTATCAGAATTGCTGCGAGTTACTTTAAAAGAAGGCGAAGGGATTACTGCGCTAAAGTCACTGGTGTCTTCGTCGTCGAATGAAGTTAGTCCGTTAATCTTTTTTATGGGAAACGTACTTGAGCCATCAAAGGTACTTGCGTCAAATTCAAAGTCGTCAAGTTGTCTCTTAGGTTTAAAACCTGAAGAGGAAGAGTCAAATTGGGGTAAGTAAGAGTCTGCAGTGTCATTTTTAGTCGGTGCTTTCGAATGATTTATTTGAGTTAAACTTGATCCTGTGCTTACACCTAAAAGAACAATTATCCATCGGATCTGAAATCAAGTATTTAAATTTTTATTTAATCATACATTTTAAAAAGTTTTTAATCGAGAAAAAACAGCCCCAATAAACCTAGTGGGAGAGTATCTTTTTTGTATCACGAATTTTGCCGAAACATTCAGTAACCTTTCTTATGTTAAAACATGAAGAAAGTCAAAGTTTTAAGGTCCAATATTGAGCATTATAAAAACCATTGTTTGCTAAATAAATTTATTGTTATAATTAGTTTGATAAGGCATAGAAAATCCACAGAAAAGAAAATAATAGAAGAGACAATGATTTTTGAGTTTCCGTATTTCAATTTTTTGTTACACAGTTATTTGTTGCATAGGGTATTAAAAATTACTTGTTGAAGCATCGAAAGTTGTTAATTAGATTATTTGTGTTATTCCTGATGCAGATTTTTCATGAAATATAATTTTTTGAGAATAAGTAAAGGTTTCTTTCTTTTCTTTTGTATTTTTTGCTCATCAGAAGATGAGATAATAACAAAAATTGAAATAGAAATAATTGAAAAATACCTTTTTTAAACCAAGACTTTAATTACTTTTCAATATTGCACCTTCAAATTTTGGCTTATGAAAATATTATTCAAAGTTTTGACATAATCCGTAATCCAAAGATGAAACACTCCTAATTAATTATTTAAATTTAAGACTGTCAATTATAACCGTAACAAAAAATTATTTCCTGCTCAATCAATGAATTATTTTAAAAACTATCAATTTATAAAAATCTAAAAGTTAGATGCAGTAATTTATTCAGTATTATATTTTTAATAAAGAACATTTGAATTTTGCAAAATATTTTAAGCGCGTGACAGTCAATTTCGCCGAAAACACTAATAAATCACTTTTTTACACCACACATTTTCACAGTAATATTTGCAGAAACTTTATATTTTCCGTTACGATTAATAATATATAATTTATAATGTTTTTAAAAGAGTAATTGTTAATTACACCACGTACCATTATGGTATCTATCTGGCTGGATCGACAGATACCAGTTTAGAATCTCAACTGTCGCGGGACCGACGCCTGGAGTCTTTTATATTCTGTGTTAGGTGATGCGAGACAACGGAATTAACTTTCCTAAAAGTGATAAAAAGTACACTAAGAAAACCAAGCTAAATCTCTTCGCTATCCACCGCTTCCAGCACCACCGTGACGATGCTCAATGCGTCATTGACATTCTTACTGTAGCTTCATAGCAGATAAAAATAACTAAATTTCTTGTTCACTTCACAAGAAGTACGCTAAAAAACATCGAAAAATTACTTTACATTTTACTTTCTTCTCTGGATAAAAGGTGTATAAAACTAATTTAAAATAAATTTAATGTAATAAATTGCTGTTTAATATTTTTAAATTTTAGCAATTTTTGATAAAATATATTTATTAAAAAAACTTAAATTCACAGTTTAAAATATTTTTCACGCAATTGTTAATTGTCTATTAAAAGAGTATTTAGTAAAAGCGAATATCTTTAACAATAAATAATTTCGTTATCAGTTATTCACAAACGATAATGAAATTTCCCTAACTTTCACAATTGCTATTATATTACGATGATAAAAATCCAATACGCCGTAAGAAACATTACAATAATATTATATTTTATGTTATACTAGTATTTTGTACGTAAACCGATAATAAATTATGCAATAAATGTTTTACTTTCCTTTTTTATACTATTGAAAGATTGTCAATATTAATCGTGACTGTCTAATCTCTACAGACAGTACTAAAAGTGCCGTAAAATTCAAAGTGTTGCTAAATTTTGTTTAAAGAAAATACCTTCTTTGAGTCTCAAAGGCTTTACACAATAAAGTCGGTTAAGTTCTATTTCCTGTGTCCTTTCATTGTAAAATTCTTTAGGAAATATATTCATTGGTTCATTGAGTACACATACTAGAAAATTGTAATAAATAAAGCCTTTTATTTACCATAAAAAATGTTTATATTCATTATTAGTTTATTTACAGTAAAATAAGCCTACATGAAGGCTACTGTTCTTAATAGTACTACATTCTTTGTTATTGTTTCTTTCAAAGCGCAAAACATCTAAGCGCATTACCATAATAATTTATACGTATAAGATATATTCGTCAAATCACACTTAAAATTAATACAATCACATTAATCTCCCTTGATCTTAATCAACTTTTACTCCCCATAAATAAAAATAATATTTTGTAATATTTAAATATATAACTTACGCGACCATAACAAATATTTTTATTTATCATACACATTAAATAAAAAATTATAAATAATTAATAACTCAACGATAAATATTAAATTATTATCCTTAAGCAGTTCGTAACATTTTATATTTGGTAAAAATCAAAATTAAAACATTCTTATATTAGAAACTAATGACTCGAATTAATAATGTCGATTTCATGCCCTATTGTTTCGATTTTGGTATTCTCTCCTCATGACAGGTCCTAATGAAATTGAAGGTCTAAATGGCCGGTCGGTTTGTGTGGGGAAACTTTTATAAGCATCGTCAAAAGCTTGTACTTGTGACTTCCTGTTTTCGTCTTCAAAGTATTGATGAACTGCGTCTCTGTTCGTGTAATAGTTTTCTGGTAGTCCTTTGGGTAGTTGCTTATTTTTCATAAGAAGACCCATCAGATTGTGAGTTCTTTGCTTATTCATGTCGAAATATTCTCTTTCTGATGACCTAGATTCCGATGATCTATAGTAATCATTTTCCGGAGATGATGTAGTGAATGTAGGATAATTATGATTTAAGGAATTGCGATTATCTGCTGGATTGAAGGGTGCTCTTTCCGGATGAAAACGAACAGGATGTCTGTAGTTTACAATATTACTTGGTTGTTCTTCAGAACCTTTCGGTTTAATCGGTGCCACTCCTTGTCTTGGGCGTAATCTCGGATTTTCATGGTGCAAATTTGGGCGCGGTCCATGAGGTGGTGGTCCATGATTTGGTCTTTTTTTAAGCGGTTTGTCTAAGAAAGGACCTTTTGAATGGAATGAATGTTGCCTTGGAGGAGTTAAGAAATCTCGTATTTCCGATTTATGTTTGTGATGGTGAGGATGTTGACTGTGATGAGGATGGGGATGTGAATGAGGACCTGGTCCATGATGGGGTTTAGGACTATTTTTATGAGGTTGTTCACCTGAATCCGAATACTTGTAATCGCTGTCGGGTTTTGCAGTTCTAATTTTATTTTCAGTTTGATGAGCTTCTAGTATGTCTTTTGGATACTTAGAGTTCTTCATATTTTGTTGTATTCTAAGTAGTTCATTTCTTAACCTAGCAAGTTCTGAATTATCAGTAAGACTTATATTTCTTGGACGAGAATCAGCATTCCACTTATGAGAACTGTAAATGGTTCTTAAAGATTCTTTAAACATTTCTTCTGCATATTTTTCAAGATCTGGATTCAGTTTTGGTTTATTAGATGAATTGTATTGTTCCCCTTGTTTATAGTAATTTCCTCCGGGTACAATTGGTATTAAATGAAGATTCGGTTGGGTAAGAGAATCACTGGATACAGCGTTGTTATTTAAAATGGATTGACTTTTCAAAAGATCGTAATTTGGAACAAAATTAATAGGGTTATACATTGGTCTGTCAACTCCCTGCAAATTAAAAATTAATAATTAATTAATCTGGTTTTCGTTTAATTTCTAATAGATTATCATTAAAATTTATGCGCTTACCGTAGATTCCTGAGTTGTTGAGGCGAATGCCTTTGGATTTATAAATCCAGTTGTTGTAAATATTGGTATTGGTGTCGTCACAAGAGTAGCTGGGAGTTGATTTATAGCATATGCATTCATATTAGGATTAACTATTTCCACATTTTTTGTTCCGAGAATTGGTAATTGAGCCTTTTGAATTGAGCTTATTATACCATTTACTGCATTGATATTGTTACTAGCACCTCCAATATTATCAGTTCCTGGGAAATTAGCAAGCTGGTATTGAAGTTGTTTCATCGTACTTTCTAAGGCGTCGTTAGTAGCTTTAAACATTTGAAGATTTAATTCAGGATTAGTAATATATAGTGGATTTCTAACAAGCTGTTGATTTTGATTGTTCATTAAACCAATACCTGTATGTAAAATACCTGGTACTATTGAAGGTTGGACGAATGCGTTAAGATTCTGCTTAGTCAATTGTTGATTATTTTGTGTTCCATAATTATTATTATCGTTATTATTGTCTTTAAACCCATTGTTATTATTGTAATTATTATTATTATTGTTGTTATTCTTGTAATAATTATTGTTGTTATTATTTTTATTTTTCTGTGATTGTCTGTGATTTCCTTGACCCACAGATAAACTTGCTGATGCTAAAAATTGTCCACTGTTACCGTTGAACTTCTTTTTATACTGAGATTCGGCTCTTTCAATATCTGGTCGATTTTTCGATTGTTGTGGCCTGTTCTGATTATGGTAATCACTATTATATTCTTCGCTACTTGATCCCGCATATGCAGGTTGCTGATGATTTGCAAAACTTTGGCCATTTGATTGTGCCGTGTACAGCTGTTGATTAAGAGGAAAAGCGGCTTGGTTTAACATCTGTATATTTGGAACAACAGTAGTTGATGCAGCAAAACCAGGTCGTGGGGTAACTGCAAATAAGGCTGGTGCAACTGTGCTTTGTACATATTGATTTAGCATACTTTGTTGCAGTTTATTGGGCATGAAAACAGCTTGGACGGGATTATGAAAAGAGCTTTGACCAACAATAATATCAGGTACAGGGGTAGATATTCCTAACTGCGGTTTCACTGTACTTGATGGTATTAAATTTTGATCAACATAATTGGGTGAAGAACTGATAAGTGGGGATGCCGTACTAACTAATGATCCCTCATGAATAAAACCAGTGAACATAGCGTTGGAGATATCAAATCCTTGGCTGTTATCTAAAGCAGTTGCATGGTCAAAATTTGTTAAAACATTTACAGGTAGCATTTGCAGTTTTGGTTTTTCAATCTGATTAAGTTCGAATCCATTAGAATGAGAGACTTCTACATTTGGAGTTATTTGATTCCAAGTATTTCCCTCTGAGAAACTATGCTGATTGTAGTTGTTATTCGTACTATCAACGCTACCTCCATCATTATCATACTGATCATCTTCATTTACAACTTGGGTAGGTTTAGAATTTTGCCTATTTTTAGTTTTTGATCTAGTGTTTGGTCGTTTTCTTCCACGGTCGTCGTAAACATCGTCATACATATCTCGATGTTCTTTGGGTAATTTTCTTGATGAGTCGAAATGACTCGTTGGTCGTCTTCTTTTTGTTTTTTGAATTCGGCGAGATTTTTCTCCTTCGTCCATGTAGTCTGAACTCTCATCCGAGAAATCGCGAGAATCAGCAGATTCATAATTTCTGTTCGTGCCCTCATCTTGAGATAATTTTT
The DNA here is from genome assembly GCA_900480045.1 of Eurytoma adleriae. Lineage (NCBI taxonomy): Eukaryota > Metazoa > Arthropoda > Insecta > Hymenoptera > Eurytomidae > Eurytoma > Eurytoma adleriae. The sequence continues at coordinate 62,651 of UXGC01000283.1, read as the reverse complement.
CGTTCTCTAGGGCTTGCAATTCGTTTTGCTTTTTCGTCACGCTGTAAGGACTCGACGTCGAAACACCAGATTGCATACTCGGTTCGTTCATATTCATACTAAATCCGCTTGACTTCACTGCATTTGTAACTTTGACAGTTGATTTCGGCGTGGTAATTGAAGCAAAATTATTATTTGGTAAGGTAGTTTTTAAAGTACGATAATTGTTTCCATTGTCACGATTGTAATAATTTGCTGACGTTTGCTGATTTACGACATTTATAGGTTGACTGTCTCTAATTTTAGTGCTTGAATATTTATCATTGTCCTCGTTTATCATATCGTCGTAACTACCTAAATAACTTTGAATACGTTTACCGCGATCTCGATCCTTGTTTCTGAAAGATTTCTTCGCGGTTGTATTAAAATGCGAAAATCCTGACTTGGACTCTTCTTTCGAAGGCTGGTAAAATGCATTGTAATTAGCAACGGCTGGTGTACCATTGTTAACTTTCAGCAACTCAAACTCATTATGACTGTCGTCTCCTTGAAATGACCTGCGATTAACTATGGGTGTCTGCAAATTAGAGAGAATTCTTGCTTCCGGAGAAAGTATAGGATCATCTTTCACTCTTTTTATAATTGTATCGTTAATTCTGTCACTATTATCAAAGTCATTTTTCTTTTGCTTCGATTCATATGGCTTTTTAGATACTATAAGAGGTACGAAACCATTTGAATTTTCGTAATGTATTGTCGAACTTTCATCTTGCTTCTCTAAAGTAATAACTTCTTGCTTTTCTAAAGTAATTTGGATCGGCGATGACTCTTTTTTTAACGGCTTATCGAAAAATTTATTTATAATTCCTGTAGGAATTGCAACTTGGTCAAGAACTGATTCAATTGAAATATTTTCTAGTTTCTCCGCTTCGATGCATTTCCACGATATTAGAAGGAGAGTAACCTAGAAAAATAGAACAATCTTTAAAAATTATAACAAATTTAGAGATTTATAGCTAAAAATTTCATTATGATAGATTATTTCATAATAATTCTTGGATAATTTATTACAATAAATATAAATAAAATAAAATATATTTTCTCACAACAAAATTTAATTTTTCAACTTTTAAATCAACCATGAAAAATTTAACAGTCATGAAAACTAAATTTTACATTATCTAAATTATATATTATATATTCTGTGTATTTTATCAACTAAAGAATAAGAAAAATGATTTAGGAATTATTTGGATTGTCAAAAATGCTAAAATAGTGATTATGAATAAACGATATCCGACTGGTCTAATTACAGAAAAGGTAAAGGATTGCAAAAAGAAAAAGAAAAGTTGAAAGTTAAATAATGACCTACAAAAGAATAGTAAGATTAGAAAAGTAAAATGTGAGCAAACACGCACATTATACAAATAAGGACTGGATGTGCACGGAACCAAAACTTCATGGACTTTCTCACTGATTCAAAGTCACCGCTGATGCACATCCTTACGAATTAAAATGTATGTCTCTCGGTAAACTTTAATTTCTACTGCATTAAAAATTCCATGTTTTCAAAATTGTTTGCTACGTGTACTGTTAAGTATTTGATCACGTATTAAATAAGTTTCTTTAATTTTGTTCATAAATGTAATTATCATTTTGATAAAGGCTTTCTTTACATTTACTATTAATAAAGTATTTCTTTATTTTATTCAAAAAAAAGATACTTTTTAAATTATCAAAGGTTCTCTCTTTAATTATTAAAAATTTTTAATAAAAGTCGTCGTGAGAATACGTTATTTGTGGATATCGTCATGCAAAATAATCAGTACAAATTACAAACATTTTCTACTGTATTATTTTTTCTAGCTATATGAAATTCTTCAGTGTTAAAATGATTAAGTAACAGGAGTTATATGCAGATATAAATAATAATTAATTAACTACTCATTAATAATTAACATTAATCTTCTCAACGTATGAAAAAAGAAAACCGATTAGTAACTTATAAATATTATAAGTATTAATAAAAAAATGTTATCAAAATATATAATTAATTTTGAAAATTCTCAAGTAAAATCTAAAATTGCACGAGTCATCTCTTCCATTTAATTGAACGTCTTCAATTGTTCTTGACTTACAGAAAGTAGCCGAAAATTCATCGTGACAAACGTAATTCACTGGTCTCTACACTGAAGCTTCTTATATCCCGGACTGTTGTGTTTCACCACTACTGCACAGGCACATTGGTAGCACTTCGATCAACAATTGAAACAAAAACCCAAAAAAAAGTAGAAGCAATGATGTTCTCGCTGCGTCGACGGTGTTGGGCTCTCTTCGAGATGTGCGACGGTGAGGAGGAGCCTGTTGCGTGGCAAACCTCCGCGCGAGAACTGAGCCACGCAGTGGATGCACGATTTTCTTTATACACTCTGGTAACCAAGTGAAAAATATCGTTCTAAATATTATCCTATAGTCTGAAGAAGAGAGCCACGCGCGCGCAGGATACTTTCATTCACGGCACGCGAGTCGCGGCCGCAGAAGTATTGTCCGCGAGGATGCTCAGCCATAGGCGCGCATCGTGCGCCGGGCATTGTACATAGGGAATATTAGCGAAATGAAAATTGTTGCTGGGTAGGAGGGAGTAGGAGGTGGGGGAGAAGAGGAAAAAAAAAAGAAAAAGAGAAGCAGAGCTTGCGTGCCGTCTCACCTACTTTTCTTGTCACACTCAGGAGAGTTGATTACGGGGCTGCTTGATTTTTCCTCGGCGCGTGTCGAAGAGGGATAATTTCGACTTTCCATTTTCATTTGTCGCAAGGTAAATGGACACGTGCGCTTGCTTATTACCCGTCGCTGCTCTCCTTTATGTCGCCTACTTTACGAACCGCCTGTATCGGATCTCGGATTCCACAAACTGGGGCTAGTAAAAGTGAACAGGTTGTCCGAAAAAAAGGATTACTGTAACAACGGAAACGGATGCTTCGTAGATCCGGTTACTGTCAATTATACATTCAACCAGGCTTAAAATTGAAATTTTTAAAAATACGTTCAAATCCCCAATTTTGAATCCCTAATTCTTAATTGCTACCTTTACTAACAATTGTCAAATAATAATTAATATTCTATTTAATGCAAATGCTGAATTTTCAAAGTGCATTAGAGTTTGTGAAAAGCTTTAAAAGCTTAAATGTACATTTAATTAAATTCCCTCTGTAATTGCAATAATTGGTGTACTTTTAGGAATTATAACTAAATATTGCTAGCATATTTAATCGCATTAACATTTTTTTTACAAAGTTTCTATTATTATTCTCTAAGTATAGTACTGAATTAAGCACTTTTATTCGTTAAAAATCATTAAAAATATAAATATATAAGAACATCAGTACATTTTTGCAACGGCATAATTAAATCAGATTGGCTCTTTAACTTGCTACACTGTATTACAGTAAACGATGGTATAATAAGTAAATTACCTATAAATCATCCACAATCGGGTTTTTGTTAACAAAATCGTTGCAAAAAAGTCCTGATGGAATCTGTTACAAAACGACCAACATGGCTAATCAAAGCCGATCGGTCATTACTTTTCCAATCTTCGTTCCTACGCGCTCTAAAACACACGCATTATGCTCGATGCTCGTACGCTCCGCCCATCACCGTGCAAGCACACGGAAAGAACTTTTCGAATTGCACCTGGAGCTGCATTCAGTTTCTGTATCTCAGATTGGACTAACTGAATGGTGGGGAAGGTACCTCAATTGTAAAAACTAATTACCTTTTTAATTATCTCTGTAATTAAAAGTATAATCATTCAGGCTTTTGCGAAAATTTGCATTTTATAAATGGAATTATGAAAGAAAGACTTTTTATTTTCGAGATTGCAAAAATTTATTAAGTATGACATTTAGAAAAAATAGTACTGAACAATCTCATTAATAAGGTTTTTAGAGACGAGCATTTTTCTGGCTTTATAACATCTTTAAATAAAGAGGTTACATTAAAAAGAGGTTACATACATTGTAAATTGATAATAATGTATTCAAAGCCACCTGGAACTACTGCTTTTGTAGTACCAGTAAAATCCAACGCGCTTCGTGCGCTCTGATTTCTCATGTGTATTTATTTTCCTATGGTGCGTTATAATTTTTGGGATTATAAAATTTATACTCATGAACCAATTGTCAAATTGCGTTTTTAAATGCTTCACAACATCCTGCCGTGGATTTTTTAAAAAGGATTTCAACTACATTTATTAATACAATTTATAAATGCAATTAGTGTTCAATTTAAATATTATTTAATTTTTACAAAAAGGTGTTGATCCGATTTTCTTTTAATAAGCCCGGCATAAGTCATCCTTTTGCGCGTGCACGTCAGTACGGTACACGTGTAATTTTGTACACGCGCTACCGTTTTGCGTACATTACCGGGCCGCGAGCTTTGTGCAAACGTATTATTCTCGCGTTAAAATCTCTAATGGTTAATTGCAGTCAACTTTTGAGATATCATCAAAACTCACTTGTGAAAAGCACAGCAGACGCTACCCGCTCTACCTCGGCGGGACTCGCCCCAGTGAGCTGCTCGAGCATTTATGAAGTGGGCAATTATTTTTAATTAATGGCTAATTCGTTGTATATATTGCCGACCAGCCGTTAAATTCTACGTCTGGCTTGAGAGCGGTCAGTCAAAATTAGCAGCGGTAGTAGATTTTTATCGGGGGCTCGCTGCATAAATGAATTTTTAAGGACGGCCGATGCCTCGACGAAAAGTTTTATCAAGCCTTACGGGGGTACTAAATTCGTCGTTTTCACCATAATTTTTCTGCTCGTTATGTTCTTAGATAATTACTTTTCGTTAAAACTTTTATGCGCGCTGCTATAAGGCGAACGCTGATTTATTTTGCGTAAATTAAACTTTCAATGGATTTTACTTTCATTAATAAGAGAATCTTTAAATACTTATATTATGCATTCGAAAATCGTTAACAATTGTTTCGCGTTTGTAGGACAGCGACGGAGAAATACTTTCAATTAAATTACATTATTATACATTGCATTCTAATTACACTTTCATGCGTTAGTTGGTACTGTTAGGTCCAGTTAAATTAATTGTCTTATCTAAATGATTTTACTCACTATTGTTCAGTTCTACGGTAAGCTTATTATTATTAAATTTTTCACTTCAATTATGTTATTAGTTCTCAGTGAAATTTAATACTGCACAATTAAACGCAAAATTCTTCATTGGTTAATTTATTTTATCATAAAAGGTGCAGCATAAATTTTGTCTTAAACTACTCTAATGTACAAAAAAATATTTATTTATTTAATAGCATTAAATGGGATACTAAGAACTTATATATTACATTCCGTTTTCATTAAGAAAATTCTTACTACGAATTCATTATTTTAGAAGACGTTTCTAACGGGTGATCTAATAAAAAAATTTTTAGATCAACAGTGATAATTTTATTTATTTAAAATTAGATTATAAAAATGAAAAAATTTACTAAACTCTTAGAACAAATTAGAAAAGACTTAAATATATAGTTTATCCTAATAAGTGCAGCACTTTCTCTCAGTAAAAGAAAAACCATTCTTGATTTATAATTAATTTTATCACCTACTTTCACATATTTTTTAATACATTTAAGAATTAAAAAGGACATTACAGAATAAATATAATTTATAGAAAATCAAAGGTAACAGAAACGTAGTATTCTACGTACATAATTTTTTCAATTTATTTAGAGTACAGTATCGGTTCATCAACAATTAATAAAAATCTGTTCGATGAATTTTTTTAAATATTACTTTATTATCGCACATTTTGAAATTTACATAACTTATTGTATGATGTTGAGCAAATACAAATTCATAGTTTTATTATTAATAAGGTACCTTTGTGAAGTATGAAAATTCGATAAAATTTTTAAAATCACCCGTATTGTAATCACTTTTCATTATAAACTCTGCAAAATATTAAATATTACTATTGTTATAACAATATAATTTAAAATTAATTATTATACACAGCATGTTACATACTTTTACGACTAAAGCAACAGAATGTACTTCACCTTGGCAATAACCAACATTGAAGTTTCAGGTACTTATTATTTAGGAATTTTATATACAATACTAAAACAGTCCGTTCAAGTGAAATATTATTACTAATTATAACTTACAAATGAATTATATATTATATACTGAAAATAAAATTTTGCTGTATAATTTGGCTAATTATAAAAACAATTATCATGCTTATCTTTCGATTAAAAGAGACGATGCACTTGCAAAAATCATTACAAAATTTATTTTTAAAATTTTAATCGAAACGATATTAATAAATAAAAAAAATATTTGAATTCCACTTTTATCTGTATAAAAGGAACGTGTTTATAGACCATAGAGTTGAATATCTAAAACAATGAACAATTATATTTCAATAACTTATTAAAGATACCTAAATATTTGTTACAAGTTTCTTCGAAAAAAATTTTTTTAGACATATATTCACTTTTAAAAATTCTTATACATCTATGTAAAATAAAATTAAAAATAAAAGAATGTGAAAGATTTTTCACTACCATCATTATCAAATTTAAACAATTTTTATCTGAATTTTTCTTTTCTATTTCAATGTAAAAGTAAATTCAAATACTTTCTTTATCTAACTATCTACTTTATATGATGTGAATCTGGGATCCTCAACGATTTGTACATTTTTCACTTTTTTAGGTTTCCTCGTGTACGTTGGTTCCGTATCAGCTTTTTGATAGTTCTTCGAGTAACCATTGTAATTTGCCCCAAATTCTTGAGCAGCTCCACTTGCTTGTTGCTGCGTGACTTGTGCTTGCTGTGATGCATAATTACGTGTAGTTTGACTCTCCGTATTAAAATCTGGATCTTGATGGCCACGTTGACGTAAAGAACTTAAACTTTCAGTCAACTGCTTTAAATCCTCCACTGGATTCGTCTGAGACGCTGCAGTCGCCAAACCTTCAGCGGATGAACCACCCAAATCGTAAGGCGTGTTTTGAGATGCCTTGGATACGCTATTGGCATATTGCATCAAGTATTGACGCAGTAAAGCTTTGAGGTTAATGTTTGACTCTACCTTAGGCTGCACTGGAGGAGTGCCATCCACTCGGAGAATAATAACGGGGATCAATGAATTACCCGCTTGAACGAACGTTGGGTGGGCATTCAGAATAGATGAAGGATTCTTTATGTACTGTGAAATTGATGGGTTGTAATTCAGAAGATGAGAGTAATCTGTTTCAGTAGTTTCAGTTTGGTATTCAGTTTTTGCTGGAGCTTTCCCAGAAGCAAAGACTTTCATAAGATATTGCTGGACTTCCGGCGAGTATTTTGCCAAAACTTGTTTGTTAATTTGTCCACTTGGGGTGAAGAAGTGATCCCTGTAAGTATACTCAGGATTGGCATTGTTGATCATGTAATGAGGAAGAGGTTGATGGTTGTAAGTGCTGTATTGTTTATGAAGATTTGATTGCGGCCTGTAGTTATGCCTCATGTTCTGTCGGTAAGCGTAGTAGCTCTGTTGTGGTGATAACTGTTGGGGTGATAACTGTTGTGGTGATAACTGTTGTGGTGATAACTGTTGTGGTGATAACTGTTGCTGTGGTAGATGCTCGGTTTCATATCTGACTGCAGTCGGAGTTGGTACTCCAGTCGAAGGAACAAATTTAGTTTGGTCTTTCGGTTGATTAACATTAGTTTGTTCCTGATCAGTAGGGAACTGAACAGGCCTTTGCGAGTAAACATTGCTTTGTTGTTGACTAACAGTGTAAGTGTTTGAATTAACTCCCTGTTGAGTTTGATACTGCTGAGTTGCAACTGGACGCGATTGATAAACAGTCGAATGACTTGTGGCAGGATTAACCTTTTGTGGGTCTGCGTATTCAGTGTAGGAGTTCATGTAGGATGCTGGTGGAACTTCAGATATCTTTCCATCGGGATATTTCCACACAATTTTGTGTTCGTACTTGATTCCATTTTCGTATGTGTATTTTGGATAATTTGAAAGCAATACATCTTGATTGGTCATAGGAGTTAGAGTTGGACCAACTCTTAAGTTCTGCGATGGTTTTCTTTCTTCTGTTATGCTAGTATACATTTCAGGCATATATTTTGGGAAGAAAACTGAGGGCATTGGTCTGGCATAATTGTTAAGATTCACCGAACCGCTGTAGGCAGAATTAGCAACTGACTGACCCTCTGGTCTAAGAGATGTATAAGTTTCCAATAACTTATTGTATATATTTGATCCAGGTGTAGCTACAGTCGAATAAGAGCTGTGGAAAGGCTTGGAAGGTCGATAACGATTTTGTCCGAAATCGAAAGATTGAGTTTTATAAAGTTTCGTTCGTTGGCCGAATACTGGGTACGGAGGGTAGATCGGAGTGGGATCGCGGACATTTTGCAGTGGTAATGCATCTGGCAGCGCTTCACCTTCTGCTGAAGATTGCTCAGTTCCGTTTTCGTCAGTCTTTACTATCTCAGTGACAGTTTGAGGAGCTACAGGAGTCACAGATTCTTCTATGCTAACAGCTGCTCCAACCTTGTCTCCAGGGAAATAGTAATTATGATTACCTGCAAAGAGGTCATTTTGATTGTAACCATAACCCAGATTACTATCAACAGTTCTCTTTGACTTTTCGTCACCTTGTTCCGTTGAATTTGTTGAATTACTGTTAGTTCCATTGACGAAATCTAATAAAATGATTGGTGGAAGAAAAGAAAGCTGCTCGTTTTTCAATTCCTCTGCATCGTATGCATCGTCTAAATCTATTTCATCTTCTAGCTGTTTTCTAACATGATGTCTGCTCTCTGACGTCGTACTGTTACTGGATTCGTCTTCATTTTCAACTTTAGGCGGAGGTTCTATTTTTGGATCGGCCAATATACATGTTCCAAACAGCAGCACTACGCAGGCAACCTAAAAAAATTATTTACATTAATTTACAACAAAATAAATGAATGTATAACATATATTTTAAAAACTATGTGAATAATTTTTAATTTCTAATGTTGAATTTTGATCTTATTTATTACATTTTCGGTGTCAAAATCATTGTTAAAAAACAATCATTTTTTTATTCTTTAAAATATTTCTTATTCATAATTTAACACTTCCTCTATCAAGTGAGTAGAACTACGTTCTGCGAAAGATTGTAATTTCCTGAAATAACAAGAGCTATTACAAAGCGGCAATCAAAACCCGATTGCGCTGTCTATAATAGGATTCTTACTTTCACTCTACTTCAGAGATCGACGTGCGTTCCCTTTTTATCCAATACCTTATCGTTGCCGTTACGGTAGATTTGCGGGTTTAGCATTTTTTATTGATTTCACGCATCTGATCCGGATTTTCATGGAGTTTTTGTAAAACCTTAATTGCTTAACTTCCGCTGTCTCTTTATATAATAGGCAGATTATAATGGTATCCGCTATGCTCATTTATTAACAAAAATAGTGTAAATACGTTTAAGTAACGATGGCGAATTGATATTAAAATAAATGGCTAGAAAGAAAATAAATGAAGTTTCATACAGGAAATTAGAAAGGAGAAGTCTTCAGCATACGCACTTCATGGATATTATATTTTTAATGAAAATTGTGGATGATTTGAAGTAAACAGTTAATTTGAAGGAAACAAGTTTACCTATTGAATATTACAAACTAAGTACAATGAAGGCAAGTGACTGTTCAACGAGATGTCCAGGATGCAGGAGAAGGCTTTCGCTTGCCCCTACTTCGAAAGAAAAATGAGAGAAAGAAATGGAAGAGGGAGTTTTAGTTAGTGGGGATGGAAAGCCAGTGCGGCAAGAAATACAACAATCTCACTCGACTTCTTCTTGCGGGATATGCTTAGTCATGTCAAGGGCCATAAAATCTTTATTCTTTTCGAGAATAAACAGCACAAGTAACTATATTAAATAACTAATTTAATTATTTTTTAAATTAATCTACAGTCCATTGATTAATTAAAATAACTATAAAAATGTCAACGGTAAATCTTGAATTTATTAACAATTGAAAGTGCAAATTAGAATCTTATGTGCTTAACGAAATTGCAAGGTCCAAGTTAATGTCTTTTTTTATTATATAAAAAATGTTTCTTTTTTACGCAATTGAATTTTATCATTTATTGTATAAAACGAATCTATATACATACATTATAAAGTTTAATAACTTTTTTATTTGAAATTCTATCTTTTAAATAAATAAAAATTCCAATCAATTGATTTTATTTTCCGCTCCATGTAAAACAATTAACCTTTATTAAGCATTTATTTTTGTTAAATATTTCCAGAAAATTAAGGACTGAAAGAATTAATGATTGATGAATCAATTAACAATCAATTAACTTGTTTAAATATTTCGTTGAAAATTGTAGAAGGCAGATTGTTATCGATGTAAAATTAACGTTTGATCAATGAAAATTTAAAACATCATGAAAACTCTGGAAATTTTATAATCTTGCAACTACCCAAGCTTACCTAACGATCCCATCAATTAGCAAAAAAATAGGAAGTTGAAGAAGAAAGACCACAAAACAACTTGTCAATAGGCATCGTATTCACTGATATGTACCTGTATCGACGCAATAGCCTGTATGGGTGAAGCATTTGGGAAAGAACTTTCACTTGAATTCACAAGCTATGTAACAACTAGCCTCGGATGCGTACTCGAGAGAAAAAGCTTTTTTTTCTTATTTTAAGTATAATTAATAAAAAAAAAATATTTTAATGATTCATTAATAATTTATTTGCAATGGTTAAAATATCGGTAATTCTAAATAATGTTAAATTTATAAGTGGCATGTTTTGTTTATTAAATAGTCCTTAAATTTGTACTCCATTGCAAGTTATTTAATAATCCAGTTTAAAAAAATAACCTAATAAGCAAAAATGAATACACATCCATGAATTATTCAAACGATTTGCTTACGTAGGTATACCTTCCAGTAATAGTATACAATTCAACGTGCATCTTTAAATTTTTATTTGTCTTTCAATTTTCACTTTCTAACATATATTTGGATGCAGTAGATTTTCCCGATTATATATTTAGTTTCTACGCAAGTTCGCTTTCACTTTAAAAATATGATTTCAAGATAGAGTTTTCCCGATAATTTATAGCCTAAATTAAGCAAAATCCCGCCTTGAATGTAAATGTTTTGACACTTTCGAGATTTTTATTTTCAAATTTGATCTCGACGATCAACGAATCAGCTCGACGCCCGTCGCCTTTACGGACCTAATTATCCCCCGGGCCGGTAACGCGCGTGCGCAAATCTGTGTCGCTTTTAGCCGGCGTAAATCTTTATCTCTCCCCGCTGCACGTGTGTACTTACACACGTGCGTGCAGAAGTAGTTGAACGTACGTGCAAGAAACCTCGGCAAAATCTTGAACTTTCTCCGCGCGTAGTAATGGGTCGACGATTCCAGGAAGTAATCACGCGAGGGGCTATCAAAAAACAATATTCGCTTTTGGCGGTGTTAATGTATCATTAAATACTGATTGCCAGTCAATTTTCTTTTCGCGATTTGCAGAAGTGGATTCAGTTTTACAATGACTATTCGCCGCTTGAATAGAATAGAGTTATCAAGTCGACGGAGTTGCAAGTAATTCGTAAGCGCATATTTAATTTGCAACGCTTTTTACGTGCAGAAAAAAAGAAAAAAAATATTTATTGACAATTATTTTATTTCTTAAATAATTTTATTGCATTTTTCAAGTAAATTCAAGTAAAACCTAACAAGTTAATTGCATTTAATTGTAATTTTGATTAAAAAGAAGCAATCGTAATTAGATTAAGATTCAAATTAAATTTTAACCAAATTATCATATAAGTACACCTGGATAAAGATAACAACCTTATTCGCGAAAAAAAGCGAGTACCGTTCGGTATTTACGACATCGGCAATTCGCGCGGTTAATTACGAGGGTAAAATTAATGCCGGCCGACCTTGATTTTGCCACCAAAGCGCGACTAATATTTTGCGCCGCTTACATTTTTTATTTCGACCTAAAAAAAAGGCGGACTACAACGCGCCTGGCATGTCGAAAGTCCAGCGCGTGAACAAGTGCGCCTGGACGCGGTTCGATTTGAACCAGTCTCGGCGCATGCATAATTCATCGAGCTTGCCGAGCGTGAAAGGTGCAGGCGCGAAGATGCGCCGCGTGCAGCCGAGCGGCCAGCGGAAGCTCCGATTTTTCGTGAATCCTCGCGGTAGAGACCGTAACCGTGCCCGGGTTATTTCGAGATTCTCGAAAAGGATATACGTCGAAATACGGGACCGGGTAGCGATTTTCGAGTTTTTTTTTTCTTCCTTTGTGGGTCAGGCGCGTGCAACGAGGGTAACGGTACCTACGCGGCGTTTAATTGGTACCGAGAATTAATGAAAAAATTTTAATTCGGTTTGAAGAAAGTTATTGGGTCCGGGAGTTGGCATCGCTTGGATTTCTTTTATTTGGTGCGTGGCTTTTTAATTGAAGGTTTTATTGTCAAACGATAAGATTATCCGAATAGATCGCGTTAGTTTCTTCAGAAACTTTTACAAAGTCTGGAAGAAAAAAGTGCGCGGATGGGATTTCCATATTGCCATATGCAAAACTTTCAAGGAAAACTTATGTATTTACTATTTTCCGCGTCAACTGTAGACGCTGCAAGTGTTTCTAAAACAAATTAGTTAAGGTGAAAGTATATTTTCACGAAGTAATATTTTTAAACAATAATTTAAAGTCTAGCCATGAATGGACAGATTCAAAAAATTTACTTTAATTGAAATTAGAAAATTGATTTAGAGCTAAAGTGTAAAATATAAATCAATTACGCTGATAAAATGAAAGAGTGAGAAAAATTTCAATTCGTGTAACGTGAACCACTCTTAACATGAGTAGCTTCAGTTTTCAATTGGCTCTGGTAAATTTTCACCCTTTACACTCTTTCACATTTAGAGAGCAATTTGATTAAATTTGATTCCACCGGTCTATTCGGTTTCGCGCGGATGACATTATAGGAAAAAAAGAAGTAAACATCTGTTCTTTTTAATAAGGTGAAAGTTACGAATTTACGCAATAGATAGTTTACCATTTGCTGATGTTTTAAGTTTACGGGTATTAAATTTTATTTTCGGTATAAAGATGAGATTATATAAACTCGTGCTCACAATTAAAACCTCTTTTAAGGATATGCACACGACAAACTTAAGAGATGCTACTTCAATTACCGTTACGAAAAAAGGTTTCGGTAATTTCAAGTTTTTATATGTTTCAAAATTATAAAAAAATATTCCCAAACTCTCATGAAACGATAGAGTTCTGATTAATACTACACACATTTCACCATAGTCGTTTTTAGAGCCTCTTGACTCATTTAACAGTCACGTAATACCCATCAACGCTTGTCGAGAGATTCAGATCAAGATAACCAGAAGCAAAATGAAGTTGAACTTCGTGCAGACATAATAACCCCAAGTATTACGGAAAACACCTCCATTAGTGATATTCACTTTTAAATAACCAGAAACTTAATAAAAAATTATCCTCTCTGCATTAGATATATTTAAATCTTCAATTTTTCTTACAACTATCCCGACTAATGAAATTTGATGAAACCAATTACCATCCTTGAAACTTCATTATAATAAAACAAACTTGACCCATCGCGGAGGATAAGAGATTTAAGCGAGAATCCCTACTACCCAAAGTTGAATTATTGAAATAGTACTGTAACTAATCCAAAACTACTATAATTAGTGAAATTTCACTAAGACTTAGTGAAAAGAGCTCCACAATTTAGTGATCAATGAAGCACTCATCACCAATTTTCGCGTTTTTTTTCCCACTAAATCAACTTTGGACCGCAGCGAATCCTCCGAAACGAAGATCCAATATCGCTAGGTAGTATCGCCCTTATCGGACCGAGCGATAATCCGCGTCACTCGCGGATTCACAAACGTGCGCCGTAGGACTCACCTGCACTGCTGGCGAACGGGCGAGCCTCATCGTGGGCCTTCCGGTCGATCGAGGATTGCTCCCGTGTTTGCTCCGGTGTCGCGTGTGCGCGCGTGCGTGCTACCGGCGCGGAAGGCTGGTCGCGCGTGTTTGGTAAGCGACGAGCTGATGAGGTTGCGAGAAGCGCAGCATCCCACCTTATATGCCTTCCACGGCTACTGCTGATAGGCAGGAGGACCCCTGTCCCCCGGTCGCGCGTTTACGTGCGCGTGTGTGGTGTGTACACATTTCACCGCGGTGAAAAGAGAAAGAATGCTCGCGGAACGGACGGCGACGCGTATGCGTGAGTGGGTACGCGCGAGTGACAGTGGGACGGCCGTAGCATCCCGGATCGGGAGGAGGAGGAGGAGAGGCGTACGTCTGCCTCTCGGACCTTTGCGCGACCGCTCCGCGAGCTCTTCCTTGTGATTATGTTGTAACGATTTTCAAAAGGATGCCAAAACGCGCGACTATCTCAATTTTGCAGCGTTGGGAAATATACCTGGATTTATCTCTTGATTTGGGGCTGTTTATCATGCTTGTTTTAATTAAGAGCTGCTTCTTTTGGGCACGTCTCTTTCGGGTTTAAAAAATCGCTGGTGTTTCGGTCGTGCGTTTGTTAATTATATTTAAATTTTAACTAAATATTTCGTAAGAGTTTGCCAAGTAAATATTTCTTTGAATCAGCTAACAAAATACATTTAGTTTCAATAAATTGATTAGTTGATTCAAAGAAATATTTACTCGACAAACCGTTAAATAAATATTTTTTTTAAATTACTACATTTTTTCTTCAATGTAGACTGATTGGGATTTAGACGAAAAAAAATTCCATTTGAACAAACTGTTTCATTGGATTGATACATTTTTTTAACTAATATTATCCAAATAAATTGTGAAGCCGTGTGGTATCCTGGCAACTCAAGGGCTAATAACTGAAAATGTATATGATTTCTTTTAAATTAATATTTAAAATTATTAATACCTTAAATTATGCTTGTTCTTTGGCAAAAGTGATATTCTGCGGACTTCCGAACAATTTAACAATTATAAATGTGAAAGTGTCAATTCAAGAAGTGCAAGAGTAAGAGACAAACAAGTGTGACGCATAAAGTTTATGAAATTCAAAGTATGACGCATGAATCTGTAAAACTTTATTAGGAGTACATATTAGTCTTGCGTTGATTCATTATATGCAAAACGAGTACACCAACTGTCCAAAATAAAAACTGTTGAGAAAATTAATGAGAAACTATTTTTACAGTATTACATGACCAATGCACCAGCTGTTTTGTAACTAATTAAGCAATTAATTAATAGTATTGAAAAAGTAGACGCCCAATTAATTAGTAATGTTGAAAACCTAGGGACACAATTAATTAATAATGTTGAAAACCTGGAGACAACTTTTATCATAAATTATAAGGTCACCAATTCGTTGATGGGACTAATAAGATTATCTGCTAATGGCAGTTACTTTTCAGTTTTATGAGGTTCCCGAGTATTGATCATTAAGAGTGAATCGGCACGATGCTTTAGGAAAAATTTATATGGCGTTACAGAATAACATCTTTCTTGTGTAACATTTTTCCCAAAAGATTGGACTTTGACAAATTTTATCACATGGGAAACTGAAAACGAAAGATCAAACTTTATTTGACTGTTATGTAAAAAGGTTAGAAACCAAAAAGGATTCTAACCAGAACTAATAAATAAAACCGTAATTTGTTTTCAAAACTTTTAAATATTGTTTATGATTTTTCAATTTAATATGCTCATCAAAATATCTCATTTCTTATTAAACGCGTTGAAACGTATTAAAAAGTAAATGAGAAAAATAAAAATATTTACAAGTAGAGTAATCTTCCTCATCTCACTTTTTATTAAACGCGTTGAAACATTTTAAAAAATAATTGTTAATTATTTCGATTTGGGGCCAATAACCCGATAAATAAATATGAGATCCTATAAATAAACATACGAAACTTCTAAAAAATGCGGAAACATTATGGCTTGACAACGCATAACAGGTGAGATCGATCATAATCTCAATCGCAAAGAAATCGAACAGGAATAGAGAAGTAAAAGCGCTTCCTACGGAAGAAAGACGACGGATCATCAATTATGCTACGATGTATAGTGCCATGCGGTATTTCGTTTAATCTATCTTGCGTGTACAGTTACGTTGAAAAGGGAAATCCTCCAAAAAGACACCAAAGATTTTCACTTGAAAAAATTACTATGGAAACATTGAACTTTAGCAAAAGTGGATAAAAAGGAAGGAAGTTGAAAATTGATTTCTGCGGACGATGTACTTTGAAATTTTGGTTTTCTAAAAATAATTTTTTTTCAGAGAAAGTCAAAAGATTGAATAATTAATTCGTCGGAATAGAGAAAAAAAAATTTCGAACTGCTTTTCATTTGGGTGCATTAACTACTAGTATCTAAAACATATGAATCACTTTGAAAAGTGACCGGGGCTTGAAAATTCGTATTTAATCTGGAGAAAGTGTTACTCAATAATTAAAGCGAATTTAATGCTTTTTACATCAGCTTTGAAATCAAACCATATTGTGCACTGCATGTAGTAATATACGTTTCAAAAATGAAAATGATTCATTTGTGGGTATAAATTACATTCGAATATAATTGCATTATTAAAGTTCTCTTTCTAAATCAAAGGGAATATATTAAAAGAAAAATGAATTTTTAATAACAGCTTTGTGATAAAATTTTAGAACTTTTAAAATTTTTAAAAAACTTTCTAGAATCTAATAAATCTTTATAATTTAAGATGATCTTGAACTTGAATTATTAAATTTTAATTTTGACGATAGAAGTGGTATTTATCTATTTTCATTATTTACGCAGGTATTTTGTTAAAAACGATATTTTTAAACATTTATCCTTTCTAAACTATTTATGAACAACTACAACCACTTATGACATTTGAATTGTAAATTATTAAATGAAGGTTAAACAAAATCTGAATAATCCTCATCATAAAACTAACAAATGTTTATTGATCAACAAGAAGTTAAAAATTTGCTCGTTTCTATTAATTCTTTAAAGAATTATAAAATTGTTTAATTTAGTAAGGTTCATACTCAAAAGACAACGAATAGAGCTTCAATAACTGTTTAATAATCTGCATATTATTTTAGGTCACCTTATCGATGCTGTGATAATGACCTTACTTTAAATAAAAATTTGGAAGTAGTTCCAGGAGCTGAATATTTGTTATAGCTAAGGAATTTTAAAACGTTAGACGTTCACATCCATCATTGGATTTTATTCTACGGTTAATAAGTTAAAGTGCTACTAAAAAAGTCTTCCTCAAAACTTCTTTCAAATTTAATGAAAGGATATAAAAGGATTATTACGTTTAGTGTTCTTTTCCATGTTACGTATACTTATAGTTTTTATATTTCTGTTAATTTTTTCTATTTTTTATGTATGTATTATATATTTTTATACTTTCCACGTAATATGTGGATTTACTACAATGAATAAAGGTCAATATGTGCTGAAAAGCTAAATTTCACTAAACATAATCTTCCTCATATTACTCAAAATTTTATTTTTTGTAGTGGCAACGGTGCAAATTGACAAGGTATTTAAAAGCCGTTTTAGATTTCCTTTATAATTTCTAATAGAAATAAAATTCAAAGTTAAATACTAAAATCTCAATTTTACTTTTTTATTACTGACTCGTATTGATTAAAATTTCATTAAAATTTCATCGAAAACGCTTTTCCCTTTCCGAAATGATATTCCAAGTAATTCAATGTCCTCTGTCAAAGTATGTCGTATAAAGTGTGAGCTATAATTTAAAATGTACCCATCCAGCAACATTTTAATCAGTAGCCATAAAAATCAAAATAAAGGAATAAGCGACATCAATTACAGTAGGAGAAACAGGTGCTAAACGAAACAGAGATCAGTTAATTAATTCGTTTGGTCACGTTAATACATTCAACTTTTGAGAATACTTACAATCCTACGTACACTGCAGTTGGTAGTGTTAATTGCTGCGCTTAGTATTTTCAATATACGTGTCTATCGAAAAAAGGGAGCCATTTGACAATAATAATACTAAATTTTGCAGTTTTTCTGTTCATTAAAACTTTGAGATTAAACTAATTCGAACCAGATACAGATTTTCTAGAGATTTCAAAGAATGTATCTGAATGTGCATCGCTAATGATGTTATTAAAAAAATTTAATTAGCAACCGGTAATAATGAGAAAGGTGCAGAAGTAATAAATCCTGACATTCTGACCTTTTAAAATTTTAATTGGTAACAGATTAATTAGAATTAAGAGAGAATAAAAGATGTTAATTTTTTAAAAACTGCATGGAGTAATTGACGATGTTTTATTACGTTTTGTTTGTGATTTTACTATTACTTATGACAATATAAGAAAGTTTATATAGCAAGATATAAACAATTAGATACAAATTAATCTTATAAGAATAAAATTTAACAAAAGATAAAATAATTTCTTTTAATATTACACTTTTTAAAAAATTCTATGAATAATTTTAAATAAAATGTTCATCTATTTAAAACAAATGTTAATTTTATTTTCTGGCTCCTATAACTATTAAAATCGAAGATTTCACACTTTAATATTAATTTTCTTTTTTGAATTCATAGTTCACAATTAATTTTGACTTAATCAGTATAATCTGACTATAAACCCATATTAGACTTCTCATCTTAAACGAATCGAACATTGAGACACCTACTAAAAATATTTGTATTAGGTAAAATATTTGTCAATTTTTCTCAGTAATTTCCAGCGATTTATACAAATTTGAGATATTTCAAATTGATCAAAGTTTCAACAAAGTTTTCTAAAATCTATAGCAAAACAGTAAGATTAATCAGCACCGTTTATACATATACATCATTGAAAACGTATCTATCACTGAATATTTCTCAAAATCTACGTCAACATATTCGCAATCGGAATGAATCATAACAACCATTTAAGTAAATGAAGGTAAGGTAATAAATTAAAATCTCATTTTTAAACAAGTTTTATTATAAAAAATATAAAAAAAGGCATAATAAGTAACCGTATTAATAACGTGAAGGTTAACGATTGATGTAAGAGTTATTACATGAGTATCGTGTTTTTTTTTTCTAAAAGGACTAGATATGCAACGTAACTTTATTCGGGTCCTCGTGCATCTCGATGGAAATCGCTAAGGTCGCCGGGAGAAATGCGAAGGGTTCGCCTCTAAAATCGATCACTCCACCAATAATTTCCGCTAGTGATCCGCAGCGATGCGCCGGTGTGCCTTCTATTACTTTCGTGCGGCTTCCCTTTCTCTCGGCTCTCCGTTCCATCTATCTCCTCGCCCGCTTCGATTCTCTTTCGTATCTCCTTGACAATAAAAGGCTGCTACCGCTGCTTCTGCCGCTGCTGGGTAGTTCGGCCAACAATGTTTTCATTTCACTCGGTTTTGCGTTTCTTGTAAGATCGGACGAAGTTTATTTTCGATGGTAGGAAACCACTTTCGAGTTTAATTGGCCTCTCCCTGTACCTAAGAAAGCAATCAATTATTCAGCCTTTGACTCGAAAACTTCTCAGTTTGTTTGGTAAATATGATTTTATGAAGATCTTTTAGTCACTTGGAAATATTTTAATTCCTTTTTTTAAGTAAACAATTTACTCTAGTGTACTTCTTTATAATAGACCACTTAAATATGAGCGACTATTTTTTATCAAAAGTTTAAAATTTGTACGGAACTAAAAGTCCTATAAAAATTGCAATAGGGTATTGTAATGTTCGACAGGATACCATTATCGGTTATCATTAATTACATTAGTTTATTGCAAAATTTTTTCAGAACTTTATTTTATATTTTATTATATTCCTGGAAGATTTTGTTAAAAGAAAATTTTGCAATTTTTTTAGATAATGACAATCCTTGAGAACATTAGGTAGTTATATTAATGTCAAAGAGAAAGTAAGTCTATTTCCTTATTACTTATTTTATAATACCAAATAAAGTTGACGCATGAAACTTTGGGGAAAGATTAGTTTTGGTTAACAATAATTGAACATCTGTAAAAAGACTGTGTATTGTCCTTTTCTTGTCCTTTGTTTTGTACAAGTTATTCAATTAAAATAAGCAATAAAAATGATTATAGACTTTTTAAAGGTTCAATTTCTTTAAAAAATTGTCTTCTCTGCAAAAAGTACTTTACTTGATCTTAAGAAATTGGAAATAAAAAATTATTTTTGGAAGTTCAGTCCATATACTAAACCTACCTTAAATACGCATTGCAATTTTCCATCAAATATATTAAACTATTAGTCGTAATAACAAATTATAAAAAAGGACTATTTACAAATTGCATTATTACTTGCTTTTGATGATCAATAATAAACGTAACGATATAAAGGCGTTACAAAACTGATTTATATTATCAGCTTAGTAACGCCGTTTCACTAATTAAAATTTTTTTTGCGAACAAATTTAATGACATTTCGTCACGATCATAAAAGTCACCGAAACAAATGAAAGCCGTGTCATTTGAATTACGATTGCAAAAGTGATGCATACCGGTTGGCGTCTTGCGCAGCGATCACGTGACTCGGCACGTAGGAGTCGAGGAGGGTCTTCGGCTGGGACGGCGAGTAAGAAGCCGCCGCGGACGAGTAGCTCGGTCTCGGCGAAAAACCTTCGCTCTCGTTGGCCACCGGAACCAAGTGGGTGACTCCGCCGTTCTCACGGAATTTTTGCGCCTGGTACTGCGGGGGTAAGTCCTGCTGGAGCGGCTCCTGCGCATCTTGCTGCAATAACGCTTTTTATTAGTGTCGCTCTTTTTTCTCATGACCAAGTCGCATTGCGCAAATTTGGACTGTAAAATTGAAATTCGCTATTGAGCAACGCATTTATGAAATGAATTATCGATTAGGATGCCGACTGGCGTATGTACTGCTCTATATATAGCGATTGCAGTGTCTATCAGAGTTTTTTTTTTGATTATATAAAAATGTTGAATTTCGATTTTGAATAACAAAATAATAAATCTAATTATCATTTAGTATTGTATTAAAAATTTTAAATGTAAGATTGTTATTTTAAAGAAAAGAAAAATTACATGTAAAAGTAGCGATTGAATGATCCCTTGTAATTAATCTTAACGTACAACAAGTAGGTCAGTCTGGTATGTATATTCGACTGAATTTAATTCGCTTAGAGAACGGCAACACTGCCTGAAATACCGGATGCATAAAAATAAAAATTTTTGTTTCTTTTTTATTTTATTTTATACATCCGATTTTTTCGACCATATTGCCATCTATAAATGATGTTGTAATCGAATTAAATTGAGTGTACAGGAAGAAAAATGTCCTAGTGAAAACGTTAACACAGCCTTATAAAATTCGTCATAATTTCTCTTGAAATTTGTTACAAGTTAAGGAAATTTTACAAGAAATTGCGGTAACTTTTTCTCATTTTCAGTCTGCGGTCACGTTCGTAGAAAGTACACGTTCAATCTTCTTACAAATCTATTGTAATTTTTATCCGAAATTTATTTCCGTATATAACTGAAGAAAAAGTAAACGTTTTGACGGTGACTATTTTCCCATCGTAAATTGAAGCGCCTCTTTAAATCCGGGAAATAAAAATTTTAACGTACAGACCATAAACGCGACTACTAAAATTAAAAAACTTAACTGCAACTGAGTTAAGTAAAAAAAATCTCTAAAAATCACGCGTCTTCCTTTTAATCCTAGAACGCAATATTAACGACCCCCCGTCATAAGACCATTATCTGCCGCTCCGCCGGGCTTTTACCTTGATGTACTGCTGAATAGTATCGGGTGTACTGTGAATCCCCGCCTGCTGCAATATTTGTGCCATAAGCTGTTCGGCGAGGGCCCTCGGCACGTAATACTGCTGCTGCGGCTGTTGCTCGTACAGCGCGTTATCCTGTACGTAGGGGCTGGCAGGGGTATTATAAATATCGGCGTATGTGGCAACGGGATTTTCGTAAAGAATCTGCTGCTGCTGCTGCTGCTGCTGGTGATGAGGAACGTATTGCGGCTGGGCCTGAGTATGCTGCGGCTGTTCCTGAGTGTGCTGCGGCTGTGTCTGGATGTAGTACTGCTGGGGCTGCTGCGAGGCGGTGGTGTACGCCGGGCTCATTAGCAGGTCGATAGTAGGGTATTGCTGATAGCCGGCAGCGGTCAACTGGTGGACCGAAGATGCCGCGGAGGATGCGGAAGGCGTCGAGTGGACCGGCGAGCTGTTCTTTGATGACTGAAATAATTTAAGTAAGATTAGTAAAATTCGATGGTATGTAGTGGAAGAAATCGGTAATTATGTTTTATCCTGACAGAAATGTAAATTATTGTAAATTTGAACGTATTGGTCATTGTCTAAATGGGAATTAGTGACTTTTTTGCGATTTCACTAATTTTATGTGAATAGTCATATATTCTGAGTTAGAAGGATCTCACTAATTGAATTAGTGGGATACTTTTGCAATGTATCACTATACACGTCAAATTTCATTAATTCAGATTTAGAGGGGCAGTATTATTAAATGCGATATTTCATTTAGCCAGTTTTCTGTGTTATATCAAGTATTATATAGTTTTACATTTCATCGGTGTTCAAATAAATCTTTCTAAATCACTATTCATTCATATAATTTTAGTGCGCAACAAAATAAGCATTAACTATTTGTATATCATCAATAATATTTAAAATTTAAAGGACCAGTACATAAATACACATTAGTTATCTGGTCAGATAGATATAAATTGTATAAACTATTAATTGAAATGGAAATACAATAAATAATTATGTATCATTAAAATTGTATCTCAATGCCATCATAACAATTAAATCGATAATAGTTAAAACATTTTACTTTTACATAATTTGCAAAAATATAATGAATAGTCATAGTTTAATATGTAACTAGTTAAACTATCTACTAAAATATTTTTGGAAAATTTTATTTAAAAAAAAAAAAAATAGTAATCCTCTTTACAATGTCTTATTATCATCTCAGAAAATTGTTTTCACAATTATTAACAATGAAGCTTGTTACCTTTGAAAATATGGCTTGAGTATGTTTCGGTGAAGTTACATATTGCACATCGGGCTGGTATGTAACTTTGGTAGGCTGACTTTGAGTCAACAAAGGCATGTAAATTGGAATAGAAATTGGTTGATCCGCAGTTTTAGTTTTTGGATGGACGATTTCGAAATTCTGGTAGTAAGAGAGTAACTGGTTCATCGGCGTGTTCGCATAGTAATTATCTGGAAATATTAAATGACATTATTCTTCTGCACTATAAATTTGTTCAATTTAATTCAAACACGACTGTCTGATACATCCAACGAAAATACGTGCCAACTTAGTAAACTAATTTAAACTTTAAATTAAAATAAACTATCCCTTGAAACAAATTGAAAATTACAAACTTCGTTAACTTATGCGTTTATAATTTAAACTTAAATTTCATTTATTGATCAATACCTTTGTCGGAATTGTCCCCGACATATTTTTGCGTGACAGCTTTTTGCTGCACGCTTTGATGTTGGTTCCCGACTAGCACTTCTTGTTGATAAATGGGTTGTTGGTGACGATGTTTCGGCAGATGACTGTAGCTGTGAGAATTACTTCTTCCCTCGGATGCGTAGTACTGCTGCTGCTGCTGCTGCTGCTCGGGGGCATGTGATTCAAGAGATGTCTGTTGCAGGTAGTCAGGGGCATCGGTGGTATCCTGATACTTTTCCTGACTGTAGTCCGGTGATTGTGTCTGAAAAATTTATTTAGAATATTAGTCTAATAAAACTAATTCAAATAATTTTGTTTTCAATGATTTCTATAGTATCTGTATTTAATGTTTTTAATATTACGATAGGGAAGCGCAGACCGGCCTTTTAAGTGTTAAAATAAATAAATAACAAATGCAAATTGTGCGATGAATGTATAAACAAAATCTAAATCAAATTGCCCGTTTTATTAATAATTCATATTCATTTCGCGAATTACTTTTAAACACGAAGAAAAACGCTTCATTAAAAATTAGTGCAGTCTTTACTAAAACGAAAATGCAAATAAACTAGGAAAATAAAAAAAAATAGCATATAATAACTAGTAAATTTTAAAACACATGTACTAAATTTTACTGCATTTATAATAAAATGAGCTTAGTCACTGCACTAATTTTAAATGCAATACTTTTCTCCGTGACAAATTGCTCTAACCATCGCAGTGTGTAAACATCGAATAAATCAAATTAAGCACGCGGAATGGCGGACTGGAATCCGCATCGAAAGCAAGAAAATTAGCGTCAAATTATCCCGCCAAACGACGAAGCGTCAAGCGCTATCCGTCTCCGCGATCGCGCGAAATATTTTCACCGGCGCGCGGTGCAACAAAAAAAAAAACTTTCCTTCTAATCAAAGCGTCCGCGCTCGCGCCCCGTAAAACCATCGCCTTCTAAAAAGCAATCTGCAATTCAATTTTTAGTGGCCGCGTCGCGTCCAAATTGGAAATACACTCGCGGCGGGGCCGCGAAGTGCCGTCGAATAATTACCGCGTATCTGAAACTTTCATAAGACTGCAGTTCCGTGTAATCTCCGTCTTGATTGCCGAGTTCCTGGGGAGGAGCCGTCGGAGCGTAGTACTGCTGGGCCTGCGGCTCGGCTTCCGCCTTAGCGGCATATTTCGACTCGTCGGCGCGCAAGGACTCCGCCGCGGGCTTCTTGATCTCCCGGGCGCGCAGCCGGTCCCGCCCGGCGCCGTCCAACTTCTTGTCGCAGAGGACCGCCGTAACGAGCAGCGGTAGCAGGAGACACGCCGACTTCTGCAACGGAAAGAAACGTCGGTGAGGGGATTTTATTCGACGTTTCGTTCGAAACGATCGGGACGAATGCTGCAAAGGAAAGTGGCGCTTTACGTAAGGATTTCCCCTTTTTTCGGGAGAGGTTTAATGAAGTTAATTGGCAGTTTTTTTTTGTTAATTCATTGACGACGATGATTGGGTCTTTTGTGTTTGAAAATGAAATGTTTAGGTGAGGTTGATAAGAATTGAGTCTTATGTCAAAATCGCGCGATTCGAGTGAAAACTTCCTGACAGAAATACCTATTACTTGTAGGAAATGATTGCAGGATTACTGTAGTTAGACTATAAATTTTTCATCCCAACTATAATCATACAACAAAATTTTCATCTCATTATCTTTTTTCTAACAAACTATCAGTTTCTTTTCTATTTTTTTAAAGAATGATTTGGAATGTTTCAGTTTTCTACACACATGATTGTTTGAAGAAGTCTAATAGTACCTGTACATGGAATATTGAAAAATTATTGATGCGTTTTTTAGTTTTTAAATTATTTAACATTGGATTTCAAAGTATTAGATAGTGAAAAATTTGCCCTGGATTACGTTTATGTATTTCACCCTGAGGCTAGTAAATCTATATACTTGACATCAATTGTATTTTCAAACAGTAATCATTTTATTATGAAACATCAAACTGAAATATAAAAAAGAAGCTGTTAATAAAGTTGCTAATACCCTGAAAATATTATTGCATTAAAAAAACCGATTGTCTTATTAAATTTATTATGTAGTCTTTTACTAAAGCGAGGACAAACTAAAGAAATTAAAAAAGGTAGAGTAGTGATTAGTAAGTTTTATTATGAATGTGAGTAAAATTTAAAATAATTATAGTAAAATTTAGCATAAATATTTAAAAATTTACTGGTCGTTGTACTATTATTTTTTATTTTATGCTTTAGAAAAAACTATTCAATTACTTTGTGCAACATTTATTGATTAAATTGCATTATTATTTGTTTTAGCAAATAATCTAATCACTGATGCAAAAAACATTGTCATTCAGTTATGAAATGGTATCCACTGTTCATACATATAACTTTTTCCGTGTTTCGATTAATTTTCGATATTCTATCTACCGGGCTAAATGGATTTTCTATTCGAAATTCCAATGAATAGTAATCGCCTCGAGGGGAGGAATTTTTTAATAAAAAAATAAAACCTAGAATTAAAATAAGTTTGAAAAAACAGATATTTTTTCGTTTTTCAAACCTTTTTTTAATTACTGCTTAGAATCACGACGAAAAACTAGAATTAGTAAAATTTTCAAAACCTAAATTAAACCCAATAGCCACTGTCCTCCAATAAAAGAATAGTTCGGCTGAAATAAAATGTTTCAAAATTACATGTCCCCACAGAGAAAGTCCAATTTCAGAGAATTCAATCGAAAAAAATGGCAGCATTTTTCTGCCCCACAATCTACAGCACACGAGCTCAAAATGACCACCCGTTATTAGCCGAGAATAATTCAATTTTATAATCGTCCGGAAAATTTGACCGGCTCTCCAGGGTCCCGCTCGTTGTAAATCTATAGAAAGTAAAAACTTTTCGAAAATCTCTCGCGTCCGAAATTAATCAATGAAAACTGTCGCTGACGTTAAAAAATTATCCGTACCAAGTGAACTTTCGAACGCGCGGGCAATGATGAATTTCAGTAAAAGTCCACCGGCCGGACAATTATTATTATTATTTAAAAGCGCCCCGCTGGACGCGCACTTTCACTGCCGATCGCGGTTCTGGGTCAATAAACCCTCCGCGAGATTCCTCCGAAGAAGAGGGCCACTCCCAGCTCGCGGTGCATATAATCCCGCGCGAGTAAAAGTGCGCGGTTCCCGCCGGCCGTGCAATATACAGGTCCGCTCCTTCGAAACATTTTTTCTCTCTCTCTCTCTCCTTTTTTGTCCCGACTTTCCGTTTCGTTTCACTTTTTTCGTTATTTATTTTGGCTGCGCCGACGGGACCCGGCGCCGGCCGGCTTTCGATGATATCAGTCGGGTTTTCATAAGTGATCGAGTGGAAAGTCAAATTAACAATGACAACGATTGTCGCGAGACATTTTTGGGGAAAAAAACTTTTACTTTCGTAAATTTCGAAAGCTTTGTATGATTGTTGTTATTATTCGATTCGTATAATTTTATGTTAATTGAAGAAATAATTATTTATAAACAAAAGGATATATATTTAGTTTTTTTCCTTAACAATGAATTGAATTAAAATCGATATCAAGTATAAATGTTTCCAGAAAACGTGAAAGCTGGAACCTCGGGTATCTTAACTCCAAAGTAGAAATTTAGGAATGAAATTTTAGATAAAATCTAAAAAAACGAGTAGTATCCTACATATTAATGTTGAATTCGTGAAATCTTGTATGCTAATCGTAATGCATCGCTCCAGTTTTGAGAATCTAGTTTTATTCAGAGCACTGCTCACATTAAAATAATTTCTTATATTGACTTAATTATATGAATTTTAAAATAACAGTAATAATAATATTTTGCCTACTCAACGATTTTGCCAGATTTTGTATAAGTATTGATAGCTTCTTTGCACATTTTTCTGACTTATGTATTCAGTTTTTTTATAATTATGTGTTTCATAAAATCCATTTGTATATAATTAGATAATAGCTTTTTAATAAATTATCGTGGCGTTAAACACTGTCATAAATTTAATTCTAAGGTTTGAAAGAGCAAAAAAAAACTAATCTATTTACATCACTTAATTCTACAAAAAAAAAATTTTTTTATTGTGAATTTGACATAATAGAATAACAGTTACTGTTACAGTTACAGATTACTGTTTTATTGCATCAAATATTTATTTTTTTTTTTAATTAAAGATATTTTTGTTTTTTTCTGCGTTTTTTAATTATTACCTTAATATTCACGAATGCTGTTATAAAAGTTATGAATACTTTATGTAATAATTTATTTATTAAATCGTCAGAGATACTAATGTGAATTTAAAAATATTATATTAATTGTAAATAAATGTAATCTGTTATTATTACGATTATTATTGCGATAACTCGTACCAAATAAATTTCCCTTATAATAAATGCAAAATTAACGATCAATATGTACATAAATATTTAATACACTTTAATACAAAAGGCAGTAATTATTATTGTGAAGTTTTAATATAAAAAGCATTATGAAAATAATAACTACATTCTTAAAAGTACAATAGTTCAGCCAAAGATATTGACATTCGTAAACTACTCGACAACCGCAGGTATACATTCCTTCATCCCCTATTTTCCTTATAATAAATGAAATGCTAATGATCAATGTATACATGAATATGTAATATACTTTAATATGAAATGCAGATATCCTTATTGTAAAGCCTTATCATTAAAAGCATTAACAAAAGTTTAAAGTACAAATAATGTGTATTCTAGATACCGACATCCGTAAACTACTCGACAACCACAGCCGCGAATCCCTTCATCCCCCACCTCCCTCGCAAATAGCCCAAAAGTCCAGACGAGAATGCTCCAGCCCCGCCGCGTGAAATACAAGCGATAAATGAAAAACTGTCAAACCTACCATCTCGCCGTGCGACTTGACCTAGAAAAAGCGACGGAACTCGATATATAAAACCGGCTCTACGTATACTCTCCCGTGTGCGAGGAGCCTCACGAGGGACTCGGTTCGAACTTGCAAGTAACACTATAAACGAAAAGCACTCTTCCGTGATCTTATATAGCCTTTACCCCCGCCACGGCGGCCGCCGCATCCCCGCGCGCACGTTCACTCGCGACCGGGGCCGGATGTTTTCCTGGTAGGGCCCTCCTCGGTTCATCCCGCTCCGCCGCGGCGTACTCTGACCGTATCTCCCCCCGGTCACGCGCGCCACACGTTCACTTTGGCGAGCGGGAGGCCCCCGCCTCTTGCGCAAGGTCGCGCTGCTTTCTTCGCAAGGTTGTGACGAGGTGCGCCCCGGATTTTCGTGCGAGTCCAGGGGGTTCCCGTTACACTCGGCGCGGGTTATACGGTTATCCCGCGGGGATCACCCTTAGCTCGCTTGCGGGTCACTTGCAACTACCGCAATGAAGCGAGTCTGACGAGTGCCGCGCCGGCGGACTGGAATGCAACTGGTGTTTAGAGACTGCTTGTGGGATTGCACGTTCGATAATGTAATGTGAGTTAATGAGAGGTATGTACGCGGTGAAAAAGATTTATTAAACTTGATGTAGTTTTAAATTGCGGTTTTCTTATTTTGAGGTAAGGTTCTGATGAAATTTGACGAAGAAGTTGATTTTTATGACAAAATATTTTTTTTTTTTTTTTTTTCAGGAAACATTTCAGTGTGAATTAAAATGCAACCAAGATTGGTTTGTCTGGAAGAAACGAAATGATGCGTCAACCACTTTTTGATAAACGTTGATATTATGTTCACCATTTATGTCATATCTATGACCACACTGAATGAAGTTTTGATCAACAACAGTGTATCCAATTTTCATCTGATAAAAGTAAATATTCTGAAAATTATTATTATCACCAGAACGTTACCTTAATGAAATGTAGAAAGTGAAAACAAATTCTTAAATTTGTTTTGTTGTATTCTTAAATTGCATTTTGGTTATTAATGGAGTAATCAATTTTTACTTAAAAGAAGCGCTGTACTTAATATTTCTTAATTTTAGATTTTGGTGTCTGAGTGGACTTAAGTTCCCAATTTGATGACCCAAGAGTTAATTGACAAGGAGACGGTCAAGATTTTGATTTAAGATAAATAAGTGCATTTTTATATGTGAATGCATTTCTTAGAACTTAGTTCTTAATTGAAGAACATTTTGTAATTAAGCATCTCTGTTCTTAAACTTGCTGCACTTTTATGTTAAGTAAATTTTTTTTTATTAATTTAAGAATATTTTTTTCTGTATACCTTTTTTATGGGAGATTTGTTATATTTTTTGTGTGCGCTTGGTGTGAAGTAATGAAGCAAAAAAAATTTGTCTATGAAGATTAATTGCTAGTAGAAAATTCGTAATTTATCATTGGATGCTCTGAATGTTAATGGCCGTAAAGCAGCTTTCATTACGATTCATTTTGCACAATCAATCATTTCCACATCGAGTTCTAAATCAGCAACAATGGATGATAAAAAAGGTAGCATTTTTCATAAAGGCCTTTTGTAGTATTGTAGCAGAGAAAGCATCAGATTCTAGGTGGTTGAATGAAATTTAAAAAGGAAGTACGTGAGTAGCCGATTTCTATGTAAACAGTCAATTATTACACTATAATACGCTACGGACTGTGAACACTTAGAATAATATATTTATTCTCATTGTAGCTGCAACGAAGCTTGCAGAAAAGTAATAAAAGACCGTTGTACAATTGATACAATGGAATTTTTCGCTTTACTCATTTTTCGCATTTTAGTGAAGGCTAAGCAGTTTGCTTGAATAATTAATACATGAAATAGTTTTGTTTTTACTTCCGCATTTAAGGATGTGGAGTGATGTAACACACGTTTCTTCCTTTCTTCGCATTTTTCGTTTTACGCATTCAATTTTTGACTTTCTTCTTCAATTTTTCTTATGCCATTTTATTTGTTGTACTAGGCAGACGAGTGCTATGGCCATAAATTAAGAGAACACTAAAAATTAAAAGCAGGAAACAGAAAATAGGAAAATATTCGTCTTGTGGCTCGAAATGGATGGATTCCAACATTCCCTTGGACGAAGTATATTTATGACGAACAATGCGGTAACTATTACAGATACTGGGAGGAAATGTTAAGATATTTTGAACGAGAGGTAAAGACTTTTAAACAAAATTTTTTTAATTATTATCTAACATCTATAATGCCATTTCAAAGACGATATAGTACACACATAAAGAAAATGTTTCCTAAGAACAGTGAGAAATTTTAAAAAGGAATATTGCAATGGAGTTAAATTTCTCACTGAACAATATTTGAGTTTTCAAAATACAAAATTGCCTCTTTAATTTTTTATTCTCATACCCAAAAAAGCTTAAACTGTAGCGATAGGGAAACCATCTTTTCAACAGCACGTTAACGGTATGATAAATTAAATGTAAGTAAAAGAAGTGCGTCCACACAGTCTATTTACTTATAAGTTTTTTCTAGAGTAACTTTTATTTAAAATCAAATTTAAATAAAGATTCATATTATATTTTTCATATTCCCTTTCATTAGAGGTTAATCAATTCCTAAGGAGCTCAAATCGCACGCACTTTAATTTCACCTAAACTGTACTACTTGCTCTGCGCTCCGCGAGGATAAAAAATATCCGCCAATCTTCAGCAATCTCGAAGATTTATATGTAGAACTTTCGACTTTTTCAATTACAGCCCAAAAAAACCTTTCACCCGGATTAGCCACCGAGCAAAAGTCTTTAATTGCCTTAACGCGCATGCGATTTCGTGAGCGTCATACCTCCGGCATCCCATTCCACCCAGAATGCGGTTCCGTGATCTACCACTTCCGAAGGGGCTTGACCTTTCACTGACCGTCGATCAAAGACCGGCGAGAAAATCGCCTTAGAAAAAGGCGGGCTCTGTCATTGCGCAACGCCGGGCTACTTTCTTCCGCGCGCGCGCGCCGCTCCAAAAGTCAACCGCGGGACAAAAGCATCCGAGCGGGACAAACGGGAGTCCCGAAAAGCACTCGGAAACTCGATCGGCCGGCCGGATATCAAACGGTAAACGCGGCGTCGTTAATAACCTTACGCAACGGCCGCGTCACCTCGTCCATTATGCCGGGGCAACGGGAATCCGGTTAATCGGGCGACCGCGCGACGCTCCGACTTTGCGCCGATGATGAGGATGATGATGAGCCGACCCGCCGGAGCTAACGCGATTAGGCCGAACCGATTAGAAACCCCGCGCGATCGAGCCGTCGGTGATCAAGGACAAGCGCGTCCTTCCGGCCTAGCGCGCGGGCGTAATAGGCACTTTCGACTTCTTTTTTTTTTCGCGAGGATTACGCGAGCGTGTAAATCGGGTTTTGTACTCGGTGCGCGATGAAAGTTTTTGGCAGTTGCGTAATTGGCGGGGGGTTTAGTAGATCACTTTTGATCGAAGGTAGGACCTTTCACCAAATATTTGTAGAGAACGAGTATACCTGTGAATTGTAATTGGTTCTTAAAAGAAAATCAATTGCGATTCTTTAGAGGTACGTATTTGAGACTATAAGTCGTCCAGTTGTTAAAAAACTGACCGCGATTTGTTACGTAGAATAGGAGATTATTTCCTTGTATGAGTAAAATTTTACTTGCGGGTTGTAAATGTAGTAATTACTTGTTGCGTGAATTTACTCAAAAAAATTTAATAGTAATACTTTAGAGTTGTACTTATATTTAATACTGTAAGTGACCCACGTATTAAACAACTAAGCAACTCGCGAAGAATCAGAGATTTCCCCTTGTTCAAGTAAAATGTTACCTGCGGATTATAATTATACCTCTTGCGCGGATTTATTCACAAAAATGCAACCGTAATTCTTAAGAGTTTCTTATTTAATGCTATAAGATGCCCACTTATTAAACAAGTAAGCGACTTATCGCATCGAATAAGAGATTATTGAAGTAAATTATTCACATTCAGAAAGTATAAATATTTATTAGAATTGCTAAAGCATCGGATTAGCATAACTATGAGTCTGGGCTGCGTCTGCTTCAGTCTTAATCGATTTAATAATCAAATTTTTATCATATTCTAAATATTTTTCTTTGAAAACGACCGCATCTTGTCTAATTTGGCTAACAAATTTGGTAATTAACGATCCTTAATATTTTTAATACGATACATTCAAGTTAAATAAAATATTCAACACCTATTGGTTTTGCTAATATTTAAGATTCAATAAGACGTCTGATCTCAGAATAAAACAAAATTACTTAATATACTACACAATAATTCAATCGGCAAGAACTATATCATTTTTTTTAATACCATCGCAATCTAGACGTACCAAGGTATTTACACTTTATGACCGTTTAATATCATACCGTTCAACCGAACTTTATCGCGCAGAAAGCTTTTACTAGCGGCGGCGCATTTCCTTCCTCCATTATAATAATCATAACAATCGGAAAAAAAAGGAAGGATCCCCGATAAATATTTCCTCTAATGCGCCCATCAAAAGGTATATATAAATTTCACCGCAAATAAACGCGTAACGCACGAAAAAAAAATGTATTCCCCTTTACAAATCCCCCGAGCTCCCGGCGGGTGTAATTTCCCGTGCCCGCGAACGATCTGCCGGTATTGGCGATCGCTCCGGCCGATCGTAGACGATCCATTTAGCGCCCATTAAAATCTCGCGCTTACCATTAAAAGCCCCGCGCGCCGCAAAAAGGCCTAATACGCACGCGTCCCGGGCAATAATAAGCGAATCCGCTCGCGGAAAATTGAGATTTCACATTGAGGAATTTACGAGGAAGGCCGTAAAGCAGCGGCGCCGGGCGAATCCATCTCGCGAGGTACAAAAAAAAATGGAAAAAAAAACTGAAAGCGAGAAGGAACGAGAGGGAGGGAGAATGCGAGTTAACGAGCGCGGGGTATCTGACTGTGCGGGTAGCGTCATGGTAACGTTTGATTTGCGATGTCGGCGCGCGATCGTTTGGAAAACGCCGGCAATCATCTGGCGAGCGAGCGCGCGGGGCCCTTTTCTACCGCGGCGCCCGCTGCTGCCGCGGCGAGATGCAGAGAGTCGGGCCGGGATTATCGCCTGCGCGATAAAAGCGAATATTATTCGATGACGAGTTAGGTTTGTTTGCCTTGGAAATAGAAGTAACGGGTAGTCTTTAAATCTGCGGCTTTACGGCGCGTAGGATAGAGTTTTTTGATTTTTTTTATTTCATTGAGTTGATACCGATTTTGATATCTCGGGTAGTGATACTTTTTTACTTCATTCATCGACGTATTGCCAATTGATTGTTTCTAGAACAGAATTGCAGGCAATAATAAGTAATCACTTAAGTTCAATTTGCAAATTCTGGCCATCGGCATCATCAGATCAATGAATATGACGCCATCGTATACGCATTGAAGAATGAAAAATATTATCAAATCTTTTTTCTTTTAATAACTCTAGCAAAATCGAACGGGCGCTTTTATTTACGTATCTCGTGTTTTTATGTTTTGAATTTTGGCACCAATTAATAGAATATACTCATGAAAATTTTTAAATACTTCACAACATTCTGCCATAGTTTTTTAAGAAAGGATTTAACGAAATGCGCAAAACATTGAATCAGTTGACTGAATGTTAAAATTCAGTAAATAACGACGTGACTCGATAATTTCCATAAAAATTAAACAAAATTTGATCACTTTATAGATAACAGAAAAATAATTTTAAAAGTTTAACTTGGTGATTATCATAGTAACTAGGTACCTTACAAAACTAGTTGGATGAAAAGTTACATCTTTCGCAATTCGATCTTACATTTTCATATATAAACATTAAAACTTAAACATTTGGAATACGTAAACAATGAATTTAGACGTTATGCTGAAATATTACGCAAATAAAATTCGAACTTATGTGAATACTTCATCAAGGAGTTTTTGCTTTTAATGTTTCATAGAACTTTTTTAATTTCGAATCTTGGCTTTAAATTTTTTTAATTTCACGTACTAATTTTTAATATAAAACTTCAATTATTCAAAACTTCTTTTAAACAATAAATGAGCGACTACAATGCAGTAAAATGTTATTGCAACTATCAAGTGTCATTGAGATTATCGCTTGATTAGTCAACCCTGAATAATGGCTATGAAAATAAAAAAACTTTTCTTTTAAGACCAGAAGGCGAGTTTCTTGTTTATAATTGTGGATAATTGTCATTTGATAATTTCTCCAGATAACACGTTTAATTTGCAAATAAAACGTACACCATTAACATATTACTCAAATTTATGAGTGCTTGCAGTAATTGGACAAATTGCATCGTAGATTTCGCGCGAGTAATAAATCAAAGGTACTTTTTATCAAAATGAAGTTACTTAAGAAGACTTAATTATTGAATCAATTATTGTTTGCAATAATGTAACTTTCACTTTCAAATAGTGCAAGCATCTTTTTTTATTTTCAGTATAATTGGAACAATAAAATTTAAGTCCAGCTCTTCTCTTTGTTTCCTAACTGCACTTAAAATTCTTCACTATTATTAACATCAATCTTAATAGATAAATAAATCATTAATTATTGAGCTGAAATTGAACAAAATTACAATCACTTTCAAAGAGTGCAAGCATCTTTTTTATTTTGAGAATAATTGGAACAATAAAATTTAAGTCCATCTCTTCTCTTTGCTTCCTAACTGCACTTGAAATTCTTCACTACTATTTACATCAATACTAAAAAATAAATAAATCATTAATTAATGATCTAAAACTAAAACAACAACAATTTAAATATCCTATAAATTAATTAAATTTGCAATCTCGTACCTGCTTTATACGATAAGAACTTAACAGCCTATGTAGTGGGAGTCGCGTGGTACCGGATAGATTTCCGTTACGCGAGAAATGAATGAATGCAATGGCTGTCAGCGACTTTTGTAATCGCGCCGCAGGAATCGCTCCATATACCTGAGAAGATGCGCCATGCGTGAAATCCTCCACAATTATCCGGGCGAGAGCGAAGCAATTACCCGCTTCATTAACATAGTAATAAGCCGGGGGGCCCCCGCTTCTTCCTCCTAGTGACGCCTACCAATTAGGCGTCGGGATCGGCTTTTTGTACTTTTAACGCGCGGCAAATAGGTGTCGCAAAATTATGGTAATTTTTTTTTTTTCACAGCGTGTTTTCTGCCTGTAATAAACATGCAACGTGGAATTCCCAAGGAAAAAGAAGCATAATAGCCAGGTATAAACGCGATGTTGTATTTATCGTTCATCTGGGTAAAAAAAATCTTTATTAATTCATTTCATTTTTATGCTAATGGCTGATCTGGATAATGAAGTTTACGGAAAAATACATCACGCGCTGTTAAAATCCGATCGAGCTTTGATAAATTTCTCGATTTAACATTCGATTGCTCACGGTGCTAAATGGAGTCGCTAATTAAACGTTAATACTTTCTAAAAATTTCACTGCATCCCATTAATTTTGTTTGCAAACTCATCAATTTGTAGCGTCCCATTCTAAAATTCGCTGCTCGATTAATTAACAGATATTACTTTCAATTTATTGGCCAGTTAGCTCCTCGCGCCTCGCGTTACGTAAAACCGTTCCGAATGCTCAACATTTCGCGATGGCAGCAATTCCGGGTGTATCGAAAAATTTTCCAAAAGTCCATCGTCTTTCTCTGCAAAAAAAATGCCACTCGCGCGGGATGAGCGTCGTAAAAATGGAAATGCGCGACGCGGGAATTTTAATTCGGCGCAGTAAAATTTATTTTTCTAGCGTCATTTAACGACGCGGAAAACCGGAAGCGGCCCGAAAGGCAATTTATTAAATTTGCATATAACAGTGAACGCGAAAAGTCGAGCGCAGCCCGGAGGGATACAGGGGGGGAGTTTTAATACTAATAAAAAGGGGGCAAAAAAGTGCGCACTAAAATATAAATCATTAATAAGAGGCCGCGTGCGTAACGGACGCGGCGCGATAAGCGACTTTCTTTGCGCGCGACGCGCGGCTAAACGCGCGATCACCCGGAAGATGCACGGGGAGAGACTTAACGGCGATCGAGTGCGGATAGCGACGTCCGCGATGAAAGTGAAGCGTCGTAAAATTTAAATAAATCCTCGCGGGAATCCGTTATCGCCGTAGTGACCCTTTCGCCCGCGGCGATAATAGCGCGGGGAATAATCAAGGTGCAAATTGAAATTACAGTTTATTTGACGTCGGACGCGGTGCAGTTTCGAAGTTACAGTTTCCTCGCGATTTGGTAGCGGTACCTACCGTGGCTTTCTAAGATTTACACATTTTACGGTTAACTTTTTGTATATTAACAATTAACTTTTCGCGGTTTAACCACCGTGAAATTAGTTTGCGTACCAGTTAAACATTAACATAACAATGCTCTTGCTAAATTTTTTAATCTAGAAACTGCGTTCTTCTAGATGATAAAATCAATATTGACCAATTTTTGTTATGTTATTCAAAAGAAAAAAATCAATAAAGTTCCTTTTAAAATTCATGGGCGATAAAGTAACTTGATATTTCATTAACTGCTAGTGGGCGGGTGCAACCTGCGCAATACATAACAATTAGCTACTTCTTTTGCATGAATTGCTGCTGTTATTGCATCCGAAAATCTACGTTCGAGGCACAAAAGGAGAAAATAAACAAAAAATGTGTACAGTAAAAAAAGTCGAGAGAAAAACTTAAACTTGCATCTGCGTTCGCAGGAGATCCTCTGCTCTTAGAGTAAACTTTCTTGCGCCTTAAATACTTTGTTAGTTTTTAAACGGAAGATTCAAATACGTGTAGGAAGACGAGACTTTCGAACAATTATGTTGTTATGCAAATGACTTAATGGTAGCTTACAAATGTTTGTAATATTTAGTGTACTATAACTGTTCGCAATAGTTTCGTGTACATTATTTTATTTCTTTAGAACTGTTTTCTACAATTAATACATCAAAACTGCATTTATTATTTTTTATTATTCATTCGAAGAGCTAAGAGACCTTACCAATAGAAACGAAAAAGAATGATCTTAAAATAACAACTTCATTTATAAAACTAAATCTAAAGTTAATAAAGAATCGAATGGTGATTTAAATGGCTCTATAGGGCAGGATGAAAACTCCACATCTTTTTAATTCTATTCACACTGAAATATCCATCCAATCCAAAATTAGACGGACCCTTTTGGTCCTGAATAGGTTGATGCACTCTAATATTGTAAACAGAAAGTTAAAAATTAAATAATTGAATTCTAGCCAATTTCTGGTTGGTTTTTTGTTTTTTATCCTCGCAATTAAAGAGATTGTTCATAATTTTATAATCTAGTAAACCATTATAATACAAATGTCATGATTTCATAATTTGTATGTCTAACAAAGATGATATATCCATATAATTGTGATCAAATCTGTGTGCATAGGACTTCTTAATTTAAAAATGTTGACCAGACTTGATCTTCTTCCACAATGTTAAAGTAAATAAAGGCAAATGGTACATTTAAGTAAATTTAAAGCTTTTATGCAAATAACTGAAATTAGCAAACGATTTACCAATGTCAAAAGCAAAATTACTGCCTATCGATCATCATAAAATTTTCTTTATGTTTACTGCAATTTTCCGTTCGAAGGCGCGTTAAGTTTATAACTTTAAAGTTTTTTTTTTCCTTCGAAACCATAAATTTCGCGGCGTAAAGTCTGATTTGTTAGTCAAAATAACAGGCCATCAAACAATTCTCATCAAACGTTTTGCAGGGAAAAAAAGTCCCTTCCATTATTCATCGCTATTTAGAGCTCGCGAAATGCGACGCAGCAAAATCTCGCAACAAAGCCGATCATTTTTAACTTTCTCGAGATTCCGCCTTCACGATAAATACAAACTCTGTCAATGGGTGTGGAAGTAAGGTATTTATATGAATGGCATTCTACATAGCGGTGCGCGGGCTGGTCACCGTGGCTCGGAATTTAATACCAATTTAAAAGTTAAAACTTTCTCCGCACTTTGCTGCTTTGCATCACAAATCGATCATAAAAGCTCTGCTTTAGCAGGTGATTTTATAATGCGCCGCAAATGTATTATAAAAGCACATCGAGCAGTTTTCAATGTTAGATAGAGAGAAAGGTATTATTGGGTAAGTGATTTTTTAAGATTTTCTCTTGTGATTTATTTGTGGAAAAATATTTATGAATTTTTCTCGCCGATTGACCGGAAAGAAAAGATAAAAAATTGTATTCCGTTACACTTTCTTCGGTTATCGTTTTGTAACATCTAAGGTGATCGTAGCAATTTCCTAAATTCGTATTATTAACGTGTGCATAAAATTTTCGCTTTTATGCAGAACTGCCAATAGGTACACAGCACTTGATGGTTATAGATCTGCTGGTTGGATATGATACATATCTCAACATCAAATTGAAGTACTGCAGTTTATCTTTTCGAAACTAAAATTTGTTTTACCTTTCTTTCTTTATTCATGAAATTCACTGATTTAATTAATTAAATCAATCAATTATTTCATATTTATCAATTTAAAGAAAAATAAAGATGTTAGCGAAGTTATTAATATTATTATAGTTTCGATATTAGGTACTAAAATATTTATAAATTGAAATTGAAAAATTAGTAAAGATAAACAAGTTATTATTTTTTAGAAATCATGCAGATATAGTTGAAAACGTAATAACGCAAAATAAAAATAAAAAACAATAAAAATGCTGCAGTAATTACTAAATACAATAAAGATCAAATAAAAATTCCACTCAATTAACATAGAGAACGTTGAAATAGTAATGCAATATTTTTATTGCAATTTAGTAAGACTGTGTGGTAAAGTTGCTTCGGGATCGGGAATTACCAAGATAATTACTTTGACCAGTGGCCGAGGTGCACATTCTACACGGCCGTTCCTTGATGAAGAGTATGCGAGAAAGTAAAAGTGGCTAGAGCTACAGTCTAGACAATTTATATTGGAGCAGAGAACGCTTTTACTCGAGGAGAGCGAATCTCTCTCGAAAATATAAAGCAAGCCTTTCAAGTTTCATGAATTTGCACAGACTATAAGTCAATTGCACTGAAACGAGTTCAATTAAAACTACTATGAAAAAACTGAAAATATAGTCCTAATTAAAAACTTTCTGACATTTCACTATTAGTTGATTGTAAAATTTTGATAATAATCTCCTTTAATAAACAGCAATCAAGGATTTTGTTTGATATGCTAATTGTTATTTTCAAAGTTTTTGGAAGAACTGCAGCGTCACCTTTTTCATCGGGATACTTTTTCGTTTTCGTTGCGGATTTCGTACGCACAAAAAATACTCGTGATTATCCAGTTCTTATCTCGAGCTTTCATTTGTTATCCTCTCCGTTATACGCAGCTAAAGTAAACTCGCATTTTCTCCCCTTTTTTTTATGGACACGCTGAAATAGTGGAAGTCCAGAGCCATCCCTTCCCGCAGAGTGCGCGCAAGTTGAAAATGACGTCTAATTAAAGAGGGAAGGAGATACGGTTAATGAATGCCCGTCAGCCCCTGAAGCGGTGGCTCCTCAACGCATTAATCAAAGGTCGTAATTAAAAAAGAGAAGCAGCCAATTCATTAATCAAAGAAGCGAGGAAATAAAATCAAGCCACTATACGGTGGAATTAAATAATGGAATTAGTTTCTTTGCATTCGTTTACTCGAGTGTTGAATGTGTGTCAATTGATTCAAATATATCTCCGATACTTTTTATTTCATCGATTTGTTACCGAGTACTTATTCAATTAAATTGTTGATAAAAAATTCTAAAGACATGATCTCTGTATAGTATAATATTTTTAATTATCAACAACTTAAATAATCAAAATAATCTAATTGTAAGAAGAATATAAGTCGTTAAATCTTTTTTCTTTGACATTTCATTATGTACTTTATAAAATGTGAAATAGTTTGAAAATAAATGTGGGTAATAATTACAATTATTTCTTTTATTTTTTTTATTTTTAAACGTTTTATTTATGTAACAACATTCATTATAACTTACAAAATCAACGCTATAAAACTCATAATCTTATTTAACTGAGTTTCTACTTATATTTTTTCAACTACAAATAAAAGTCTTACATAGTTTTTGGATATAAACCAAATTTTGATATTAGTATTTTTTTTAAGTTAAACAATCCTATGTAGTCTCAACTTCACAATAATTTATGTAAAATTAAATCACAATAATATTTACTTATATCAATAATTTAGCCTCGAATACTGGCTGATAAGACGATACAGGACCATTATTACAACTTTAACTCTTCGTTTTCTGCTTCGTACCAAAATTAACATCTTCTAAATTTGTTTGCGGAGTTGGTCGATAAGTAGAATATGGGTAATTGTTACGTTGAGTTGTTTCGGAAGTTGATTGATAATTAATGATACTTGGTGAATTTCTCGAGTTATTATCGTTTGAGTCGTAATCTCCATAATCCTGCGATGATTGCTGCTCATTGTTACTCTTAGTCGGGGGAATGTAAATTCCTGGTGATTGCTGCAGAGTCACGCTGGTTGTTGGTTTTTGAACGTAAAGTTGCTTATTTCCACCCAGCGATTGAGTTTGCACCAATTGGCTGGGATTGTACTCACCAGGATTTACACGACTAAGAATCGTTGGATTGACGACGTAGCTTAGTCCAGTTTTGGCAATCCCATTCGTAACGTATTGCTGGTTCTCCTTAGCTACCTGTTGGGTAGCTGCTTGTTGAATTTGAGCAAGATTCGCTTGTTGTGCAGCATTTTGAGCCAAGAGCCTAGCGAGAGCTTGTCTCATTAATTGTTCAAGTTGCTGGATTTTTATGTACCCATTTGGTCCAGAATCAAGGGATGATGGTTGACCTGAAATTCT
This sequence comes from Eurytoma adleriae, assembly GCA_900480045.1. Lineage (NCBI taxonomy): Eukaryota > Metazoa > Arthropoda > Insecta > Hymenoptera > Eurytomidae > Eurytoma > Eurytoma adleriae. The sequence goes on along the minus strand of UXGC01000283.1, from coordinate 21,257 downwards.
AACAAGTCTATAAGTTGATTTTGGAGATGCAGCAGTTCGCGGTTGAACTTCAGAGTCTTCAATTTGATTGTAGTGGCTTGGAGTACGGTGGGTACTTGATTCACCATCCAGATCCTTTGCACTCGAGATGATGTAGTTGTTGCCATCGACGTAGTGGTTATCCACAACATCGCGATCAGAGTCCCTCAGTCGGTTCTTGCTGCTGATTTTCTTACTCTTTTCTCTGCGCCTGTCATCTTCATCATCGTCATCATCGTCGTGTTTGTGCTTAGAAGGACCACCTGGATATCCTGGAGGCGGAGGAGGATAAGGTGGTTGATTGTAGTAACCAGGATAGTAATAAGGCGGCTGATAGTAGAAATTAGGATACCCTCCCGAAGTGGGATACGGTGATGATCCGAATCCTGGAGGAGATACCCCTACACCAGGAGCAGATGATCCATAAGGAGAACCCGGAGCAGATGAACCATAAGGAGAACCCGGTGCAGATGAACCGTAAGGAGAACCGTACAAATTTAAAAGACTGTAAGGATTTGAACCGTACGATGAATACGAAGACTGATAAAGCGGTGAGCTGGCCAAAGAATTTTGAACAGATGTTGGTTTTGAGTACTGATCGTACGTAGGGTAGTAAGGATTTTGACTGTAACTCGCGGAATAGGAATCACGGGAATCGACCTTGGGGGCGTAGAGTTCAGGTGTAAGCTGAGCCACTACTTGCTGTTGCTGCTGCTGCTGCTCGAGGCCTCGTTTCATCAACTTCGGGTTGTATGGATACTCTGGATGAATCGGTAAAAAAGGTTCATCATTAGGATTTGTACCTTTCTGGAGTCGCTGGGCGCTTATCACCAGTGGTGAAAGTAACAAAATCTGCAAAGTAAAACAAAATGACTGTTAATTATTATCTAATACGCATAAAAAAAGTACCGAAAAAAATGAACTAAAATCGAATAAATTAAGTTTGAAATTTTTATTACAACCATCGCCTCTAACTGCAAATAACGACATGTTATTAACAAAATTTTCAACAATACAAAATTACAACAGCACGTGGCAATAATTCAAAATAGACCAATGCAGCATATACTAACGAGAATCTTCATCGTAATTTGCTTTTGATTTGGTGCACTTCAAGCGAACGATAAATTTAATAAAGCGGTGACATTGAATTGGATTTCCCTCGGGTTCACACGAAATGCACTCCGCGACTACAATTTTCGAACCTCGCAACTCCACGGTTCGACGGTCAATGATAGACCAACCGACACTGAATTTCTCCTTTATATCTGGCCGCCTGAAAAATCGTTCGGAACTAGTTTAACTTTTCTCTCTGCCGCTACCGCGGACCACTACACACGCGTGCGCGTACGTGAGTGCACGCTTCGGCTTATTCGAGGTAATGAAAATGGGAAACACAACTGCAGAAAAGACCGGTGTATCTCGTCGTGCCCAAGTCGTTAAGGATAAATTGCGCTCTCGAGCCTAAGCGAGAGTGCTTCCACTCTTTTTCGCAAAATAAACATATACATATTTTTATGGACGTAGCTGCATTCCGGGAGAAATTAACAATCGTGGGTAATTGAGATGACGCTTAATAACTCGAGGGTCGTTCAACGCGACTCATTTTTTCATAAATGCAAAAGCATAAACAATCAGGATTTATTAATAAAAACGTGCTTCTGTTTTTCACGTGTTTTGCAAATATAGGTCACATATGAACATTTATTTTGCTCGTTCCACTGAAAATAATAACAGAAAGAATGTTACTGGGTTCGTAGTAAAAACAATTTTCAATTCAGTTTTCACATTTCTTCAAATATTTGTTTTTATTAATAAATTTGTAAATTTTCTTTCAATTGCAAACTTTCTACCACGTGAAAAAACTATTCACCAGATACGTTTCCATAAAAAAATCATCGCGGAATTTAGTAAGTTCTCTTAACAGTCTTGAAACTTTTTTACACTGTGCATAAACCACAGTAGTGGTTTCAACAAATACAATGTTTCAATTTCTATACCAAATAAAATTAATTAGTGCCTAAATATCAGACTACCCATTTTCAGTTTAAAAAACATACAGCTTTGCTTTTCACCCGCGGCTTCTAAACAATAACAATGACGCAACATTTGTTACCGTCAGTATAGCCATAAAGAAACCTCAATAACGGCAACCTCTCGAAACGCCGATGCCTTGTTAAAAACTTAAAATGAAAAAATAAAAAAAAAAAGAAATTGAAAAACCGGGAAATTCCCACGGTAAAGCAACAATGAAGGAAATAATTTCTCGATTTCCTTCCTTTCGCAAGGTGGAATCGATATTGCAAGGTGCTTGTGCGTGCGCCCGAACCGCAGGGAGAGATAAGCCCCCCTGCGTGCATTGTGTTTCTCTCCTCTCCCATAAAAGTCCCCTACCCATTCCCATAGGATACGAAGACAATTCGCGGCGGTGGCACGCGATCGAAATCACTTTCCCGCTTCCTTTTTCCTCGACAAAACTGCCGCGTGATGTTCGAAAGCGGCCGATCGAGGTGCGCGCGCGCGCGCTCGGTTTCGCTCTTGATTCAACTTCTTTATTTTTTTTTTGTTGCCTCGCCGGCCGCGCGAAAGAACGAAAAAAAAAGGAACGAGCCGTCTCCGTATCTGGGTGACACGGCGCTCGAGTTGCACCCGGGGAGGAGTCCGGCGGCCGGCCTTTTACTTTCACTTGCAGTCCATCTCGGGGGAAAGAGAGCGAGAGTGAGAGAGGGAGAACGGGCGTCTTTGACCGCTCCGCGATGGACGCGCCTTTTTTTTCGAGCGCGAGAGAATGTCGCTTGTTTTGTGGCCCGCGGCTGTGTATGTGTATGTCCCGCTATTCTCGTTGGAATGCATAAACTGCACGGGAATATTTCGGTAGGTAGCCGGTAATTGCGCTCGCGTAGCCAAACATACATCAATTTTGTACGGGTAGAGCACAAGCGTTTGCGCCAATTTTTTAGCCCCTCGTTTGAAAAAGATAAATAATTTACCCTCTGTACACTTGTAAATGTCGTAATTCTATAGATCAAAATTTTGTGTGGAATATGCTGTAGAATTTTATACTAGAAGTGATGTAATTACTTCTTTATTAGATATTTAGAAGAAAAAACATACTAAAAATCAATTTACAATCTAATTTTTTTAAAGGAATGTATCTAACCATATGATTGTTTGATTTATATCAGCTGTTGGTATGGAATTAATAAACTCTTACGTATTCATCAAGATTAAATTTTTAAATGTCAGAAAAAAAATCATTTTTTACTAAAAATATCATACAAAATTTGAATATACATCGAACGTCTATTTTCTATACTGGTGTCACAGAAAAGCCGCTATTTTGCTCAATAAACTATTTTAACTTCCGAACCAAAAGTTCTCTTATTTTCCAAAAGGTAAAAGAAATTAGATGCTATTTTCTCGTTAAAAATAAACGTACTCCCTCGGCATTTAAAATTGAAACTAGCCATTTGAAGTTTAAAGTAATAATAACTGATCCGCTGCCAAGTAGAAAATAATCTGCAGTAAATCAACGAAACGATAAAGTGAGTTTATTTCTGAAAATATTATGCTCAAACAATTTACACAGGTTAATAAATTTTAAGAAAATACCGGTACGTGTTTTCGACAGTTGACTTCTTCACAATTGAATGAAGAACCTCATTAAATCATCAGCAACAATTATTTTTGCTTCTGGCATTTTTCACATTCAAAGGATAATTATTAATTGTAGTTGACCCATCCATTTGTTCGAAAAAAAGAAGATCAAACAGCATCAAAAGCAAAGCGCGCGGATGATGCTTCATTCGATGGAACTCGTAACGCTGTTTCTCCGCTGGAGAAAAGGGGAGAAAAAAAAAGGCCGAAGAAATTTCGCCCATGAGCTCACAGCGAGCGGAGCCTTTTTGAAAGAGCAAAAAGCAATCACTCTCACGCCTTTTTTCAGCTATTAATGGAACAGGTTCGCACTAAGAGTAAGAGCCGATGTATTTTCCCTCGTTGCCCGTGACCATTAATACACGGACGATGCGCGCGGGATACGTACACAACCCCCCGGTTCTTGCACACGTATGCATACGTGAAAGTATGAACCCGATACGTATACGCGGACAAACGGGTCTGATACTGGAAACACGAAGGCATATGAAACCAATCAGTATAGTGCAAGCTCGGTGAAACAGAATTTCTCGAAGTCGTCATGTAAATGTCAGATGGACAGGTAGACAGTGATCTATTTTTTTTTTGTATAATCGTTTTTAGTGTAACAAAAGCCTTTAATTCTCCTTTCATCGTTACGTAATTTTATTGTTCTGCGAGCTATACATCTCCAAATTCTTTTTTGTATTTTTAAATATTAATGGGAGAGGCTCGCAAATTTTCAAGGAGTATGAGTCAATAAACCGATTTCTTTTTCGTAGTATAGTATGGAATGGAAAAATAATATCAAAAGTTATTCTGCATAGAAAAAACAAGAGAATACACTTAGTCTGAAGTCAATTGGTCAAAACAGTTTGCGCAAGGGACACTTTTAAAATCTGTATATCTTTCAATTCAGTTTCAAAATTAATTCTAATGCTTAAATAGAAATAACTTGAAAATTTAGTGATAAACTTCTTTTATATTTACAAGTACATATGTAAACAGATTTTTAAAATGATACACATAAAATAATTTATTACCCTTTACGCCATTCTTCTTGCGTGTTTTTAAAAAAGTGTAGTTTGTTGTAAAAAAATTCAAGAAATTTATCAAAATTAATAAAAAGAGCAGCACCAGCTAAGTTCTTGCGGTGAGTGGGTCGATTTATCTATTTTCGCCTGCTGTATCGCGTGCAGGTCCGATGAAAATCGCTCTCTCCCGCGAAGTCGCCGCGGGTGCAACATATAATTTATATCTGAAGCACATACGCGCATACGTTCGTGCGTGAACCTGCCGGCGCTCGGCTAACGCCGCGCCGCCGAGGAAATTGGGTCAGATGCGTGAGCACGCACGCCTTCTTTTGCAACAAAGTTTACCGTAAAATTGAAGGAAAATTCAATTTAATGAGTGCACTTTTTAAAAAAAGCCTGAATTCGAGCTTTCGAATACATTTTTATTGAGGAAACTAAATTTATTGAATTGACATAGTTAGATATTAGGAGTAAATTTAATTTTAATAGACACATCTGCAGATTTAAAAGATTCGCAGATATTCATAAAATGCTAATGAAATTTCTAATCAGTATCTATAGAATTTACTTATATTTTTTCAAAATACTCGAATAAAAATTCTTTTATTTATTTAAGAATAAATAATGATACACGTTTAATTGATATATGCTCACTATGACATTTAGACATAATTATAAAATTATGTGATAAAATTATATGGGCAAGATAAAATACACTTCTAATTCCCACGCTAAAGGATAGAAAAGTAAAACCGTTCCGCAGTCCACTATTATTATTTTTGTGAAAACGGGAAGGCATTGACCTTAGCTATCCGGTTATAAGACGAGTAAACGAGATCGAAGACAAGGGTAGTAAACGTAATGAAAGGGCAAGTTGTCCGGTAAAACCTGTTATATTTTCTACCGCACTTAAAACGTGCTTGTGCTTGTGTACTTTCATGACTGGAATAATTAGAAAATCCAAGCTCCTTTTTATCACTTAGTTACTTTCCGCTTTCTTCAGTTACAATGCGTATTCTTTTGTATATAAAACAATAATTGTTTTTCTTATTAGAGGCAATTTAAATTGTTGTTGGTAAAAAATTGTTGCTTTATAAAGTTTTAAAAGAAGTTTAAAAGTACATTTTTAAACTTAAAAGTGGTGAGTAAGGATATAAAGGAGTTAGACAAATAAATAGAATCATTTTCAATTAACATCGTTTTATTATAAAAATTTGTAATCTAGAAAAACAACAGATCACGTATCACTGGCATAAAAATGTTTTATAAAAATTCAATTCTTTGCTATAAATAAATATACAACATTTTAACATTCTTATACATAAAAATGACGCGCTAAAGATTTCAGTCTTTACAGTGTTCAAAATTAAAGCTTAATTATCGTATGTACCTTGTTGAGTATCTATACAACGTATGCGAAATACATCTTCGTGATTTGTGCGAACGCACTAGGTGTACAATTACAACTACGCAATTAACTTTACATTTACAACATGCATAACAATCGACTACAAAGGATCGGTGCTCGAACGCATGACTTTGCATTTTTTTCTAATATTTCCCCATAGGTACAGAATAAGAAATCGTATCGTAACTCGAACTACCGGGACTTTCGTCGTTTTCTATGTAAGGTGACGATGTCGGCTTATCCCCGTGATATCTGAGATACCGTGGCGACAGATTAGAATAAGAGCTGCTTGAATCGGACCCACTTTCGTATGAACTTGAACCCGCGCTCGGTGGCGTGTAGCTTTCTACTGAATTTGACAAACTCGATGATACAGAGGATGGTTGATTCTTGTACGACGAATAAGAGTCCGGTGCCGAGCTGCTGCTGCTGGATCCGTAGTTCACGGCTGGGTCGGAAAAACTTACGGAAGACATTTTGATACTGCTGTCTAAATTTTTTATGGAATCGTACGATGGGCTCGAGCTGGATGATCCGTAACTACTGCCAGGTCGCGAGAAGCTGGAAACACTTGAAGAAGCGTAGGCTCCACTGGAATTGGGACTGTCAGAATTGTAATTTAAATTTGACACGTACTGACTGCTACTTGGAACGCCATAACTCGTAGATGGGATGGAGTAAGAAGAAGAAGTTGCTGGGGTACCATAGCTGGTTATGGGATGTCGTGAAGGTCCTGATGAGTCTGAAGGTGATGAGAAACTACTGCTGCCAGAATTTGAGTAATTTGGAGCAGATGCGTAATTCCCGCTTACCGAACTCGATCCTGATGAACTTCCATAATTTGCAATACTACTTAGTTTTAAAGGTGATCCAGAGTACGAACTTGTATCTGAAGAACTTGGGTTATATTTTACGTAATTTGTTGAAAATGAATTTGAAGGAGATGCCGAGTAAGAAGAGGCTGCGCCAGATAGCTGATAACTAGGGGATGATGCAGAAGATAACTGATAACTAGGGGATGACGCACCAGATAGCTGATAACTAGGGGATGACGCACCAGATAGTTGATAACTATTAGATGATGCAGCAGATAACTGATAACTAGGGGATGATGCTGCAGATAATTGATAATTTGGAGATGATGAACTGCTGGAAGATGATGGAATTGCGATCATGTATTCTGATGTAGATGGGGAATTATTTAATGTTGAACCAGAAAGAGTGTAGGTCGGTGATGAACCACTTTGAAGTTGATTTGTTCCACCTATAACGTAACCTCCAGAAACTGTATGAGCAGAACTGTCTCGAGAAGATGATAATGACGCTGGAATGGCATAACTAACTCCGTTACTTGTCAAAGAGCCAATTGAACCTAAGCTTCTTAAAGTTGCTGGAGCCAAGCTGTGTCTTTGAAGACTGGATCCTAACTGGTACCCACCGGATGAAGATGACCCCAAAATTAGTGGCGTTGCTATCCTAGAAGAGCCTACTGGATGAGCTGTTGCATATACTGGTGTGTATTGTTGCCTCGGCTGTTCCACGGCTTGCGTTGTAAACGTTACAGGACCAGTTTTTTCGGCATTAAATAATCCAATAGAAGGAGAAGCATACGAAGCTTGGACGTTTGCTTGCCCACCGAGTAAACTAGCCAAGTTGAAAGTGGGAGCAGAAGCAGCATACTCCGTGCTTTGTTGACCAAGGCTTATAGGTTGACTTAATCCGCCATAGTTTAAGCCACTCAAACCATGAGAACCTGCAAATGAAAAAGAAGGCGATGCTTGCAGCCCGACCGGGTTGCTTAAAAAGCTGCCGCCGCCGCCACCGCCACCGTAACCTCCATAAGAGCCATAATTTGGAAAACCATTGGAAAATGGACCAGTCACATGCCCTGTCGGTTGAAAACTGCCGTAAGATGGAGCTCCGAAGGACAGATTCAGCGGATAGTCTCCAATACCGCGCTTGCTTTTCGTATCCTTGTATTTCCGTTGGGGTACGTTTTGTCTATTTTGAGCCTGATGTTCCTTACAGAACACAGGTGACAGAGTCACCACAAGGCCGAGAAGAATCTGCAAAAATGACAAAATTAATAACAATATACAGCTTGAAAATTGATTAATAAAGTAGTTTAATAATGTGTAATCATTTGTTTTTAAAATAAGAAATATTTCTAAAATCTTATTTAAAAACATATAATGTCATTAAATAAAACAAATGAATAAATTGCATTATTTTAAAGTACTTGAAACAACGACTTTAAAACAACATAAACTTACAAGAGATTTCATTTTTCATTAACGATAGCTTATGTGCGTTTGACGATTCTATCTCCCGTGCAAGTAGCTACTGAATGAGATAAGCCGGCGTGGTCTCTCTGGTGCCATTGCTGACCAGAAGAGACCTTTTATATTGCGATCCCCTCTCACAGTGCAACTAACACTTACACCCACCTTGATCTTGCTCCGGAGAAACGAAAGGTCTAGGTGAAGGTAAGCCAGTCTATACGTACCCTGGCGAATGCATGCGCTCCACTCGAATTGCAGTACCCGCTTATTTGCCATTCGAGCAAAGTGAATAATAAATCTATTACAGCTGTGCAGCGTTACAACGTGCTAACTCGATACAATGGACAATCGATAAAAGAAACGCTGGAAATTCTTTTCCAGAAAATCATTTTAAAAGTAAATTTTATTTTTGGTTATTCTGATTGAAAATTGCAAGCAACAATTTTACAATTTTGTTTGTAATTTTATTTCAGTGATGTACTTTTAATCATTAAGATTTGTTACATAATTTTTTTATTAAAATTGATTATTATTTCAATTTTTAATTAATTTCGAATAAAATTCAGCGGATTGCAGGCATTAGAAAATTAAAATTCAAAAGTGATTGATTTTAAATAAATTTGACTGTAATAGTATTAGTTAGGTGTTATATAAAATACCCACAAAAGTGCTTTCCAAATTAAAAAATTAAAAATTTTCCAATTTTAGGTTTATGGATACTTAAAATTTAATAATTTATTTATTTGCTATGCGTACATTACTCTCCTTACTAGCAAACAATTTTAATAATTAAAACAATCGTTTCTTTTTCAACAATTTACCAAATAAAGCTACCGCCTACAAAAGAAACTACTTCAAATGTAAATAAAGCAACTCATTCCCAAATACAACAAACAAGATAGGGCAACTTCTTCAGCAGACAAAATAAGATTTCACGATCACGGCTTATAAGGTTTGGATGAATAAACGAGTTGACTATCCAGTATAACCGCATGTCTAGTAAAAGTGCACGTTATTCGACGTACCAAAATCGAAAACCCATTGAATTCATCTAGTTGCTCGTACATCAAAGTGAAAATACCAGTTAGACTGTACATTAAAATTATTAATAATAATTGAATAATACATGTTGATTACGCAGTCACCGTCTTTATTCGTTACTCAATACACAAAGCTGCAATTTTAAGTGTGCATGTGCAACTGCAACATTACATAAAATCAGCTTGACGAAGTTAAGTACTTTACATAATTTTATAATCAATTACTTAATGTTTTTGTTAAATCTTCTTGTACTACTTGACTAACTTGTTTTGAAACTCTTTCTTTTGACATCACACTTATACGATTATTTTATTAAAAAATATATTTACTTTATCAAAATCCATCTAAAAGGTGTGTACCGTTACTGATCTCTCTCTAGATAAACTTTTTTTCGAGAAAGTTTAAGGAAATCCTGCAGTTTGCTAATGACATCTGAGTAAATAAAAAAGAAATGGCCAAGAAACCATTAAAAACACGCTTCTTCGACGAAAATAAAACGAGCGTTTCTACGTTATAAGTATACGCGCGCGAGGTGCAATTTGACACATTCTTTCACCGTTTCGCGCCGATACATTACGTATGCCTCACGATCGCTCGGGATTAAAGTCGAGACCCGACAATCGTGGGTAGAATCGTCAAATGGCCATCGAGGTCAGGATCGAGAGCTCTCTTTGATTTAAGGTCAATATATTCCCGTACGCTCATTGTCCTTGAACGCTCTTCCGCGCGAGTGAGAGTTTTCTCATCGGGGCTTGCCGGAAGTGCCGGCGTATCATTTTCTCACATGCACTGTACTGTGCCACCACTTTCCATCCGTATTATAATGTCTTCTTCTCTATTAGGCCCCGCGAACAGTTATTTCATGCTCTGTAATACTAATTTCATCGGGCTTTCGTGACTCGTGACCGGTAGAATCGGCTGGCGTAATCTACTTTAACTTTTGACGGCAAAGTTAATTTCGCACAGTTGGCGTAGTTAAAGACTAAGCATTATAAATTTGTTACCTTATATTTTTGGAAGGAAAAAAGAAAACAACTACTTGTAATATTTAATTTTTTATTACAAAACAATAAATAACATTTAATATTTACACACAATTAAAACCTATATCTATTTTAAAAAACCACAATCTATAGCGTTAAAAAAGCATTCATTCTAATTAAAAACATTTTTAAAACATCAGTATAAAAACTTAAGTAAAAAACGCAGTGACTACATTAAGATAATTTGAAAAAATTTTCGTAGCACTTATTTCCATATTTGCCCAGGCTTCACTTGACTAAAGGACGGTGCGTAGCTCCAAGGCTGAGTTGATGCAACTCCTCCCAACTGCTTATTAATCGATTGGTACGCTACATTTGGATAATAGTAGAATGGCACTACTTTTACAGGTTTGTAAATAAACCCAGGATTTACTATAGCCGGATGAATTCCGTAAGTAGGATGAATCGGCGTCGCTGCAGGAATCACTGGATGCGGCTTGACCACTGCCGGCTGCACGGGAGTCAACACTGGACCCAAGGGTATCGAAAACGTAGGTGTACCGGGATGAACAGTAGTGGGAGGCTTGGTAGGCGCCGGAACCACGGTTATCGGAGGCTTCGCTGGTTTTTCGCTGGGAATCGTTGGAATGGGAATCCCAAAGTGAGTGGGTGAACTCTCAGCCGGTTTTAAAGACGTTGCAGGGAAGAGCGTGGTTCCATAGGTCGGTATGCTCGGTATGAAACTCGAAGTGGAGACGAAGCTTGGTACGAAGCCTCCGTATTGCGGGAATCCAGTAGCAATGATCGGCGGTTTCAAAGTCCCTGGTGCCGGTAGGCTGGTGCCCACTTGAGTAGTTCCAGCTCCGCTCGGACTCTGAGGTGGTTGAAGGGTTGTCGTCGTAGTAGGTGGCGTGGATGGAACTGGAGCTGGAGCTGCAGTCGCTGGTGGCGCTGGTGGTGTGGATGGTCCGTAAAATCCTTGGTACCCGACGGAACTCAAAGTAGTACTAGGGAAGAAGTGAGTCGCTTGCGCGTGAGATGCTGCTGATGCACTCGCTAAGTTCTCGTTCTGCGTAAAACGAGCGGAAGTTTCCCGGGCCGTCAACGCCTGCTGTAATTGGGCTATCAATCGGTCCTTGCCCAAATTGTCGTTTGCATTCAAAAGGCCGGAGGAGTAAGAGGGAAACTGCTGCTGCTGGAATCTTTCAAATTGACTGTTGACGTCAACCTGGAGATTGAGATTTTGCTGAGCTTCCTGCTGCTGGTGATCCGGTTGATTGTTGGGAGCGTAATTCTGATCCGGTGCTGGTGCGCCGTACAAATCGGAAATAGCTTGTGCGTTTTGAGACAAGAACAGCGCAGCATCAGAAATTTGTTGATTGTTGAACTCATTTTGTTCGAAATTCTGATTCTGAACTTGTAAATTTAAGTCTTGTTGCGGAAAATTTTGATTGTTGATTTGAAGCTGTTGGAATTGTTGCTCCTGCTGCTGTTGTTGCTGCTGTTGTTGCTGCTGATGATGTCCAGGAAAATCGTGGTTCTGATTTGAGAACAAATACGGCGAGGAAGTGGATGGAAGCTTTTGATTCCTCGGGGGCAAATAGTTCGCCGTGTGCTGACCGAATGGTTGGCTATTTTGACTCGCTATTGGACTTTCTTCGACGAATTCAGCATATTTCATCGGAATCGGTGCTTCTTGATTAACTAAATTATCCGGCGCAGGCGAGTGATTGTATCCCTCGTTAAATGAATTTTCTTGATTGGGCGGGCCGTATTGTTTGAAAGGACGATTTATTTGATTCTGCAATTTAGTTACAATACGCCCCCTGTAACCGTGCCTGCCAAGGCCGTGGAGGGCACCCGTATTAAATCGATGTTGCTTGTTATAGTAGAATCCGGGATCTCGTCTTCGTTGAATTTCATGCGAGCTCTCCTCGGAAGCAAGATCTTTACCTTCGATTTTTACATCGTCCAATTTTTTAACATCCGAAGCACCTGCGTCTTCTTTTTTATCGGCCAGCGCGGAAAATACCCCCGCGATCAGAAAGTAGGTCACCTGCATTAATCAAACAAAAAATTCACATTTGTTATAAAAATGTTAAATAAACGTGGTACTGATTTTAATACACTTTAAAATTACATTGATCTTTTTTTGCAAGTTAGAATTTCATTAAAAATTTCTCTACATAAAAACTTTTCACGTTAACATGGATTCACACGTTCATTATTCAAATAATTAACAGAGGATTAAACTAAGTGATTTTTAAATACAATGTTCGTAAACTCTTTTGCCAGTTTTGTAAAAATAACTTTGAAATCATTTACAAACTCACCAAATAAAACGTAATTCTTTTCATTTTGAATGCTTCGATCCCTCGGGTGGCCAGGCACTTCACAACATTCGTTACTGCACTACGATTGTTGTAACATTCATTTGTAAAAAACGAATGTTATTAACACTTAAAAAAACTCCGTACGCTTCAGCGGCATAAAGGACTGATCGAAGAAGAGGCTTTCCTCCGAGGCTAGACGGTTACTTACTGACTAAGACCGCTGGCCATACCGACACATGTATAAATACAGTTGGGTCGCGACCATCCACGAATTACAATGGACTTTCTTGTCGGCTTTCATCGATTCGGACTTAAGCAACACTAGCCGCAGAAAATGCACGATGTTATACAAATGCTACATCGATCACGGGGGAATCAGGAAATTCCGAATTGCAACAGCTAAATCAAGTCATTACTAAAACAGGCGTAGCTTGCTGGTACGAGAACTACACGTGATATGAAGCAGTGCGAGTGAAAATTCACTCTTGAGAGCAAGAAAATAATTACGAAATATCTACTTAAATTTTTTATGAAAGAAAATTTTTTTTATTCCGGTTTATGTCAATTTACAATGAGCAAATAAATTTTTTATTTGAAATAATTTTTTAAATCTTTTAGAAATATTGATTCTATAGATATGTTTAAGTCATCTATTAGATCTTCTTGGGCCACTTGCTATAGTACTAATAGTAGAAGTTTTAGAATTAATATCTACGTTTAGTTTTAGTTTAATTTAATATTCAATTTTGTATTTTAGGCGTAAGTACTTTAGTCTGTTTAATAATTAAATAAATAAATTAATGCTTTAAATAGTTATAAAAATTGTTGACTTGATGATATTCTATTACAACGTCACTAACGAGAACACTAATACAAAAAAATTGCAAGATATATCTTCATTTCTGCTTCTTCTTTTTAATTTATTAATGTGTAAAAATAAAATACGAATATGAGTCAATACTTCGTTAAAATAATGCTTTCATTGAGTAAAAAAACGAATTTATTATATCGTTTATTGCAGTCCTCTTAATTATTTTTATATAAACTAACTGTGGAATATTTTCACCAAGTCAGGGAGAAAATTACATTACACTATTCTGATCACGCGTGATAGCTTCAATGCGTACATCTCAGTGAAAGTTCTCAAAGCTTCCTCAGTTCTCGAGGAATACGGAATACAAGTTCATCCATAAAGAAGCACCGGCATTGTGTAATACGTTAGGACGTCCGTCTAGACGATTACGCTGAAATCAGCCTCGGATCTACGAAGTTTCAAAGAAAGTCCGCGGACTTCAGGGAAAATGTCGATAAAACTTATAAATCTTATGGCTAATTTCATAAACTAGTTCAACTTTTATTCCAGAAAAAAGCGCAGTCATTACATTGCTGTATAAATGAGATCATTGATAAACTCAATTTATAATTAAATGATTTAAGATAAAATGTGCATAATTGAATCATACCCACTGATCCATATTTAGTGGCAATAAAATTTCAAATCCAGATTCTTTTTCTAAAATGTCACTGCAGATTCTAGAAAAAAACGTGCAGTCATTGTATTACCCTATAAATGAGATAATTGATACAGTCAATTTATAAATATTTACTGTACAAAATGTGCATGATTAAATTATACCCACTGATCCATATTTAGTGGACAATAAAATTTCAAATCCAGATTCTTTTGCTAATATGCGACTGCAAGCGTTGCATAATTCAAGAACTGCGCTCAGTGGCGCGTATACCTTTAACAATCAGCGACTCAAAGTTGCGATTAATATTAAGAGCGTGTATTTTGATATAATTTAACTATGTAATTATATTGGGTAGAAACACGTAATTCGATAAGAATCTCTGAAATGAAAAAGCAATGCGAGCGCAACGATTTGCATTGCGCCGCATAATTCCAGTGCGTATATTCTATGCTGAAAAGTTCATTAATGCTGTGTCAGCTGAAATATCCAGTGCTTGATATATTGCATTAATAAAGTAGATCTATTATTGGCTTTAATCACCTTTATCGCATGAAATACCTCTGATTTACTGAAAATATTGCAGTGAACACGGAAAACTTAATTAAACTTTGATTAAATATTCCGATGTTAATAAAATCGTATTATACTTCTTGATAGCGGATTATATTATTCATTAAGTTATTCATTTAATCTCATTAATGAAAGGCAAAAGAGGATGTTGCTATCCGTGACTGAAATTAATTAGATAATTAGACAAAATGTATGAGTTTGTTTAACTCTAGAACAATTTTGAACTATCTTTTAAAATCTGCGTAATGCACCCGATAAACAAATTAACCATAAACTGACCAGAAAGTGCATGTTAATTCTGGTCAATTTATTGTTAAATTTTTTACAGAGTATTCTTTTTAGTCTTATATTCAGAAGTTATATGATATTATAATTCAGTTTGTGACCTATATTTTTATAATAATACATTACTTTTTATTTTTTGTATAAATTGGAATTAAACGTCACTTTTGATTTCTGTAATTCAAATAGTTAGTATTCTCCTTAGAATACTGATCACCACCACAAAATCTTTGCAAATACTGAAATATTATATCAGCCAATTAAAAATCGCCTTTTCCACAAAAAAGTAATATCAATCAAATGCATCAATTATTATTCAAGGTGTAAGGCACAAAAGGCTGACGAAATTTTGTTTTCAAGGTATGTAAATAAGAGAAGAAATACAATAAAATTAAATATTCAACACATATAACTGTATTTCATAACAATTATCTATTATACATAACATAAATATATATATTCATTTAGTATCAGCGCAAAAAATACTGTAATTTGAGATTTTCGTGCAAAAATTTCATTAACAAAAGCTTCAGCGGACAAACAATTAAAATCGTGGAAGAATCATCGTGCGAACCAAAACAGAAGTCACTGGATCTGTGCGTACTAAATAAGTTTGCGCTGGTTAACAGTGAGTTAATTTATACATATAGTTTAACCGACGATGTAGGAGCCGTAGAAGCTCGGGTAGTAAGCGGAGCGGTACGCCGAGTAAGCGTAGGGTGCGCTATACGCGTACGCCGAGGGGTAGCTGTAGGCCGAGGCGTAGGGGTAGCTGTAGGCCGCGGCGTACGGGGAGGCGTAAAGGAGGCCGCGCTTGTCCCTGGGTTCGGCGGCTTTCGCCTCGGCCTCGGCTTCAGGCTTGATGTTCAAATTTTCCTCGGCCGGCAGCTTGGCAGCCAAGGCTGTGGCGACGACGGCCATGAGTACGACAACCTGTTGGGCGATGGAAAAAAAAGGATTAGTTTTTCTTTTGCTTCGATGGATCAAGCAAGGATTTGCGGCTCAATATGTATGAACAATCGAGAAAATTAAAGATTGATGTGCGCGCCTTTTTTGTACTCGTATTTTTATCGATGTTTTTTAACGGGATGCCTTATTAAAGTTCCAATTTAATTGGTCATCTTAAAATGCATAGAATGAAACGAAAAAATCAATATCGAATAGACCCTTAAAAATCTTTACAGTGAGTTTCACAAAAAGTATTATACTTTAATTAAGATAAAAGAAAATAAATAATTGATGAGAAATGTATAAATTTGATATTTAAAATTGATGTTGATGTCGAATAATATACTTTAAAAAAATTAGTTGCGTTAAATACACAAACAGGTTGCCCCAAAATACAATTCCCGGATTTAATTTATGTTTAGCTTTGCAGATAAATTTGCAAATATTTTATCAATATATAAAATTTACTAATGTTGCTTAATTTGCATATTCGCGATTTAAAAGAGATATTCATTTGAAAAGGTATTCGAACAATGAACAAAAAGTAATCAGGCAAATTAAAATGAGTTGCATTATTCCGGATGAAGCATTTTCACAGAAACACGATTATTATTTCAAAATTAAATAATTCCCAATAATCATAATAATTAACTGAATTATACATCTGATTTGATAAATTCTCTTTTCATTAAACTCAATAATGAATCCACTATTGATCATTTAGACTCTACATCTGTGGTACCAAAATCGAGGTAATATTCTATCACACACTTAATTCCCCTCCGTTCAAAACACTGCCAGTTTACTTATAAAATCGTTGCACCATCGCGTCAATTACACCGAAACCAATAAATCGTAACCGATCTAACAAGACCATCACGAATCGTTAACCGAACACACAAAGTACTCACGGCGAAGAATTTCATGTTGACGGTAGTACTGTAGTAGTGGATTATCCGCTGGATCACCGTAGGTGCTTTGGAAGCTTAGGTAGCCGAATGATGCTCCTCCAGAAATTCGACTCCTTTATATACGCCCAAGTTAACCTCCAGCGTACAACGTACGTACGCACCACGCGGCGAATTAGCCCGACACCTCCCGGCGGGGCCGCGCGCGGAATTGATCAACAAGGCTACCACGTAGGGGGGTTGCGTCCGTACGTACGTCCCCGCGGCATTGTTCGTCCAAGGTGCCCGCTCCGCGGGACCCGGCCAGTTGGGCAAGGATCGCCTTGGCGCTCGTCCAAACGCGGACGAAATCGTTTTACGATGCGCGAGCGCACTCGCGCATTCGGGCTGAGGCGTATTATGCCCGCGCCGGTTATGCCAGCGTTATGCCGCCGAAGGATTATGTGAGCGCGCGCTTCTTTCGCCGCGCGGCCCATACGGGATGATTGACGTATTTAGTGTTAGATTATGGGTAGAGCGATCGCGCGCCGATGCATTTCAATATAATTCGGCGCTGATGAGTCGCACTTGCATTTCATTCGCTGCTAAAATTAACGATTTGTTTATCTCTCTAAATTTGAGAGGGCGGGTAGACACTTTTTAACGTTTAAAGTCGTTCACTTGTCGTCGCTTCCTGCGAAGAATAACGGATCTTAAAAAAGGTCTATTCTCATTTGCTGATTTTAGAGTGATCGGATGATATAAATTTATCTTATTTATTTATCAAGTTCTGAAAGAGTTTACTTTACTCTAGTGTTTTAAAAATACCAAATTAAAATGGACCTTTTTTAGAATAAGTAAATATACACTCTTTCGAAGTGAATTTCACTCTTTTTATATATAGAGAGTAGGAGGCATTACACAGTTGCTAAATGTTGCTGAGATCGAGTCGACATAAAAATTTTCCCTGGTTAATGAAGTTGTTGCATTAATTAGATTGATTGGGAAATGACTGATGCTTATGCGATTTTAGTGACAAATCAATAAAGTCGTGGATGAACACGCAATTGCGATAAAGTATTTATATTACCTCAGGAATGTGGATATTAGAATAATAATGTACAGTGTTAATTATAAATGAAAATTCTAGTCGCGTCCTGGCTTGTCAGAAAAAAGTTGTGTACTTCTTTTGAAGGAGGCATTAAAATTTGAATGCGAATTTCAAGCTATTTCGACAGTTTCCCCTTTACACAAGTAGCGCGTTAGAAACACCTTTCACGTTGTATTTCAATTAGTTAGTTTGTCATTCTTCGCTGTTAATAACAATGACCACTTAGAATAGTCCAGAATAGTCCACTTAGAGTGATGTATAAGACCAAACAATTTCATGTCTTTCAGTTTGTTTCATAAAAATTAAAAGTAAATACACTTTTCAACAATTGTTTACAATTGAAATATTAATTTTTATTCATATTCTAAGCACAAATATGTCTTACTTAACATTTTAGAAACTTAAGTATTATAGTAGCTGAGAAATAAAACAAAATCACTTTTTGGAGTGAATTTTTAAAAATATTGTTTAATTTTTTTATTGGCAACTACTAACATAAATAATATTTCAGAAGTTTTTTAACTAATAAATTAATTTAATCTATATATTTAATTAATTTTCGATAAATCGAGTCATGTTGTTCAGCACAAGAATTAAATTTGAGTCAGTAAGCTATTAATAGGACCAGGTAAATAGGATTTTCATTTTCATTAGTCTTTGAGCAATTATTAAATAAACATTTATAGAAACTAGTTATATATATACGTAATAAGAAAAATATTCGATCAAACTTCGTATCATAAGCAGGAAGTGAAACGCCAATAAACTTCGAATTGCCCATACATTTCCTATCTGATGCTAGAAGGATTTTTTGTTTATGATCATCTGACTTTTCCATGACTAATCGTTTAAAGATAGTTTGTATAGTTTTCATCCTCAAGGTCCAGCTACGAAATAAGGTCAAGTAATAGACACCATGCATTATACCCTAATTGTATTTTCAAGGCCTAAAGCTCACGTGCCCCATACATTTATCTGTACAAAATTTCGTAAATAAATTTCCAGCAAGAAGTTTTCTACTAATAAAGTTTGAGAAAGGTGCAAAATCTTTTTGTTGTACGTATAGATTTCTTCGCTTTCTCATAATTTCATACGTCCGTACATACATCATCATACTTTTCGATATATCGACAGAGAAAGTAAATAAAAGTAAACAAGATTGAATAAAAAATTTTTCACTTTTCGTTTTATTACACACCACTTAGTAGATCTATAAAAATAAACCTAGACAATAATCGTAGACTTTTTAGGGTCTAAACTACATGCACGTGCATGTTTAAAAAGCTGCACAGTACATACGTACAAAAACGTTGGTATAAAAGTTATTTGTGTAATTTTATGATGTAATAAAAAGTAAATAAAAAAAGTATTCATATTCAAATTTTTATATATTTGGTTTATTTTGAATCCCTATTTCTTAGTAAGTAATATAAAAGTATGACATTTCAACTGCAATATTTATAAAAGATTGAAAGACTCATATACATAAAATGAAAAAATATTTGACACCCAAGTCCATTTATAAACATTTATTTTATTTAAAAAATTTTGAAACAGAGAATTTTAAAAAACTTGAGAACAAAGTATAATCTTTAAAATAAAGTATATCTCCAGCAGATAGTTTTATCGGTTATTTCGATGCTATAATTTATTCCTCTGCATTAAAGATATTTAGTTTTATAATAAAAATAAAGGTGTGACCTTCAATATTCATGACCTAGTTAACTGATTTTGCATTAGAATTCAAAGAGCAGTACGTACCGAAGACATTGCGTAAGAGAGTGCACCACCTGAATTCCATTTCAATTGGAATTCCGGGAGTGGTTTCGATAATCAAAGTGTGCTACTACAAGGACATATTAAATTTTTTCGCCTTATAAAAACGCAAAATCTCAATAAAACTATATAAAAATGTTTTTGCAGATGCACTTTCTTATTTGACGGAAGTGCGTTATTTTCAGATTGAAAATAGAACATTTTGCACAATTTATCGATATTTAATATCCTCTTAAATTGTGTCCTATTATTCTCGGAAAATAGAAAAGAAAACTAGAGAATATTCCGCTTTTAGAAATGAAGAGATTCCAAAGTAGAAATAGAATTACTTTATTTTATTTTACCAAAATTACCGAAACAAAAGTCCTCAATTTTTGTTGTATATAATTTATATTCCAAATTGTAGCAACAATATGCAGTTAGTAATATCTAAGGGTCCAAGAACAGAACTCCGAGGAATACCAAATATGATATAATTGCCTTTTATTCGGATTTGCAATATCGGAAATTAATAATAAATTTAGTATTGAGAAAATTAAATAATTAATTTCAATTTGATGATCATTTTTTTAAATTTAATCTCTGATTTATTTTCGATTTATTTTCCAAACCATGTGCAGACCATGGTACCATTTAAACTATATTGCTCAATGCTCAAAATTTTAACTGCAACGCAAAACTTATAATTAATATTTTTCGAAGTTATTTATTTGTTTTTTAACAATTAGAGATGACATTTTTTCTAAATTCTTTTAATTTATGGAATTTAATTATTTTATAAAAAGTGCTGCAAACGCGAAATGCTTTTTTCTTATGTGTATAACAACAAAGGGAATCGTTTCGAAATAAAGAATTTTTTTATTTGAATTATTTTTTTATTTATTTGTTGTTTATAGCATAGCAATACAATACTTCATAACATATTAAAAATATCAAAATGCGTTGTTGAAGTCCTAGATGCTTAGATACTGCTTTGACCTGAAATAACAAATTAAATCGTAAGTATCACGAATAATAAAATGATAATAGAAATAAATTGAATTTTATTTTTCAGATAGAGCTAATATGAAGTCATTCATGAAAGATTGATATGAATTTATTAAATCATCATTAAGTAGTTTGTTAGTTTACACTTTTTACTATTAATTCATTTAATGTTCATTGCTTACCTAAACAACTTTGTATACGTTCCACACATCCACCTTCTTATAAGTTACTGCCCATTGACGCAAGGGTTGCTGTAATAAAACATCGTCAGTGAATTTTTGTTTTTGTTTTCATTAAACATAATATGTAGATTAATTTAAAAAAATCAGTGGTAGTGACGAAATTATGTGTGCATCATTGAATTATCAAACACATTCCTCATCATTTTATTATACTAGATCAGGCGCGAGCTTCGCGCGCGGATATTCTTTTTGCAGGTTAATGTCAAATGAACAATAATAAAACAAAATAAAAGACAACCACCGT
>UXGC01000282.1:0-173320 GCA_900480045.1 Eurytoma adleriae | reverse complement strand
ATAGTCCGCCACACATTCACAATTTTGTGCAATATAACTTTCAACTCTTTATTTAAGTTAACTATTACAATTTAATGCCTCGAGTGTCCTTCTTCAAAATTCGCAAGTAAAAGGAAATTTAATAAACCCCCGGATCCTTATAAAAATAAATCAAAGTAGTAACAGTCGGTTATGGTCAGACATAGAGAAATCGTAACCGAATGATCCTGTTGGTCTCTGCTCGTCCATCTTTAATAAAATAAAATAAAATAAAATTTTAATTTTATTAAATGTACTATAAAAATTATACACATCATGTAATAAGAAAACTTTGAATTGCTTTTTCTGTAAAAATTATACTTTGACTTTCCCGCAACAATTTTCCAAACCTTCCCATAATTACGCTTTTAAATTGTAACCATTACGAGAAATTTACTCTCACCATCAATGTACAAAATTCATTTTTTCCAAAACAAACTTTCTCAATCCTCGCAAAATCGAGCGAACGCGTCGGTCCCAATTAAAAAATAATCAGCCGCAAAGTAACCCACGACCAGCGTTACACCTTCCACCGTTTAAAATAGACTCAATTGAAAATAGATTCAATCGTCCCTGTCGCAGACGCACCGAGAATATCCCGGCGAACTCCGCAAAAACTCATTAACCCACGCCTGCTGAAAAATTCAAACCGCGCCATACCGCGGGGCCGATCGAACCTACGAACTATTTGCGCTCGCGGGCAAAGGTGAAATGGATTTATTTCGGTGGCCGGCCCGTCTGCAGCCGACGGCGCGGCGAACTAGCTCGTCTCCAAAAATAGCCTCGGCACTGCACTACAGCGGCCCCGGCAAACGACTCCTTTTATCTCGCGACGAGCCATTCACGGTCGCCCCCCCCCCCCCCCCCCCCCCGGGGGAGAAATTCAATCTCGCGCCGCGACCATTAAACGCGCCGGAAAATTTGCCGTGTGCATACAAAAGCTCCCGAAAAAAAAGACAATGCGCCCAACGAGTCGAGCGCATCCGCGTGTCCTACAACTTGTGTACACACGTATACACATATATATGTATGCATGTACATACACGCGTGTCGTACGATTTATGTAGTGCGAGTGCGGATCGATGCGCCGGGATAAAAGGAGGCGCGCATTTAAAAGTATATGGGCCATCGATCGAGGCGGCCGGATGGGCTTTCCGCCGCGACGGCCGCGGGCGAGGTCTACGCCAAAACGGAGGCTGCCTACTGCGACTTTCGCTTCTCAATCATTCAGGACTCCGCGGCGCCGCGCGGATATGACGCGTGGTCCCCGCCGAGCTTTGTTTCGCTGCTGGTTTTACCGACAATGAAATGAAAAGGATGAAAAATTCTCCGCTGTTTTAAGAAATTGCTGGATTTAAGGCTGCTGTTTGCTGGTTGTGTTTTTGGATAGTACAGTCGTAGCGCGAAACTTACTTAATGAGTGAGAAGTCGGAATAATTAATTTATCGGAAAAAAATGAGCAGCTATAATCTTGATTTTCTCGATTTTCATTTTAAACGAGTAGCTTTTCATTGTAACTGTTGCACGTTGTAATCAAAAGAACAATGAAAAAAAGAATCAATTTCAAAATTACCTTATCCAGGGAAGTCTCATTTGAATGGTCAGAAATCGTTCTTTGTTTGCAATTTTGCAATTCGCGTTTGCAGTAGGTCTCTAAAGTAGGTTAAAAAATTTTAGAATAAACTTTAGAAAAAGTTATAAAAAGTAACGTGAAAATATGTAAAATCCTTGGTTTTTAATTAAAACAACATTTAGCCGAAATTTAAACAAACCATTTTAAATATTTATTATCGCAAAATAGAAAAACAAATAACTTTCATGAAATCGAATACAGTTACCCTTTCGATCCATCAAAACATATGCGATACTGAGGAAAAGATTATATTTAGAATAATGTAATATTAACTGTAAGTTTTCATGACTGATGGTGATCGACGAAATCAGAGACAAACATTATTTTTAACCCCCATTTTCATACAAAATCTTATGTGACAATAGCACGCATCTTATAAGAGAGAATTATGCGATGAAGCTCATCGAAGAAAACAAACGCGAAATAACGTAATTGTGCAGACAGTTTATGACACTGTAAAGTTAAATGAAAAACCTTAATTTTTATTCATATCTTAGGTGATTGACCACATAGTAGACATTTTTTATATCAAAAGCTCTGTGAAAAGCTATTTCCGAGCTTTTTTTTGTCAAAATAGCGAAGCTTTTTTTCTTAAAAAATTATAGAGCTTTTAATGTAAAAATTAGAGAGCTTTTACTGAAAAAATTAATGAGCTTTTTTTAAAAAATTGCATAATTACATCCCAGTAAACGTTAAAGAGCTTTTTCTATAAAAATTATCCTGTCAGTTTCCCATAAAAGTTTCCAAGATTCTGACTTTAGTGAAATATTCAAGTCATTTAAAAATTAGAGATTTTCCCGCAAAAATTATAATCAGTGTCGCAAACCATCCCGCGATTATTTTTTAACTCGCATAATTTTTACAACAAGCTTAATCATAAATTCCAGAATTTTTTCTCTCATTGCAATTCTCGGCAAAATAGCAAACATATCTTTAAACTACAATTAAGGCAACAAACAATTCCCCAACAAACACAAACTTATACCTTTAAAATCCCTTAAACCACCTCACAGTGAAAATTAAGGCTGATAACCAAAGTAAAAAGGAGCAACGAGCAAAACGCCGAGTCAGCCGCCGGATGGAGTCGGTTGAAAAGCTCGCGGGAAGCTCGTAGCAGCGCGAGGAGACAGGAGCAGAAGCGAGGCATCCGGCCCGTGCCCGAGGCCGGGCCGGCCTACTTCGCGCAGGGAAAAAAAAGAGCCGACGCGGCTCGCGCGCCGGAGCAAGTAGTACGGGTTCGGCTGTGGGCGGACGCGCGCCGGGAATTGGTTGCGCCCCGCTGCGCTCGTAAAAGTCGCGAAATATTCGCGTTTCCGTCGGTCCGCTCAGACTTTTTCCCAAAAGCTCCGTACAGGTGCCCGGATGTTTTTTTAATTGTTTATGGACTTTCCTGCCGTTTTATTCAATAAACATATGAATTTTGTATAATCATGTATGCAATGATTAAAAAAGCATACAAATTTATATACAACATATATGTTATTTATTACAAAGAATATGTTTATATATAATTACATAGAAATACTTATAAGATTGTGTATAAAGGTATATTTTTTTTGTTTTTAACTTTTCAAGGTCTACAATTTCTGACTAAAGAAGAGAAATAAGCAGAAAAAATGTAAAGTAAAATAAAACAGACAATAAAGCAGAAAAATGTGGTAAAAATTTTTAAAAGAGTAAAAAAGAATAGAAATAAGATAAATATTAAAAACAAAAGCAAAACGAAGGAAATGATAGGAAGATTAAAGCGAATAATAAGAAAACAGATACATACATGTAATTACTGAATAAGAAAAATAAATTGTAGAAATTTACATATGTTTCGAACAAATTTTTTTACTATAATTTCGTAATTTATTAAGTGTACTTTACTAACAAATTCTTCTCATTAAATATTGAAAAGCTCTTAAAAGTCCGTAATTAGCATAATCACTTGATAAAATTCTTAAAACAATTAATTTTTAATTGCCTAAATTACTTTGCCTAAAGTTTCGAAGTTCCCAGGGTCCAAAGCACTTAATAATTCAAATTAATAAAAGTCGCCGCTTAATTTTTCCAAACTTCCGAAATTATTCAATTACCCCGATTAGACGTCAAGTGTTTCGATCTAAATACACTCGCTGATCCGCCACGAGCAAAAATATTCCAATTAATTTACTGCTCTGACGAGCAGCCACGTGGACTCAAAAAATAAACAGATAAAAAGTATTACCCCCCCTGTTAAAGTCCACCCGAGGAGTGAACGGGCGGAGGCATTAAATTCGTCACGGCGGCAGCTTTAAAAAGACGGCTATTTCCAGTGGCTCCGCGCGTGCAGAAGTCCATTCCGTTTTTTACGCGGGGGGCGTAAAAAAAAGGTCGGGTTGTAACTGAAAAAGGCGTAAAGGGACTAAAGGACGTCAGTTAATTTGAAAATTTCGACGAAGAATAAGCGAGGAGGTACGCGCTGGGGATAATTGAAAGTTTAATTATCTAAGAGCCGTGAATTTATTGATTTTTTATTTTTCAAAGCTGGAAGCTGCGTTGTTGGCCCGAGAGAGGACAATTAGATTATGCTCTATTCCGGCTTTTTTTGTTAAAATGGAGATACAAATTTGGAATAATTATTTTTCCTATGACAATATAATATATAGTATTTAATTGAAAACGTGATATTTCTCGAAATATGAATCCGAAGTAATTGACTTGACTTTGGGTAATATCAAATTAATTATGAAGGCTTCTTTAATTAAACAGAAATCAGTGCTGGTTTGAAACTTCGTTTAATGCGGACGTTTTATCTGCTAATGCACTTTAGGTTTACGTTTAAATGAATATGAATGAAGCATTTAAATAAAAAAGCAGTGTAATAAATTTTATTCATTACTTTCACTGTGCAATAGCATTCGCCAAAAAATGAAAAAATTAAATTTACATACATAAATAATAAACAATCTGGATGTATAAATAGTTATAAAAAGTTATAATATAATAAATAATAAATGATCTACTTTTGAAACTAGAATATGCTGATTGTATGTTTTTTGTAGTCTTTGAAAATAGTATCGATCTTATAATATAAGTCTAATCCGAAATATTTCGTTTCAAAAGTAATTATAGATAGCACTATAGTTAATTAAAACGCACGTGGAGCACGCACGTGCAAAATAAGCATAAAATATTAACTTCTGGAATGAAGAATAAACATTGATTTGATATATACGTTATTTTAAAAATATACTATACTCTTTTAATATTATGTTTGTTAATTATTTTATTATTTTGTTTATAAACTACCATAAAAGTCCATGATTACCGTGAAAATAACAGTAATTTTTAATGGAAATTTCTGTCCGTGCAATAACATTTTTCCGCTTTTAAATTTATTTTCTTTTTAAATTTTAAATGAAGTGCCTGATTAATAGGACCTCCTCCTCCTACAGGATCAAAAAAAGAAGCATTTAAATTTCGATCAAATAATTTCCTATCTTTTTTCACAACTTTTTTTGTACTACAATTTAGAACAAAGAAAAATTACACGTGTATATCAAATTATCAAATTCACCGTGAATGGACTGACGCTAATTAAACCCAGCAGACATCAATTTATCCCGCGAAAAATGCGCGCCTTAAACACCTAAGCTCGAAAGAAAAGCTCATCCCTTATGCAAGATGCTCGCCCGGCGCTCCCCGTCGCAAGCACAAAAGCGCGAAAGGGTGGAAATCCGGGGGCCGCTTCCGCGCCAGATGCTATTCGTCTGGCTGGGCTTTAGCATTTTCCAAGTTTTTAAGGGCTTCTTCGTGCAAAAGGGGAAGGGCGCGGAGAGGGTGGGGGGATAAGGGGGGTAAGCTGTACGTATAACGCGTATAAACGCGCGCGGCGCGTGTCGAAAGTAGGTTACGAATCCTTTGCTTTAAAGCCCGAACCTGCCGAAAGGATATTGTGTACCGGAGCGCGCGGCACTTTGCGCGGAATAATAATAAAGCGGGCCGTTCGGCTGCTCCGCGCTGGCGGTCCTTTTTTTTACGCTGCAGAGATATCCGGCGGGCTGCTTTTATCGCCTTTTTCGAGGTGACTTCAGGGGGAAGGTTTTTTTCGACGAAGGAATTTTTAGCGTGCTCATAAATTTTGAAAATGTTATTTTAAGATTTTATTGATTAATTGAGAATTATAATTGCTAGCTAAAAACTCGTGGAACAAAGATAATAATTAAATATATCATGGTGCATAAACTATAAAAAAAAACAATAAAAAAATGGAAAGTTTAACAACAATTTCAGGAGGATCTTTATAAAATGCCTTAAATATTCTATACAAACATTATTTAGCGCTGTTTTAAATACTCCGTTTTTTTTAACAAATAATGAATATAATTCGCGTACACGCTTATTTCTAAAAATTGCACATTTTTAAAAAATAAATTAAATTTATTTTAATATAGTTTTATTATTTTACAGTGGTTGTATGTAAATAATTACGCTTACCTGAAAATTATTCTTATTTAATTTTAAGAATTGCATTTTTACATTTACAATTATCTGGAAATTGTCATAAATAAAATAAAACACCTATAAGATTAAAAAACAGAAAAGTTTTTATTAAATAAAAGCTACTGCTAAATTTTTTTATTATATAGAAATTATAATTCTTTCATTAAAAAAAATCACGACTTGAATATACAAAATTCCAGGTTATCATCTGAAACTTATCCATGAATAATTACGGACTAGTTTAATCCTCTTTCAAACTTCGTAGAACGGAATGGCTTTTATTAAGCAAAACTTTTTAATCATTCCCTATATGCAATACCAAACGTCAATGCAATGCAATATATAATGCGCGACAGAATTGTAACGCGTTATTATTAAACAATTTAAATGTTTCGAACTGCATTAGCGAAATTGACGGGATCAATGCTTGCGATGAAAAATATTTTCATAAAATATTAACTGCAACATGGCAAAGATGGTAAATAGCCAGAATTACAAACCGAATTTCATAAAATATTCATCTGCTTGTTAAGTATTATACATATAAATAATTCAATGAATCATATTATATTATTGGTTTAACAAATAGTTAAAGTTAATAATTACATTATTATTTATTTCGATCAATTTCTCTTACTTAAATGCAAATTAATCCGCTTCTTCAGGTGGGGTTGCAAGTATTTCTATGAGTACTATATGGGACATACCTACGTTAATAATTCCATGTATAGTACATGGAATTATTAACGTCCATGTAATACATTCAACTCTACAGCTGACTTATATTCATAAAACTGAGATAGCTGTTTTATTATCGGGAAGGGATGTTTTAGAGTCCATTTAGCGGTAAATGTACTGGATAGATACTCGATATATAAATGACTCGAAATTTTGGCCTATTTGAATTCGAATATTCAGTGATGCCAAAATGATTAATAAATCATTCTTTATTTCAAACAAATTTTATAAAAACAGTTTCGGTAGGATCATCAAAATTTTAAGATTTATCGAAAACTTTGAAATGATGATAAAAAAATAAACAAATATATTTAGTAATTATTGTATGATCATACCTACTAGTTACTTTGTCAAGTAGTCAATGGAAATGTCCAATTTATGAAATGTTTTATTTTACAATTTTTATAGTTTAAATTTACAAAAATTAATTGTTACGATTACAAAATTATAGACTGATTAAAAAGTAATTTCTTATTACATAGAGTAAAAACTGCCAAATATATAAAAAGGACTACTCTGTATATCAAGTTTTCTCATAATTGTATATATATCTAGTAAAATTTATTAACCAATTATTGGAAACTATACTACTCGCATGGCCTAAAAAAAAATTTATCAAAAAATAAAATCTTAAACCGTCCAAACAGAAGTTGCGCAGCGAGCAACCAAGGAAAATCCACACACCTATATACATACATACAGAGTCCGCGAAATTTCAATCGTAGCTTAGCAAACACAACGGCGAAGTAATTGAGGAAGGAGGGAGAAAAGAAACGCGGCCATTTCTATTGCGGGCTTAAAGGGGCTCCCGAAAGATCGACAATAAAGGCGGCGAATTGCTTGCTCATACCCGGGGTCCAAGGCTCGCGGGACGCGGAGGCCTTGACATGCCGTGGCGTCGCAGCGCATATAAGACGGAAAATTGCGGGGACTCCGCGCGAATTCCGTCGGCGCGTAATTAATTTCGCGGCAAAGCGTCCAAACTTTCTTTTGTAATTAGATCGAATTTCGCACCCCCCCACCCCCGCGGCGGCCTTATCTCTTCTTCCGCGCTGACCCTTTTGCGTCGTTTTATTTAGTACTGACGGCGTCAGAATAGAACCCCTAAATCAACGTACATAGAGGCGCGCATGGCGGCCCTGTAGGCTCGTCGTTCGTTCGAAACTCAGACTTGTCTCATGGCGCTACCGCGCCTCTATTGATTAAGATTATTTAAAAAAGAACATTTTTTTTCTACCTTTGAATTTCCCGCCATTTGTGCGCGCCGTCGTAAAGCAAGCTGATTGGCTACTTTTGAAAACTCACCGGTTACGAACATAACCTGTAATATAACCTCAAATGCGCACACTTGTTGTGTGTTTACTAAACACACAACACCTATTTATTTTGCAATTTTTGTAATTTTTGTAAAAATTTTGTAAATAGGAATAAAAAACATGGATCGGACCAATATTGCTAATTTGCTGGGAAAGGGTGTGAATTCGCCACGGCGTCGATTGTCTTTAGTGCAATCATTAAAGAAGGGTAGTTCGTAAGTATTACATTTACGTCTATTTAATTATTTTAGTTTGTTACTTTTTAGTAAAAGATTAAATTTATTTCATCAATTAGCTATTTTAGTTTGATAATTTTTGGTAAACGATACATTTAAGTGTGTATTATGTTTAATTTATCAACTTTTTTTATTTACTCTCTCAAAAGTTTTTTAATGTACAGTGCCTTACAGTGAGTTAATATGATTAAAGTTTAAACAAGTAATTGGTATTATTAATAAAAATATTTATTTTTTTTAGAAATGTAAGCATCTCAGGGAGATCAAATCAATCGCTACAAGTAATCTGTCGAACAGCTAATCATATAGTGGAAAATTTTGGTTCATCTCTACCAGTTTTAGTGACAGAAGCCTTAACCTTTTTAGATCGTAACACAGCAGTCAGTGTTAGTGTATCGTTAGATGGCTGGGCATGGCTAGTCTGTGGCAGACGCTTACTTGTTTGGCAGTGTAAAACGACAATACACGATCCAAAGCAAAGACGAACTTTTAAAACTCAGTGTCGGGAGCTTCTTTTGCCTCAAAGTGACCTGGCTCACAAAGCCGATTGTATCACAGTATGGTTACCACAAGGACAATTGGTAAATTAATCAAAATAAGTATTTAATAATCATAATTTTCAGTTTATAACAATCAGTTTGATTGCAGGTACCAAGTTGTATGGCTGTTTCTCCAGAAGGCACAGTTCGATACTGGCCAAACATAGCAAATGAAGAAATAACAGTGGAAACCAATGCAGAATTGGCGGGACAAGAGGTGAATTGTTTGTCCTATGTACCTGGCCATGGCTGCATTCTTGCTACCACCACATGTACAGTTGCCTTACTGCAGCCTCAAAGCACTGGTGGCAGGGGCAGTATCTCTTGCAGAGTCCTAAGAACGAGTCAAGGTTGGTTTGGTGGCATAGGCAGAAGAATGTCTTCCCTCATTTTTGGTGCAATACCACAATCACCCGTACAAGAAACGGTAAATAACTTTTTATCTTCATAAAATGCTGTACATTCCCAATATCAATGATCCAAATTGAATTTTTTCCA
This sequence comes from Eurytoma adleriae, assembly GCA_900480045.1. NCBI lineage: Eukaryota > Metazoa > Arthropoda > Insecta > Hymenoptera > Eurytomidae > Eurytoma > Eurytoma adleriae. The sequence continues at coordinate 163,872 of UXGC01000282.1, read as the reverse complement.
GAAATTAACAAAAGTCGTATGTAATTTAATAAGCGAAAGAAACTCCAGAGTTTTAATCCTCGCTGGCAATTCATTACAGTATTGGTCATTCCCTCAAGGGGAGCAAGAAAAAATGGAGTTTGACGAAGACATCAACCACATCGTTACACAGGCCTTCCAAAAGCGTTTTTGGGTTCGACAATATATTATCAACAGAGAAGTCTTTATTCAAATGGATCAAAATGAAATTAAAAAAAACGAATTTTTCAGGAGTCGAGTGCGTTTAATCCGCAGAATATTCATATATGGCACATCGACATGCAGTCGACAGAGGAAGGTGTAGTCCTTCTGATGGCCGGCAACTGCCGAGAAGGCACGCTGCAGATTCAATTCGCGGTTGGACTGATTCCGCTCATGGGTACTACGCTGGCCAACAACTTCAAGTGGTTCATCCCCGTGAAACTCGGCTCCATCTATTTTTATAATCAGGATGTAGAGTCCGCGATTATCTCCTCTTCATTCCGATTCATCATCTCCGGCTGGGAAATCATCATCTACAATCAATATGACGTCACTGTTATCAGCAGTGAGTGTTCACACGTTTTACCAATAAATAAATCTTATGGTTCGTCTTATGACATGTGAATATGAATTTTTTTTCTTTTTGTTATTCGTAGATTTGTCGGAGTATGAGCAAGACAAGATTGATTTAACGAGCGAAAAAGAAGACAGTATTCTCGGCGGTGCGCTTTGCTCCGGAACGCCAGTTCTCTTCACGAGAAATCTAGGCTTGATCACTATAAGTTCGACTGATTTCGCGAGTCAGGACTTCAATCAGTAAGCTTTATTCACTTATAAAAAAAGAAATTTAATTTAATGTTTAAAGCAATAATTGCCTTTTGAATCAATTATTTTATTACAGCGATGTTTCACTATCGAAATTTTTTTCAATATGTTCAGATCTGAAAGTTTAGGATTAATTATGCTTGATCATTAAAAATTTAAATATTCAAAGGACAAGACTAAATTTAGTGCTACAAAGTCACCTCTAATGAAAACTGAACCCATTTCAGCTTCTTCACGAAAAACCATACGTTTTTTTAATTTACAAAAAAATGGCGAAATTAGTGAAATTATGGACTATGATAAAATAGAACTCTTTTTTCTAAATCGGAAATGCATTAGTTTTCATTAAAGGTGATAATCCTTTAAAAAAAGAAAAAATCCTTGCCTATGTAATTGCCGCACAACATATAACAATCATTATTTTCCTAGGAGCTACTCAGATGTAAACATGAGCATGGATTTCGGCGGAGGCGTTAGTATAATGTCGGAGCGCTTCACGACGCTAATAAGCAATGATGAGATAAACGAGATGTTCTACAGCGCGGACGGCGTGAAGCAGCTGCAGGCAGCATTCCTTTTGAGCATCCGCCAGAACAAGGAGCAGGCAGACGAAATTTTGGCGGAGCTGTTCCCCCTCCAGGAGGAGCCGGTCATGGACATCGACGCCTCCCTCGACACGCTCGTCCTCAAAGTCGCTAAACATCTCATCGACGATTATCCTGCCAACGATCCTAGATGGGCAAATTACCGCGACTTAAGTACGTCGATTTATTTATTCTTTTGCACTGCTGAAGATCTTGTAAAATTGATTTGTGTTTTGTGTCCCTTCTAGCTTTTACATTGAATGCAGTATTAGCTATGCAAATTCCTAATCAACTCGAGGGTAAGCAACAGGCCTTAGACCTGTTTGTTGCATTTTTAAAAGAACACAACTTGTGGAATCGGGTAAGTCTGTAATCTTATAGAATAGAATAGAATCTTTAAGACTATACGATTTTTCTCGTGATTTTTATATTAAAATCATTATTTAATTTTTCTTTTAGTTCTGCGCCGTCTCGTATCGAGGCATCATAATGTCAACTTCACACGTTCTAAGCGAATTCGCTGAGAAAGTCATTGCTATGCTCACCATTTACAATTTGCAGCAACGGTACTTCATAAAACATCTTAACTTCCTTTAAATTGATAGTAGATACGATTAAAATGGAAGAATAATTCATTCTGTCATTTTAGCTTCACTGAAGTAGTAGATACAGTGATAGAGCGGACTTTGCAGCCTGAGGCCTACGTCTCCGAGGATCTAACGGCAAACGACATATTCTACAGAGAAGTTAGCGAAGTTCATTTATTCTTGCCGAATCTAGTTCAAATTGCTCTCGAGCAGATCCAATCTGATCGACCAACTCAGCAAATTGCACAGTACATTGTTCAAGTTAATTCTATTTTACTGGTAAGTAAATAGACACCGATAATAAAAACGTAACAACTTAAAAAAATAAATTATGTTATAATAAGTAAATATACATTTACAGGGGGTGCTTCACGAAGTAGTGAAATATCGTCAATACGACGCTGAGAAGTATGTACCTCCCCGTTGTTCTTCCGTAACGGAGTACTTGCCTTGGACAGCCGCTACAGGAAAACAAGGTTTAAGAACCTGCCTCAATACAATGGTAAAACTCTTATAAAATCACAACATATTATTTAAAAAAAAATCAGAGTTAATAAAGTGCATATGTTAATTTCAGCAAAATCTGACGTTACAACACGGAGTGACTAACACGACCGACGAGAACGTACGGAATGAGCTGTACGAGCAACTGGTGGGCATAATCGATCTCATCCTCGACGGCAGGAAGTGCCATTTGGAAAGCATCCGCGGCACGGAGAAGTTCGAGACACTTTTAAAGCAGTACGAGTCGGAACGAGCGAATTTAATTCAGCCCCTGAGTAAGTGAATTCAAAGTATTCCAATCTTATTCAATCTTATCTAACCCATTCGTCAGCCACAAAATTTTCGAATTAGTGTGACACGAACGGTCGTTAATTGTTACTATTATAATTTTTATTTGTAGTTAAAGAAGAGCAATATGAAAATGCTGCTATGCTTGCCGAAAAGTACTGCGACTTTGGTTCCTTAATACAAATTTGTGAGCTTACAAACAACAAGAGCAGACTCGACACTTACATGGAGCGGTTTGCTAATCAGGACTTCGCTGGATTTTTATTCGCTTGGTACGTAATTAAAATTAATCAATCCTCTCTGACGTAAAGACAATTATTTAACTCGTCCAAAATCCGTTTATTTTTCATGATTATTATTATTATTATTAAATTACTAGTATTTGTTTGCTACATTAATTAATTTTTTCGTTTATTTAAGGTACGTGAAAGACGGTCGCCAGGGACAGTTGGTGGAGCGGTGCCGTCGCGGTGGAGCACACGAACTCACGGAGAAACTTCTGCAGCACCCGATACTCTCTTGGGTCCAGGCTGCCTTGTCCGATGACTTCGACACTTCAGGAAAGACATTGTACGCGCTTGCTCGGGATGAGCTCGATCTTGTTACGCGTAAAAAGGTATATACCTTAATTCAACATTTTGCTAATAATTTTAATTTCTTCTATAATTCAATCAATTTTTTTTCAGACGATGCTTTCGTTATCGAAATTAGCGTTTATCGCTTCCGACGAGCCGGAGGAGAAGATTGATAATAATATTAAAAAGATAGACAACGAACTGAATCTTATAGCTCATCAAGAGGACGTACCTGTTCACGTGCTAGAAATTTACGGTTACGACGTTGAAAAATTACGAGTGCTTGCACCTGCAGAACTCATCAATGTAAGTTAAAACATATTAAAAAAAATTTTAAGTGACATCGATTTAATGCATGATTATTTTTAGCTTTACACTTGTGCGGAAAGTCAGATTTCAAACGAATACGACTACAAAAAGGCACTCGACTTGTTGGAATACGTCGATCAGGACGACGACAGAAGTTCACTAAAAGTTAGGATATGGGCGCGCGCGGCGAGATGCGACAAGTGGGACACGGTCAGCAAAAATCCAGAACAACAAGTTCAAGAGACCGTCTTCTTCAAGTTAATGGATCTTGCTCACCTAATGGGTAAGATCTCGAAAAAAACACATTACTTTATCCATCCTTTTTTATTCAACTTTCGTAAAAATTTTACAGTAAAAACGACCCTATAAATACCACCTTATAAATAAAAATTACTTCATTTACAGGAAACAAAATAGAAGATGTACTGCCCCCGCTGGACAGTCTATTAACGGAGCCGGAACTCGGCAACCTCGCCTTCTCCAGCAACTTCCAGTATCTTATCAAACTGGTCTACGAATACGCCTCCAACAATTACTGATAATAAAAAAAAATCGCCTTCAGGGCAACAAGTGGTTTTGTTATAAAAATCCAAGATTTACACTTAAAATAATAAATTATATATGTATATTTTCTTCCGAACTCGATCTATTTTAATTTAAGTGTGTGCTACGGTAACTGCGAGAGCGAGCAGCAGTAGAAAATTGGCAATGGCCGCTCGGTTGGACGAGGCGCACTGCATGTTCTCCATGCGCAGGATGAACCTCACTTGATCAGGCGTTTTGCAATCGATTTCTACAAGCGTAAATAAACATAAGTTCTTCAAAAATTTGCACCATTTTATTTTTTGCTTTTAGTTTTTTTTTAATCTTTTATTAGGTACATACCTGCACACTTCGTGGTCGTTGTGACGTTGGAAACTTGGAAGTAGGTGTCCGGACAATCATTGTTTTTGTTGCAAGCTCTGTTGTCTGACAAAGTGACGTCGCCGTAAAGGGACAGATTTTCGCACCTCTTCCCCGTCGGCACACTATTCACCGTCCACTGATTCCACCAGCAGACCTGAAGCGTTCCGTAACCTACTCCATGCATCTACATTATAGATAAATATTTATTTATTTATTTATTTTTTTTTTTATTTTGGTTCTTTTCTTTCTTGGCTTACCGTCAGAGTAATTTTCTTGGATTTAATACGCCACTGCGGATGCAGTCTATATACAATGGTGTCAGCGGGATTAATGTAGTCCTCTAGTTGCAATCTTAATCCCGGAATGTTCTTGTTGCACCCGACTGGCCTCAAAGTCCTGGGTACTAAAGTATTAATTTATCAATCATCTTTTTCACTTGATTTTTATAATATTTAAAAAAAATAATATAATTAAATTTTTTAATGTTAATAATAATTTACATTTGTAAACTTTTACAAAAAAAAAACTAAATTGATCGTACCTGTAGATAAAATTCTAGAAATATCGTCAACATCTAACGACTGTACAATTCGGTCTTCTTCGCTTATCAAAAATCGTTTATACTTTTCAACGTCCGAGTCGACCGTGAAATACAGAAAACGTATTTCTAAAATAAAATAATATTCAAATTTTTTTTATTAATATAATCTTAATTTTAGGTAATCTATGTAATTTAATGTACCTGGATGTTTGGATTTTATTGTCTTTAAAACACTTAATGTTGCATTGCCCTCCTCATCCGTTAAAGTAGTCTGGGGTATTAAGAGAACAACAGCTTGGCCAACATTTCCTATTGTGTTGTTATTACGAATCTGCTCCCACGTACTATCGAGATAATTTAATACACTTTGAAACACAAGAGACAATTTCATACCCTTAGGCCCTGAAATCATTCGTTTCAAATTAAATAAATATTTGTTTATATTTTTAAATTATTTTTTATGTATATAACTGATTAAAACTTACATTGAATATCAGTTAAATTATTCAAAGCTTGGTGAATAGTCGACAAACTGCCAGTGACATTCTGTATCCATTCGCCGTTTGTGCCGTGAATTATACCCATTTTCGATCCGTATAATGAAACATCAAAGTCATCAGCGAGGACACTGGGTAAAAGATTTATTAATTTTTTAGAAGCGAAAACGTACAATGAAAATTTTCTTGGAAAAAAGACAATAGATGGACCTAACAACGCGAAACTAAATTTTAAGTAGTATAAACCGAAAACAGTCAGACATCGACCATATCGTAATGAAGATTTAAAAACTTTCTCTGATTTCTACATCAACATCCAAAGTAAATCTTTAATATTTTGCGTAAGTATCAAATTATGTCACCACTTATTTTAAATATATTTTTTATTTTATTTAATATTCCATTTTTATTACAGAAATAATGAAACTTTTCCTAATGGGTCAAAAATCGCACTTCATGCGTTTAATTAACAATCCCAATAAAATTTCAGGTGCAACTCACGCGAGAAAATCGGTGGTGTACTGCGGCGTCCAGGCGCCGTCGAAGGCGACAAGAACTTCGAGTCGGCTGATGCGCCGCCTGCGGTTCAGGCAGCGCGCCTCGGCGAACAGCCGCTCGTCCGTGTACTGACCGAAGTACTCGACCGAGCGCACTACCATGCGCTGCAACGCCTCGTCGCTTATCGCCGCCACCGAGTTCAGGTACGCCAGTACCTGCGCCGTCGCGTAAGTCTAAAAATAAATTTTATTACCAATTTTATATAAGATTTTAATTATATTATAATTTTTTTGTTATTTGTATATTTATAAAATAAAATTATGTTACAATTTTTTTTAATTCTTTTTATTTCTTTAAATTTGATTAATCATATTTCGACTTACCTGTTCTTCTATGAGGCTTTTAGGACCGATAATGGGAAACTGGACACCCCGCAGGCAGGCCTTGACGCTCTTGTCGAAGACTATCCCAGTTTCGGAGTAGTACATGTCTATTATCTGACTCAGACGCAGATTTTCGAACTTCTGCGTCCAAGTGTTCAAATTTTTTGCGATTATGAGACCTGGTAAGAAAAATTTTTTATGACTTGTTTTTTTTTATTTTTAACTAATTATACGCAATTCAATTCGATGAAATATTTCGAAATATTTAAGTTACCATCAACTCCACCGATAATCTCGGCCCTTGTAGCATCGAAGTTATTGTGCTTTTGCGACACGTAGTAAACGCGGGGTCGTATAGTGTTGTTCCAGAACCCAGTCGCTCCGAGAAACATACGGTCGTCGTAAACTGGTCCTTGATAAATTACCATCTCGGCAAGTTCCCCTGAAACGTCCAAGTTACTTGTTATGCAAACTTTATGCATTATCCTTGAAAGAAGACTAAAGTTTCTATAGATCTAATTAATGAGTTTTTATAGTAAAGGAACTTAAGGCACGAATGATTAAAATTTTTTTTTCAAAAATTAGAAACAGATGAAGAAAACTAAGTTAAAATAATCCAAAATAATCAACTGAAATTTCATGATATTAAAACGAATTTTCGAAGAAAATCAAGTTTGTTTGTATTTTCTTATATTTATGTATCTATAAAGTGTGTATGTTAAAGGGTGTAGATTTTTTTAAAAGATCTATTTCATTCATTTTTTATTTCTTTACGAAAATTCTTTATAAAGTTCTTTTTATTCAGCAGAAGGACACACAATAATGACCCACTTCATATCTCGAATATTTCGAATACACAAAAAATGTGTTTTCAGTCCCGTTGCCGGGAAGTTACAGATATTTTCTTATACGTAATAGATTCATTCAATCCATTAAATAAAAAATAATTATTAAAAACATCCTATATAAAAGCCTCACCAACAAAAGAGACCACAAAAATTAACCACTCAACTCTCGAACATCTCAAATACACGAAAAATAGACTTTACACCTTTATCCATCCCATTAAATTGAAAAAAAATTTTAATAAAAACTATCATCTATACCAGCAACGGTAGCGGCCCAGGCGTTGTCGATCTGCGTGTCCATGATGGTGGCCGACCTCAGCCACATGGCCCGGCTGTCGTCGATCTGCGCCCGCGGCAGGACGAACTCGACGAGCTCCTCGTCCGCGGCGGCCGGCGCCTCGGCGGTCGGCCCGTCCTCGTTCACCGGCATCGTCAGCAGCAGCTTCGTCTTGACCACCTGGGGCTCCAGGCCGGCGGCCACCGCCGCGATCACCGAGCCCAGCGCCACCGTGCCGTACGGCGTCAGCACCGCGCCGCCCTCCTTCGGGCACTTGTCCGCGCTCGTCGTTATGGATCTACCTGAGAAAATCGGCGTTACACAGTTTTCCGAAATAATAAGAAGCTTGGCCAACTGTCCAAAGTGAGATGAACTTTATGTTAGAGAATAAAATAAAACGTAGAATGTGGAAATTCTTTCGCATCTTCTTTGGGCGCGTAAGTAGTAACAGACAAGCACGACAAGACACTTATTCGTAAATTATGATTGATTGCGATTTTTACATTAGAGTACTCAAAAACTGAAGAAATATAATTAGATTAGGATAAACCGCAGTTTAAAGTAAGAAAAGAAAGTTATTAAAATACTTTCGCTCCTGCTTTATGTACGTAAGTAGTAACAGACAAGCACGACAAGACACTTATTCGTAAATTATGATTGAGTGAGATTTTTACGTTAGAGTACTCAAAAACTAAAGAAATATAAGTATATTGAGATTAACTACAATTTAAAGTATAAAAAGTAAGTTATTAAAATACTTTCGCTCCTGCTTTATGTCCGTAAGTAGTAACAGACAAGCATGGCAAGACACATATTCGTATATAATTGTAATTGAGTGCGAAAATGTTATATTAATAGTACTTAAAATTAAACCAGAGAAATGTAATTAGAATAGAATAAATTGCATTTTAAAGTATAAAAAAAAATAGATTCTAAACACACTTTCGCACCTGCTTTAAGCGCGTAAGTAGTTACAGACAAATCCGGTAAGACAAATAAGTAAGAGATGTATATGAGACTGTTACACTGACGCTACTTAAAATTAAAGACAGATATTTAATTAGAGCACGATAAAATACACGTTGAAAAGCAGACTATGAAAATATTTGCTTGTATAAATTATTCACTTAAGTAGTTACAGACAAGCACGGCAAGACAACCTTTTCATGGACACAGTAGCTGCAATTAATATCAAATTTTTTTTTGTGCTTTACCCTAACACTAAAAAAGAATTTATATCAAAGAGACACAATTAACCGAAGTCAACTTTCTTCAACAGTTACTATGTATATGTTACTATTTCTACTGTGATGTAGAAAAGTACCAACGTGTAGAATTTTAAAAATTTAGAGTAGGGTTTTGTTTGGTTTCTGTGACGTTTTAAGAAAGTTTTAAGAGAAATGACCTAAATAACTTTAGCACTTATAATCTCCTTAGACTTGAAGTCTTCCTCTTCAGGATAACTTTGAAGAAATAAAACGTAATATCCATAAAGCAGGGGCATAAAAGAGTATGCACTGTAGAAGATATTTAATTGAATATTCAGTCTCTTAAACTAACACTTTTGAAAATTAAAAAGAGGAATATAATTCTTCATTTTAAAGTACAAAAAGTGGAGTAGGAAAATACTTACACGCATTCTCCATGTGCATAAGTAGTTTCAGACAAACACGGCAAGACAACAAACTTTTGATTCTTAAAATGTAGCTACAATTAATTTAAAATTTTCGTATTCAGGCACTACACTACCACTAAAGAAGAAAGCTCCAAGTGACGAAGCGAATTCAACTATCCCAACTACAGACCAGCAAAATAGGAAGAAGACATATGTACCTATAATCAACATTACCAGAGAACTTCTCGGTGGGGCCGGGCTGGCAGAAGGACTCCTCCGCCTCCTCGTAGTGGTCCCAGATGGTGTTGGACATGGCGAAATGAAGGAGGCAGAGCTCGTCGCGCGTCAGGAGCTCCTCGGGCAGGAGGCTCGCGTCGCCCGGGACCAGCTGCTCCACCACGCGGTGCTTCGCGCGCTGCCAGCCGCGCGCGGCGAACCTCAGCACACCCTCCGTCGGCGCCACCGCCTCCGAGTACCTGATGCCGTCCAGCTTGAACCTCGAATGAGAAGAGAGCAGGTCATTCATTTACTTTCCTTTTTTAAACTTTTTAATTTGTTTATTTATGTATTTTTTTATTTTTTTTTTTAGTTTGGAATTGTTAACCTGTTTTAAGTGAGAATCCCGCGTTGAAAAGGGGATGTAATTAAATTTCAATGATTAGGAATTGTTGAAAATAAAAATATACTACAGTTGGATTCCATTTTGAGCGATTAAAAAAATAAGCGACGGACATTTACTTAAGCGAACTGAACTTTTATTAACTATATCCCCTTTTTGATACGGGACGTTCAATTTATTTGATCGAATTTGTAGGTAAAATATAGTAGAGTAAATATAGAATAAAAATAAATAGATTGTAAACTCGATTCTGATATAAGTACTGCAAATGAATTTATTTTTATTTATAGCTAAACTAGAAATTTTTAAAATAAGCAAAATAAAATAATAGTGAACTTGATAGTGAAATTAGTAATTCTAAAGTGGTATAAGATTTCTTTTTTACTTCTACGTTTATCCATTTGTTTATTCAAAATAAAATTGCGCCTTTAAATACAAACAAATTTTATTTCACTATCTTTTCATGCTTAAAACAATTACAAATCTAAAGGCTAAAACTGATTTCCAATAAAAAAACAGCACAAAACAATACTACCACTGTAAAAGTTTAGTCAAACGAAAAAAGAAACTCCATTGTTACCTTTTGAATAGAGCAGCCGACAAAGTCCTCATAGACATGGAGGACATCGTTTTCCTCTCTATTTTCCGTATGACGTCCAGTACCACCTGTAGATTCAGGGGCAGCCTGGGCACGAAAACTCCGTCGTTCCCGTAGCATTGCTGCAGACTCACCGGCAGCGTCCTATACGCCTCGGCCGAGTGACCCCCTGCAAAAAAGCGCAATTTCCCTTTGTTTACACAAAGCGCACCGCTCGAACGCGAACTATTATCGATCGCACCCCTTCCGTATAGTTTCTACGCTACTGTGTCAGCCCTTCTTTTCTTCAGTGTTTTAAGTATTTTGTTTTATTTTATTTTTTGTGTTCTTTTGCCTTTTTGAAGAAGAGGAGGGGAGAATAAAGCGAGAAATTTTATTGGGAGTGGGTAAGTAGGTAGGTGTTTGGGAGACAAAGACTGTGTACAGATAACGACCTCGCTAAAGAATGCGACGAGATTAGTTTGTTGTTCTACTCCACGCGACGTAAAATCTGTATGAATTTGACGATCAGAAATGTCTGCTCTTTCAATAATAACTCGTAATAGTTACTGTAATCCAAAATACATACGGATAACGCGAAAAAATCTGATTATTGCGATAAAAAAAATTGCGTAAATGGTTTTTCTTGTAATATTTTCTCTTTCGTCTTTTACAGAAAAGTATAATGTAGTTTAAATTAAATCAAATTTCATGTTATGCACACAAACTATAAAAAAGATTTTTATAAAAATATTTTAATTAAATTACAAGGACATTAGGTATACTTTTTTGTAATATTCGTTTATTGCTTCACCATTGCGTACTGTAAATATAAGTGCAATATCCGTTCGAAAAAAAAATGCCGAGTCAATAAAATAAAACGACGAGTCTGCAATTTACAGGAACAAACACTGCGATTTGACTTTTGCGCAAAATTATCAAAAGTATTATCTCATCCTACATGAATTAATTAAAATTTGTAATAAATTAAACATTAAACATGTATATTCAGCGAGAAAAACTAAGAAAAAACAATTGTAGTTTATTATAATGCGATAATTTGTTGCTAATAAACTGCTCCATGCGTATTTCATTGTAAAAAAAAACTGGAGCCACTAAAAGTTTTCACTCAAATCAAGCATAATTTTTTGCACTCTTTCGCATTACAAAAGCACAGTTCGCAGTTTCTTTTAAACGTACACATTAGCAGCAATGACATCGCACTCACTACAACTAGTCACATTAACTGCAGCTATTTTTTTCTCACGCCTCATGCGAACCTATGTTCTGTATATTCGCAAAAAAACAACACCACTGTGTAAAAGAAACCAACTAACAAATCGATCCCCTCGACGCTCGACTATACAAAAAAAAGACAAAACTCACCGGCGATCGCGAGGATAGCGGCGAGGAGGACCGGCGAGGTCGGGCCCATAGTCGCTCATGTCCGCGAAGCTCCGCTTGCAAAAGCCGTGCGCGCACTGCGGGTGAAAAAAAAAAGAAGCGACCAGCCTGAGTCAGTCGCGGCGGAGTCACGAAAAAGATGGCTCGGCTGATAAGCCGCGCGGCGCTCGCGGCTCGCCAGCGACGCCTCTGCATCTGATAAGATAAGCCGCGTGAAAGCGCCGAACGCGTGCCCCAATTTATTGGCGACGTACGCGCGACGCCGCGCGTCTTTTCCTCTTTTTACGCAACCGATCTGTGAATGGAAAATGCGAGCTTGAGCTTTGGAAATTCAAGTTGGAGGATCTAATATGGTGGGTGGGAATTTGGAATTTGTGATTCGGTCGAGATATGAATACGTGGACTTTTGAGGTGGGAGATTGCAAATCCGAACTTGAATCTTCATAATGTAATATTAGATAATTGACTTTTTTTGCTCACTGAGCTGACCTGATTTAACAAGTTTAATACTTGACACAGTGTGGTGGAAAGCAAATGTAGCAGAACTTGGAGAAAACCAAAATTCATTGAGATGGTCAAAATAAAATTTTCTGGAATCGATATTTGAAAAAAAAAGCTTGATATTAGACGTGATTTCATTTGTTATACTTGAGGAATCACTTTTAAAGACAATGTTGGGGCGAAAGAACAATTTTGCAGATTAAAAAATGTGGATAAAGAGAAAAAAATAAACATTTCTAGTAATTTTTTTGATAAAGAAGGGTTGATTGCAATTTTTCGTAAAATTTATCAGAGGCATTGAATGGAGTTTCCTAAAAATGTATTCGAACAAAGAATCAAAGTCAATGTCAAAAATCAATTCATCCCGGAGCTAACAGATTATAAGTAAATTAAGTTATACGGTGAACTTCAATCTATACAGTTTCCATCCACTGATTAGTCACTCCAGTTGAGCAACTTTTCACACTCTTTTCACTACTTCCACGCCTAAAGGGATTCTACGGAACTATACGTAATTTTTGAACGTTTAGTGATTCAATGTTCAGTAATTTCTGTGCATGAATAGAATTTTTCAGTGTGACAAATTCAACTGATAATAAAAATCGTCATCATAGTGTACTACCCGCAGTCTACGTAACACTTGCTTCCGCAGTTATCATCCTTCCTAAATTACTCACACTTGATATTTGCACTCCACTGATTTCTCGCAGGAATCACATCAGTTTTTCCAGATACCATGATTTTTAATTTCACAAAGTATTGATTTTTTTACAATAAAAAACTTAATTTTATATAATAAAAAGATAATTTTAGTATTTACAATATTAATCATCGAACTTTGAAATGAAATCATCGTATACATTTTACGCCAGTGGCTCGAGATCGGATTATTGAGTTTGAGGTGAACCGTACGCACCATGTAACGTCGGCTTTATCTGATAAAAAAAGGCAGGTGCAGCGAATCTACGAAATCCCTTGCCCCTATAGTAAATAGACTAGCGCGTTGAAAATAAAATCGATATATGAATTCCTGCTTCGATAACCCGCGTGAAGTCATTGCGCTCACCCAACCGATGCTCCCCGTCGCCCTATTATTATAATTAGCCTTTATAATAAAAATTTATTACATAATAATTTCCATCCCTTTTTTATTTAATTAATTCTTTTATTTTTGTTAGTCCCTTTAATTAACAAACTCTTTTATTTTTATTTAATTTTTTAATCATTTTATTAAATATTAGGATGTAGAAATAAAATTGACGTTTAAATTTTCGAATTCTTATCCAATGTTAATTTATAAAATAAAAATATTTCCTATCCGTCAAACATTTAGTATCTTAACTGTATAGACTACCAGAATACTAAAACTTTATTTCAATACTCATTACTCAAAATCTAAATATAATCCCTCTCACCTCTACCACCACCACACTCTCTACAAAACCCCCTCAATTTCAACCCCCACCCCTACACCCCCCCAAAAAACTAAAAAACAAAAACATAAAAAAAGTGGATCGCCCTCAAAACTCTCTCCCAACACCAAAGAAAAAAACAGTAAAAGAGTGAACCGCCTCGGCGTACGCGAGCAGGTTGCGCGTATATCTATCGCGTGGCCGTATCTTATCAGTGGCTTCGATAGCGCGTACCTACAGGCAGCCGCGCGGCGTCTCGGCCGAAAGGTGCGGACGGGCCCGGCAGCTCAGTCTTACCTCGGCTATGCGCGGCGATGCGCACCTGATCGCGACGCGCACCTAGACCCTCGCAGCTTCTCTCCGCCTAATTACAGAGTCGAAGGCACCGCCCGCGAGGAGGATGTACCGTTACCTGTCGGCTCTTCTGCTCCTGGCTCTCGGTGGGTGACCCTTAAGGGGAGGTTCAACTGTGATCCGTGCGGACGCGTGTGCGAACCGATTTTTTCTCTTTTCTTACGTGTGGATTTGTCGAACCGATTTTTTTTTTCTTTTTCTTAGTGAGGATGTATGTATACGGGAAGTTGGATAAGTGAAATTGACTAAACACTTATTTATCCCTCTAAATGTGAAAGAGTCAATGTTTACTGTTTTAAGAGTCTTTGTTCACTCTTTAAGGTAGAATAAGTGAATATTCATCCCTTCGATGTGATTTCCACTCTTTCATATTTAGATAAGGCAAAATAGTATTCATGCTTTTTCCATAAGTAAAATCTCAAATAAAAACACCAAATAATGAGTAAAATTTCACTTATTCAACTTTAAAGATTATTTTTTGTTAGATGCGGTGATAGGTTTTTGATTGGAAGTCACTCTAAATTTGATTTAGTGAGGATCTGCGCTCTTGTCCATATAAATCAGTGAAAATGTACGCATATATCCCGGGATACAAGTGCAATCTGGAATTTTTGAATGATTTTCGATCGGATATGTTTGATCGATTGATTTTTTAAGCAGGATTTAACTTTTGCTCTTAGTATATCCGTTCAATGTGAGTCATCGCATGTTGATAAAAGTAACGAGTGACGGTCATTTTACTATTGGCTTTTCGCATCGATCGAACCATCATCGATTTATCTGTGCAAATACTGATCTAAAAAATAAAATTGATTATCCTCGATTAAAAAATTACACTGCATTCAAATTTTAGAGCCTTTGAAACCGATTAAATTGAAAATTAAGCGAATAAGTAGAAAAGGTACTGGCCACACTTCGAACAGCTTAAAAACAGACTTTAAGATAAAATAATAATGTTCAATTTGTGTTAAGATCTTTTACCGATTTCTCTATTACGAATATATGGGAAATCTTATAGATAAGCGGAGAAATCAGATAAGTACAATCTTTCGGTGTACAGTGTACATAATGTGTCACGCCCGTTCCAAGCGTACGACAAAGATTGTGCAGGTAGAAATTGCTTTATACACCTTTATTCTTTTAGGTTATCGTAAATTCCTTCAACACAGTCGTACCTATAAGATTTCTCAATCGTAATCATACGTTCCCTGGAAAATTTAAAAGAAAATCTTTTAATAATTTTACATCTGATTTAGAAATCTGTACTAATATTCTTATTCGCATGGGAAGAACTTTTAAGATAGGTAATGAAAAGGCTAAAAATAATTGAAAATTGATAGCCCATTGACTAGTTACTGGCGTGGTATGACGCATAAGTACACTAATTATGATTCATAAATCTTGTTGAGTATGCGATAAAACTGAATGTTTGTTAAGCTGCTTAACAATCAAACGTAACATTAACACGTTTTTGTCATTAAATTTACGTGTACTCAATGAACTTTACGCAAAACCAACGTACAGAAATACACTTCTTGCAATAAAGCCATGTGTTAAATAATCAATCAAATCCAAAATAAAAATAAAGTTATTTTTACTTTATTTTCATTTTATTTAATAAATAAATTATATGCGCAATATGTCTAATATAAAAAATTGTATTCACAATTGATTTAAATAACACTTGGTCGGATGAAAAATGTTACAGGAGTCAGTGGCCAAGAGAACGCAATAAAAAATTTGTCCCCGTCGCTGATCGAGTGCTACAATGGCAACCAGTACGCGAAGTGGAATCTGCTGCCGCACAACATGCAGACCCTCATCGACATCGTGCGCAAGATCGAGGACTCGCCGGCCCTCAATATGGACCTGCGTACCCTGTCTTCTACTCTTCTGCACAGGTAACTTCAGTTTATTACATTTTCTTACTCGGTTTTATAGAAAAAGCTCTGGAAAAATTCTGGAAATTTGCTGCAAAATTTACGGAGCTTTTTATCAAAAAAATTTATACAGATGCACGTAAAAATCACGTAATATTTACGGTGAGTTTATCGTCACTTTTTTCAAATTGAAACGCATTTTTCTGACTCAAAAACTTAAAAAAAGTATCAAAAGCTCTTATTTTAAAGCTTGCACCGTTAAGCTTTCACTTATAACAGAAAACGCAGAAATGAAAGAATAAAAGACTAGATCGGGTGAATTTTCTGGTAGAATTTACGTTGAAGCTTTCTGTAAAAAGCTCCGTAATATTTAGAGCTTTTTATATAAAAACATCCACTAATTCTAATCATCGATAAATGGCCAATCGTCGATGAATCAGATAAAAGTTTTAGTGAATTTCCCGTAGAAAAAATTTTCAGTGTGTCAAACCATCTCACAATTGTTTTTTCCGCAATTTCTACGGTCAGCTTTAACGTAATTTTTACGAGAAATTTCCCGTAGTGATACAATAAATAAATCAAGTTCATTCAGTCAGTGCATACTTTTTATCTGAATGTTCTTAATAAATAAAAAAAAAACTTAATAAATTATCTGAATGTTGGACAATTGGTCAAGATTCGTAATTTTTACAAGAAAAACTCTGTAATGTTTACACAAAAAGCTCCAAAATTATAAAGAAGCTTCTAAATTATAAAAAAAGCTCCAAAATTATAAAAAAGGTCCAAAGTTATAAAAAAATCTCCAGTTATAAACAAAATCTCCTAAATTTTACAGAGAAGCTCTCAAATTATACAGAAAAGCTCCCAAATTATACAGAAAAGCTCCGAAACTATACAGGAAAAGCTCCCAAATTATACAGGAAAAGCTCCGAATTTGTACAGGAAAAGCTCTGTAACTTTTACGGAAAAATCCGCGTATTTATAGCGGAGCTTTCGCGCAAAATTACGAAGCTTTTCCCTAAAAATTACGAAAATTAGCCAAGCATCAAAGGTGCAAGATATAAATTGAAACTAATGATTTTCCCATAAAAAACCTCTTTTGCACCGCAAATTTTACAATAAAATTCTCCCAGTGTATAAACTAATCCAAAGCGTACCCAAGCACAGTCTAACTCGCACCCATCACGACTCTCGTACCGCCCCATTGTCCCTAGCCGTCTCGCATTAATCCAAGTACGCGCTGCCAGCCCCCGCGGAACTCGGCGACACCCGTTTCATTACACGCGCGGATTAGCATTCACAGTGTAAGCTCGCGGTCCTCGACTCAAAGGACGCGCGGACGAGGGGGTGGGTCGTTCGTCAGCCGGCGCGGACGCACCGGTTGCTCCTTACACGCGCGACTTTTGACAAGCGGCGCCGGACTCGCGCGCCAATTAGCGAAGTTCGCCCGCGGCCCTGGGAATCCAATTTCCCCGAGCCAAGCCTCGGAAGTTCCGAGGGTACGGGAAACTGCGCGGGAACCGACGCTCGTTTGCGCCTATACATTGGAGACTCGCCGCTTGCGGTTCGTTTTGGATCTTACGCTTTCGGGGAGTCGCTGGACGCTGAGGGATCGACGGTGGTTGAGGAAAATGCGGCTACTTTGTCGTGGTTGAGTAGATTTGCCTGCGATTGCGTGATAAGTTTTCATATTGTTTTATGGGGTGTTTGAGTAATTACGCTGCATTTTCAGTGCGATTATCGAAAAACAACAGGTTCGCTGTTTTAATTGCGCTGGGAGAATTTTCCTTTCTTAAAAAACGACGATGATGAAAAAAAAGATGTTGAGAGGCTGTTAATGAAGCAGTTTGATTAATTAACAAGCATTCGATTAAATAGCGCCAAAATTAAAAACATTTTGATATCAATTTTATGGTGTAGTTTGATTCAAAAATCTTTTTTTCTTATTTAAATAGATTAATAAAATGAGTGTTGTTTTTTAATTTTCTAGTTATTCTAAATTTGTATATTAATTAATTGTGTTAACAAATATCATTGCTATTTAGTATAATACATTTTGAGAGCGAATAAAAATTAGAAAGAAATACCCTTCAGAAGTAGAAATAACTTATTTATAGTGAAATTTTTCTGAATTTTATTATGAAAGAGAAAGAAGAAACTGAGTGTGCTAAGAACATTGTATTTTACTAGTAAATACAAATTTAAATTAAAAAATTGCAAGTATCGTTGTTATTTTCTATTTACGCATTTATTTATATAAAATTTAATTAGCATATTCCAATATATTATAAAACTTATCTAAGAGCAAATAACAATGTATAATTTTTCTTTTCAATATTGTCTACATCTAAGCTTTTTCTGTACATTCTTGCAATATAGTAATACAAAAATCTGAAACTGTTAAATTATAATAACAAATTATGTAACAGTGACAATTATAAAATTTTAAAAACATCTTTCGTTTTACTAAAAATCTAAATTAATTGTCAGAAAAACAATATTATATTAAATGATACTTGAAAATATAATTTAGTTACTTAAAAAATAAGCCTAGCGTTATATAATGTACAATCAACATTATCACTCAGGATATGATTTTTTGGCTCGCCAATCAAAACATTCATCAAAATCTTCATCCTCGCTTGAAGAAGCACTATCATCTTCTTTTTTCTGTGCTGTTTGTGCACGTTCTTTTAGCTTAATTAAAGCCAACACTCTATTCCAATTTCTCAATTGTTCTTCAATGGAATCAAGTTGCGAATCATCCACAGCTTCTTCTGATTCACTTTCCATAGTTTGTTCTGGTAACTGCGCTGTTTCTTGCTCTAGTAGTTGTGCTCTTTCATGCACTGCAATTCTTCGAAGCCTCTCGGATAATTCATCGAGATCATTTACATCATCGATATATTCATCGTCATTGCATGCCTGAAAAACCAATTGTTTATTACTTATTCTATTATTAAATTATCTCGTTTAAAAACCTTATTAGAAATTTAGTTATCAATCAACAAAGAACTGATATTGGGACATAAATTACCATTATCTTCATGATTACAATTTATTATTAAATATAATAACTATTATCTAATTTCCTCAAAATTATAAAAACTGTACAAAAACGCAGTACCATACACTGAACTGCGTACCAAAATACCAACAATTACCTTTTAAGGTTATGTTTGTAAACAATGGAGATGGAAATCAAAAACGCTCTGATTGGTCGACGAAATAGACAGAAATATAGATCATCTAAAGTGCGGCAATTTTTAAAAAATATAAGATATTATTACTAAAAATAATTAAACACATAAAATTTTTATTAATTTAAAAAAAAACTTATTAACATCTAATAAAAATTATGTTTAAATGCGGAATTATTGCAAAAATTAATTTCTTTAATAAATTAAAATTTCAATACTTTCAACTTTATTAATTTAATGAAGTTAAAACTAAACGATTGAAGTAAATAATTTTTCAAAATTTATAACTTATTTTACACTATACAGAAACTATAAAAGTGTATCATATAAAAAACACGAAAGCTTTTTAAAAATGGTCTAAAAGTGACCAAAAATCCTACAACAGTTTTTCTTGCAAGAAACAAATCGTCAGACCTCAAATAATCAACTAAATTTTCACCGAAAAAAATATAAAAGCTCACCTTTCATAAAAAAAAATTTACTCTTTTTACTAAAATTGACGTTTTGCGTTTCAGATTCCGACAGGACGGCATAGTGAAGAATCCGCGAGTGAAGGCGCAGGAGGGCATAGTGCCGTTCGCGCCCCTGGGCAAGCAGTTCTTCCGGCACGCGCAGACCCTGCGCGTCATCCCGGGCAGCGCCTTCTCCTTCCCGAACGACAGCATTTCCGCGCTCGAGCGAGTGAGTAAGCGTCTGTTTGCCCTTGGATCGGCCGGAAATCGTGACGCGCATCGCCGTTATACCACACACCTAGCACAGCCCTCGGCTCGTTTGAGCGACAAGTGCGACGGATCGTCGGTTTTCTTCTTTCTTTTTACGGTTCTATATTGTCGCGGGTAGACAGGAAATGGAAAATGACGAGAGAAAGCTCGAAATGCGGCTTTTTTAAAAGACTTGGAAGTTTCGAAGATGAATTTAGTTTCTTTTAAATCTGGTTTTCTTTATTTTCTTTATAGCAATCTATTGCGTTTTCAAATCTATTTTTCTTCATTTTTTACAGTTGATTATTTACAGTTATTATATTTGTCAGTCCTAATGAATAAAAACATACTTAATTTTTTATTTTTACAACGAAAAGTAGCGCAATTTAAATTTCCCGCGAAAAAAAGCTCTCTTTACGAGACTCTTCAGGAGAAATAAAAGCTGATACAAGTACTTTGAAGACAAATTTTTTAGGAATTTTGTAAATTTTATGAAAAATCAATACTTTTGGAAAATCTTCCGCAGAAAAAACACATTAGCAAGATTAGAAAAAGTGCATTTATTGCGGAAATCTCGCGAAAGTTGTAGATATGTACTTTTTCGTACGCGAATAACGCAAAATGCGTTTTTTTTTTGCGAAACATGTTTTTCTTCTAGTTTTTACGCGATGTTTAAAATAAGCTACTTTGGAAATGCAGTCAATTTTTTTCTGCGTCAAATACACGTTTTTTAAAGAACAATGAAAATTTTCATTGACACATTCAATATCAGATTCAAGCAAGTCAACATCAATTGAATTATCAATCAATCGATCAATTCAAACAAGTCAATATCTTTTTATAAAATAATTTTTTCTTTTTTTTTTTAATCGTAATAAAAAACTGGCTCTAATGCATTTTCTCTTTGTTGGCGATTGCAGTGCACTTTACACTCGATGCTATCGAGCAGCACGGAGATCTTCGAACGAGGTGATGAAAATCGAGTTTGCAAAGCGGCGAACTATGCTTTCCACAGATACGGAAGAAGCGCCGATGTCAAGAAGGAAGTCGAGACTCTCACACCCGAACAAATGTAAAATTCTACACAAATTTCAAATTGTTCCTCAATTTTTTAGTCTACAATTTTTTCTTTATTCATTTTTTTTCTCATTTTTAACAGAGAGATGATGACTAAAGGCGACGTCGTGGATCCGAATTCCATGTACCCCGCATTACCGCCTAACCACCCGAGCAGTGATCGGCTCATGGACCAACATACACCGCGCAGTCGATGTCCCATTGAGAATGGCGTTATCAAAACGCCGTAAGTATTTTTTCTCTAATTCAATTAATATTAATGAAATTAATTACCTAAAAATTATTATTATAAAAACTATATTTTTTCAAGGTTTAAGTACATCCCTCACTTCAAAGAATTTCTAGTAAATTTTGTATAACAAACAATCCATTCATGAATTAACATTAATAATATATCACTATACCTAACATAATGTAAGAAAAACATTTGTAACGATAATTAATTTTCAAGATAAATTTTAAGAAAAAATTGCATCTCTAAAAATGACTACAATTCACCACGGCTAATTGTTCAACCATTAGCTGCATCTAAACAAACAGACTTCACGCCATCTCCCAAAAAAGGCGACAAAACCCGCCGCTCGCATTCTAATAGCAACGCGGAAGTCTTCATGTGTCTCACGCACTTGCGCCTTTTGTTCGCAGGTGGGGCACGGTTTCCGGCGGCCTGGTGCTCGCGGGCATCGCGGCGAGCCTCGAGCCCCAGCAGATAAGGATAGGCGATCTGATAAGGCAGCAGCTCGAGCCGCGCGTCTCCAGCTACGCGAGCGAGGCCAGCCTGGACAACAAGTTCCTCAGCACTCTGGCCGGTACACGCCCTACTTCTCTTTCTCATGCTTATGCGCGCGCGCGCGCCCATGGATGCGGCTTATCGCAGCGGCTATACGGGGCGCGCCGCTGGAGGCGCAGACAAACACCTGTTGCTCAATCACTTTTTTCTTTACTTTTTTACCGTTCGTCAAATATCTTTTCTTTTTTTTTTGGAATTTGAATATCGTGAGTTCTAATGAGAACGATTGTACTTCAGATTTTCGGAAAAGGAGCGTTTTTGTTGCAGACATAATTACTATATGTAATATTGTATCCAAATGTACAAATTCTGTACAGGTAAGTGGCTATAGATTAACGTTTTAAAGAAAAATTATATACTATTTAATAATGTTTATAAAAAATTTAGAAAAGTTACTGTACTTTCTAGCAAGATTTGTAAAAGAATTTAGCATAATGTATTATAATTTTAGAAAATTATACTATAACGAATAATTTTTCGTTACAATGTCAGTCTGTGGCCATCTCTCGAGACAGCAGGTATAGCAATTTTTATTAGAATTTTTCTCAGTGTGGAAGGAATTAAATTTATAATTGTGCAATACAATTGATAAATTAAAAACGAAAGTACATTTTTTTAAACACTTCTCTAATTTTTAGTACATTTATAGATCACTATATACGCCTCCGCATGCTACACTAACAGTACAAATGCTATTACTAAAATGAATAGAAACATGCAATTACTAAAAAAACGCATTTTACCCTCTTCTCCTGAAGGTGACTTGGCGGAGCTGGTCCTCCGGCAGAGCCCGACGGACCGGTACACGCTGGGGGCGGACGGCGTGTGGAACTCGTCGAGCCAGCCGCTGTACTACTTCCTGAGCTCGAACGAGCGGCTGCACATCACGGCCGCGGAGATCCGGGGCAACCTCGACGGCCTCGTCCTCGCCAGCCAGGTACCCAGCTACTACAGCAAGATCGGCGGCCTGAGGCTCTCCCAGGTGCTCGACATGTACTACAGCCAGCGCGGCTTCTTCGACCGCAACTACCGGGCCTGCAATCGGCGCATTCATCTGCTCACTGTAGCGCCTTCCGAGACACTCAAACAACAGGTATAAATATATTTTAGCGGGTGCAAAGTGTCTTTTTTGCCATAAAGCGCAAAACTATTTTTTTATTTGATAAAATTCAAGTACTTGTCATTGTTATATTTTTGTTTCTTGTAATTATGTGTAATGAACTTTTAATTCGCAAAATAGTTGTACGGGAATTAATTAAACAGCCTAAATCAATCGCCTTCTACGTATACAAAGACAAAGAAAATTGTTAAGCGACATACGGCACTAAAATTGAAACTTTATATTAACTGTAGATTTAAGAAAAAGCATAATAATAATTTCACTTCATTGAAATTATAATAAAAAGTGTCTTTTTTATAGTATTACATTGTGTGTTATCAAAGCTAAATATCTTCACTTCTGATAATTTTGATAAAGTCTATTTAAAAACCTTACGGGATTTATCAGGTGATTCATCAAATGATTTAAATTACTATCTGATTCATCATCTATCTTTGTAAGTTCATTTTTTTTAAATCAGCACATTGATATAATATCCAAACAACTTGAAACTCAAAAGCATGTAATACTGAAAATAAAGTAATAGTAAAGTTTTATAAATAATTTCCTTATTAAAAAAAATTTTATTTGTGATTTAATCTAACTATAGATTCTACTTTACTTGTGTGTATAGTTCATTTTGTAATTATTATTTTTCAATTTTAGACCCACAGCGCGACGGTAGTTCTGAGCTCCGGTTTAGCAACGGCGACCTTCTCTTCGGAGGCTATTGAAAAGTTCGCCAAGCAGGCGGTAGATGAGCTTTTGACCTTCATACGTAAGTTTTACCATACCCTTAGATAAAAGTGTGAAAAAACGTCGATAAAAAAATGACTTTAATTAAACAAAATTCAATTCAGCGACGATGAAAAGCGACATCACGTGCGAATTCTCCGAGAACCAGGCTACCGACATCAACGAACCAGCGGTGGATCTGAAGATCGTCCTGGACACCACTTGGCCGTTTGACGCCATGAAGTCCATGCTCTCGTAAATATATACTTGCAGTTCTTCGTTAAGGTGTTATTCAAATTTCGTTTTAAAATTATCATTGTGAATTTTTTTGGTACAGGCAATTACTACAAAACCTCGACATAAACAAATTCAACAGCAACTTTACTTTGATGAACGGACAGGACGGCAAGCTGATGATCAACTCGAGCTACAGTATTGGCGATTTCCACGCCTACAACTTGACGCAATACGAGAGACTAAGTAAATGAGTTTTTATGCTTTTGAAGAATAAATTTAAGTCGTTAAAATATCGACTATCCATCTGAAACTTTTTACTCTAGGCTGTAGGAAAAAATAGATCACGCAATAGAAATTATAGTAGATACCTTAATTTTTTATGTTTCAAAAATACATATCATTATATTCATGAATGAGAAAGACAGCTTTGAGTCACGTCAATTTTTTTATTAAATTACATTCAATTTATATCAAATAAATGTATTTTTTACGCTCGGGCTATCTTTAAACAAGATAAAACTCGTGCAAAATTGTACACAAAATTTTGAACCTATTCATCAACATTAACCGCATCCGTAATTCAACAGCACTTTAAATGAAAAGTAAGACCCTATACCAAAATTTTCCGTTTTTTTCCAGCTGCAAAAGGTTTCGATTTAGCGAGGTCGCTGGAGAGCCTGAGAATCATCCAAACGAGAAAATTAAATGAGGAGCAGCGAATCGGTTGGGGCGGCGGGAAATCCGACGTCATTCTGTTCGTGCCATACCAGTCGAGTATATCGGAAAACGACAGGCAGTGGTGTAACGACACGCTGAAGACAATGCGAGAGGAAGTCCCTGGTATGCGAAACTTAAGAAAACTTTCCTTTCCCTAAAAAATAATAATTGTTTCCTCCTTGAAGAAATGTAATTTTTGTTGCTTTATATATGGATTTTTCGGATTTTTTAGATGCCGTGATATTGTTCATGGCATTCAACAACAAGGACCGCTGGACGGAATTCGTGGTGAATTCAGAAGACGACGCAATTTCCGTGACTACCAGCGAAACCAGCGATTCGTACCCGGCGGTCGACACTATGGTTAACAGGATCAAACGAGGTCCGTTGATAAGACTTTGCAAATTGTATTTTTCTTTTTAATCTAATATCACTGTAAATTTAAAATTTTCATCGTAAATTCAAGACAGACAAATTAAAGTTTGTTTCACAATGATGGAAGTACAATTGTAACGGTTTAAAAGTACAATGAATTTAATTAACATTTAGTCTTTAAAATTTTGTCTCTGGTAATCGAAGTGGGTATACAAAATTTGACTGAGCTCTCCTGTTATTTAGTTCCTAGACGCCTCATCAACTCGGGGTGCGGAGCTGACTATGAAGCAAAAGGAAATGGTCCTCGTCAAGTGACGGACTACGTCGGACCGAATGGCGTCAACTTTTACAGGATTCATCCTAATTACTTTATGACCGACAATACAGATAATCCTCCCAGAATAAAAGTAAGTAGTGTCTTTAACATCTTTAAACGGTGCATATAGTGCATTTTCATCGCGAATAATTCTAAAAACGAAGTATTTAAGAAAAACACATTAAAGCCTTTTCCCTACCGTTTAAAATAATTTACTACATTCAATTTTATTGTCTTATCATAATACAATAGCGATTATTAAAGCAACAACAACAACAAACTGTAAAACTGCTATTTAAAAAAGAATCCTCAACACTATCCGAAATGTTTTAATCGAAATTCTTTAAGTTAACATGATATAAAAACAAATCTAATCTAATTAAAAAGAAATTCTGAATGTATAAATAGCTCTGTGCAAATTGATAAATATACTTTCAATTGCATTCATTGCAGGAATTAATTATTTTTCTTTCTCTTAGGTGCAAGGCATAGGTGCGAGTACGCTGAAGGTATGCACGTCGCGGGAGCTTATGCACGTGAACTCGAGCGCGGAAATAAGCGCGGCTGACTGTACATCTATCACGAGCAACTCCCACAGCTTCGACATGAGCTGCAATGACGCGAGCACCCTGCACGAGTGCAGGCCCTATTACGTCTCCGTAAGGTCCGCTTCCAACACCACTGGAAATTTCGGTTGCACAGGTATATTTTTCTCTCAATGATTCGTTTATCCGAGCAAGATTTTTTTTGCTAATTCTGAATGCACTTCTTTTGTTGCAGATATGAAAGTGTGTCGATTCCCAGACAACATAAAGTACACGATTTCCTTTGAGAATCTGGTCTGCAAGAGTGGAGCGGGCACCCTGGTGATCACTCCTCTGATCCTGCTGGCTCTTGTTGCTCGACTGTTTTGAGGAGGAACGCACCCGCCCTATCATTCGACGTCACACTGCCATAGAGAACGAAAACCGAGAAACCCGGATTCACGTCATTTTTTTTTTTAATTCATTTATCTCTTCTCTCTCTTGTCTGTTTTGTACTTCATTGAGTTATGCTTAGGGACTTCCACTTTTGTTAAAGATTATATATTTTTATTGTAGATGACAAGCTTTTAATCTTAGGTCTACGTGTCTGTACAAATTTTCGATATTTTTAAACGACTTTTTCACAGATTTATATTAACGATGTATACTTTATCTTTTAATATTTAAAAAATAAAGTTTTTATTTGTTTAAATGTACGGCTTACAAAGCGACACTGTGTGGTCGACTCCGCAGGAGATTTTCTGGACTAGCGCGCCAACTGCAACCTTAAGAAAAAAATCGATGATTAGATAATTGATTAAAAGACATACAACTGAAAATAATGGACTTAGATTCATTATTTTTTTTTTATTCCTAGCTTCGAGCTAAGGAATTAATGTTGAGTTCAACTAAAAAAAGAATATAAAAACTATTGTATAAATTTGTAGTCCGTTATTTTCATAGATTACGTTAAAGAATAATTTAAATGGTAGTCTTACTCTCAAAGGGAAGTACTGATCTTTGCGGTGACCAAGACCGAGCGCTCCAAACTTGTTCCTCCCCCACATATACAAGTGTCCATTATTCGTGATGGCTCCCAATTGACTGATTCCACAAAATATTTTTACAACCTGAAATTTGAATATTGCACTTTAGTATCGAACATTAAACTATAATGGTACTTAACTATAATATACTAATATCGATGACGTAAAGTTTAGTTTTACCTTACAATCGGGATCGTAAACGTTGGTACCAAAGAGAGTTTTTGGAATGACAGTTGGTTTTAAGATCCTCTGAACGTCCGGGCCTAAACCTAGAATTCCAAATCCCCAAACAAATACTTCTCCATCGTCTGAAAGGATTTTTGTTCAATGTAATTGTAGAATAACTCAAGAAGAAGATATTGGTTAGCATGTACTTGCCATTTAAAACCATACAAAAACTTCCACCAGAAGCTATGTCAATAATGCGACCTAAATTTTCACAAGTCTTCAGTTCTGTCGCTATGTTAATCTGTTGGCAGTCTCCTTGAACTGGTAACTGTGCATATTCACTATTTCCCCAGCCGAATACTTTACCTTTTTCTATAATTAGATTATTTAAAATTACAATGTATCCAATTATTACAATTAACAAAGACATTATACCTGAAAGGGCAAGAACACAGTCAGCTACACAGGCAACCTTAACAATTTTTTCACCCGCCAAGTCACCCTTTACCAATGAAGGTCTATATTCATTCCGATAATGAGCAAGACCTGTTTGACCATCAGCTCCCCAACCAAATGCAAATACTTCTCCATTTTCCGTCAGTAATAAACTGAAAATTTAAAATATTAAATACACTTTATCAGGTAGAACAGAAACAAATTAGATAAATAAAATATGAACCTGTGATCTTGACCAGCAGTCACAGCAGTTATTTTTGCCCCTTTTACATTTGGTATAAAACTAACAGCTTTGCTGTGTAAATAATTTTCATTTTCTATAATTGGCCTACCACACTGACCATATCCATTGTTTCCTAAAGCATAAAGTCCTTCATCCGTCAAGACGAGCAAATGTGCCCTACCAGCTGCAAGACCCAGTACATTAGTTGTCTTTTCTTTTAAAGGTATAAATACTGGTCTTGGTTCTCTTATAATTGGAAATTCTAATTTTTCATCCTTTGGATGGCAACCTATTATTGAAAAAACAAAAAAAATGTTATTAATGAAAGTGAATAAACAACACATCTAGTCAAGAGTAAAATAATTTAATTTTACCAATTTGCGAATCTGAATTTATACCACTTCCATAGACTACTTTATGATCTTTGGATTTTACGGCAAAGGCTGTGAAACCATAACCGCACGCAATGTCAACTACATTGTAATATTCGCCAAATGTTAATCGATGTGGAATACCAGCATAAGCAATACCCTCATCGGCAAATGAAAGCTTCTTTTCAGTTCCAAGTGCACCGTGCTCTTGCAGACCCCAAACATACACTCTTCTGTCAGACTCTTTACTGACTGGATACTTAAATACTGTAATTTAGAAAAAACAATCGTAAAATAAATTTAAAGCAATTATTTAAATTCTTAGATTCACAAAACAATGTAAAATTGTTAAACAAAAAATATAACAAAAAAAACATTTGTAGGTTACATTTATACCTGAAACAGTTAACACTATAAGAAAATCTTAAAATTAAAAAGTTTCATAACAACAATTCAATTACACACTTGGCATAGTTTTCAGTTTAACTTTCTTCGGCATTTTCTTTTTCTGCTTGCGAGGTCCATTTCTGCCGCCGCGCCTGCCGGCCTGACTGACGAAATTTCGAATTGCACTGAACATAACTGATGAATTTCAGTGATTTTGACGAATGACACTAAAATCTGACGATTCGATTTCGAAACATTGTGGTTTAATTATTTTTAATTTAAAACATTATATTGAAAGAACGTTTATTTCGACTGCTTTCAACTCAAAGCGCAAGGACCACGTGTTCAGAAACTTGATCAGCTGATTGCTCCGAACGATCCGTACCCGGTACATACCACGTGGTTTTATTTTTTTTCCTTTGTATATAAGTATAATAGCCTTTTAAAAATTTTTAATTTGTTCGAAAAAAGTACTTCCGTACTGCTTCAATATTAAAGATTATTGATTTTTTTAATTATAAGTGGATTTAATAAATAATTACAGGTAATATTTAGAAAAATAGCAAGAATAGATACAATATTTAATAAATTTTCTTTATTTAAATCATAATGTTCATTAATAATAGTATTACGTAAATGTTTATACGTAATATTAAAAAGACGTTTTCACATTAATCTAAATAAAATAAATAAATTTTCTTAAAAATTTTAACACCAGATATTCTTGCATTCAAATTAAACATAAAATTGACTTATCCTGAATTACTAGAAAAACTGTTTACTAATAGTTATACAACTTTTTCAAAGTGTGCAAGGCTGCTCGGACGTTATTAAAAAAAACTTTAATCTGTGCTCAATATTTAAACTACAAAAAGCCAATTTATATTATGGCTATAAAAATTCACGTTTTATTATAACAGTACGAGTTTTAGCAATATATCTACGATATTTTTATTCACATTATATCTATTAACGTATATTTACACAAAAATTAGTTTGGAAATCGTGAAATTTCTGTTAATGATCGTAGAAAATGTTTCGGGCCGGGGAAGTCGGAATTTCATAAAGTAAACTATGAAATATAAAAGAAGTTTAACTCTTCTTACGCTTGTATTCATAGTAAAACGTATTAAAAAATCATATAAACGCAACAATTGTTTTAAGGAATTTAAAAAACACTCAATGATTAATAGATCGACTCATATTATTTTTGTAAAACTAATTTTAATAGTTTGCTGTTAAATTTAAATTAACAAAAATACTATGTAGTAGTTATAATATTTTTACAGATTCAATTCAAGCATTTAATAAAAGAGATTAATATGAATATTGAGTGATTTTTAAATTCTCAAAAAATCAAGCATAAAATTTACATATTTCAGCTGTTAAGAAAAAAAAACTGAAAGCTTAACAAAGCATAATACAATGTACACACAACAATCATATCATTGAGCAATAGCAATCTTAAATCCTACATTTAAATCAATATCCATTGAAAAGAAAACTTCGATCCTCACAATTTTTTTTAATGAATGGTCGATATGGGATATTGTTATTATGAAATTGGTATAGATACACGAAGGACCTTCGCCACCTTTAGTCTTACAATGTTGTGAAAAAAGTTTCACTTACGTTCAGTACCTATAGCTTCAACATTTCGAAGCAATCACTCGTTGTGCAGTAAAAAAAGTTAACACGTGTCAATGCTCTGGCTGGTCCACTTATTATTTTGTGTAGATTATAACGAACTTCAATATTCGTAATAAATATGATACAAAATATCCCTTTAGAGGAAAACTAACTATATAGAAAGAAAATAAATTTTTGTGTCCGTTATGATAGGTCAAGAAACATGGTAGAGTCATCATCACAATAGAATCTATTTTCTAAGGAATAATAAATTCCTTATAAGCTTATGAAGACGATATATTTCTTTATAGAATTACAAAATGTAATTTTAATGCAGTAAAATTTGTAGTAAGTAAGTCATTCTGAGCATTTTCATTCTTCCTTTAATACACGATTTTATCGTTGATGTGTTTCAATTTTTGTCAGTTATCATTGCTATGTACCTAATTGAATTATTTACAAACATTATTAAAAAAAATGTTGGATTACAATGAAAATGCCCAGTTTTTACTATATTCATTTAAAAAGAGATATTTTCTTCAAAGTTATGTAGTTAGTTTAATCGAGAAATTTCGTACGGTATATATCTCGTATAAAAAAGTAACGTAACCTTCCGTAACCGCTGTTTTACTGCATAGGTACACACGTCATACACCGCATACTCTCTTGTAAAAAATAAAACCGCAAAAATCTATGTTACACAATGATAATACATTAATCTCGCATTTACTATTTTTCAGAGCAGAACATTCGAGCACTGGAGTGTCGCATGATGCTCTTATTCTCTGAAAAAAGTCTAGCAGGTGCTCTCTTTCGACGTTAATATTGTTTTTTTACATTCTACGTGAATCATAAACGACGTATAAAAGTAAAAAATACTTTCAATTCACAAACAAATAAATGACATTGAAAATTGGCCACATGCAATATCTATCTACCTCTCAAATAAACAAAATTTGAATTGAATTTACAAGAAAATGAAGCTAAATAAAAGTAAAACCTGTTAACATTATGATTAACGATATGATTCTCTTATAGTCATTGATGATTCATTAGTGTGTAGTATGTCGTATTAGAATTCTTAGTATAATTAAGACAGTAAAAAGATCCGATTCCTCGTACGAAAACACAACACCCGTTAGACCAATCTCGCGATTGGATCACAGTCAGCCTACGCCGTAAAAATCTTGGTGCCCTCGGGCAAGATGACCTCCTCGCCAACGTCCGTGAGCGTGACGGTAAGGGGCAGTATGAGCGGCATGAGTATCTCCTGGTGCGCCATGACGTGCTGGCCGAGGGCATTGTGATCGGACCTGGCGATCGTGATGGTCTTGATGTTCTGCGGCTTGATGATCTGCGCCTGGCCGATGGTCGCGTGGTGTATCCTCTGCTGGATCTCCTGCTCTTGCAGTTGCAGCTGCTGCTCCTGTACCTCCTCCTGCTCCTGCTGAACCGGCTGCTCCTGCTCGGGCCTCAGCTCCTCGAGCATGTGCACGGTGATTTGGGACGGCCTGCCTTGCAGCAGGTTCTGCTTACAGCGTTTGCTGTGCGCGTACCTGCTGCCGTTGTTGTTGAAGCGCCGGTCGCAGGTAGGACAGGCGTAAGGCCGCTGACCCGTGTGTATGAAGACATGTTCCTTGAGCGACTTGAGCCGGCGGAAGTGCTTCGGGCAGTACTTGCAGTGGTACTTGGCCTCGCCGGTGTGCGAAGTCAGATGATTGGCCAAGGTGTCCGCGCGGGCGAACGCCCGGGAGCAGTACTGGCAGATGTAAGGTCGCTCCTGCGTGTGGGTGCGCATGTGCATCTTGAGGTAGGCATTAGTGGTGAAGGGCCGCGAGCACACCTCGCACACGTACGGCTTGATGCCGTTGTGGGCGCGTAAGTGGGCAATCAGCGTCGTCGACTGCGTGAAGCTCTTCGAGCAGATCTCGCAGAGGAAGCGCTTCGACGACGACGTGTCCTTCGCTTTTTTGAAGGGCCTGTCGTGCTTCGTCACGTGGTTGTTCAGCTGCTCCTCTTTGATGAAACGCTTGCTGCAGCGGGGACACTTATACGGCTTGATCATGTTGTGCTTGGCTACATGGATTTTTAGGTGCTCCCTACGGTAGAACTTCTTCGGGCAGATGTCGCACAGGTACTTTTTGCCTTCGTGGACCTAAAATAGTAATTTATTTATTTATTTATTTCTAAAAGGGATTAACCATTTACAATTAAACATAAAAAGTAAAAATTAAAGAATGGATGAATGTCTCTTTCGACAGCTAGGTACAAAAATATTGTTAGTTAATTTATATAACGACTTTTTACAATTAACCTAAAAAGCTCAAAGTAATGTATTGTTGAATCCTAAATTCTTGGATCTCCAATTTTAAATACGACTTTTCTTGTAAGATGATACATTTTTTTCTAATATTACGTAAGTTTACAAGGTCATCGTAAAAATTGAAAAGTCAAATCAATTCATTCAGCCCTAACACCTCACTGATTTTCTGTATTTTATCTCTTTTCATTATCAATGAATAATCATGTTGAGTTGATAAAAAAGGTCCTTGTGTTCAAATGATAAAAAAGGGACGGTATAAGGTCAATTTTACACTTAGTAAAATAATATAAATTTGTGACAAAGATAAAATAGCAGTTAAAGAAAATCCAAAAAAAATTGCCAACCTGAATGTGTCTCAACAGTCCTTTCCTTGAAGTATACTGTTTATTGCACTCAGTGCACTCGAGCCCAACGATATCAGTGCGTCTCTTCCTGGGAGGTTTCTCGCCGTTTTTATCCTCGGGCCTGGGTTCGATTTCCCTGAGGTCCTCCTCCGTGAGAATTCCCTCGGTGACGTGCTTGGCACGGTGCTCCTTGAGAATTTCATTGTTCTCAAAGCTGTCGCCGCAAATGTTGCACATCCGCACCTGATCCGGATTCTTCTCCGAGCACTTGTCGTAGTGCGCCTTGAGCTTGTCTTTGCGATAAAACTTGACGTTGCAGATGTCGCACTCGAAATTCGGCTCCTCGTGGAGTAGCTGATGCCTGAGCAGCGACTTCTTAGTACTGTAGCACTTCTTGCAGGTCGGGCACTCGTGCTTGTCCATCAGCCAGCCCAATCCACCCTCAAAGTTGTCGTCGTCCTCCTCCATTTCATCTTCTTCCTCCCTCGCCTCGTTCTCGAGGCTTTCCAGATGTTCTTTCTTGATTTTCTCTTGTTGTTTCAATATGTTCTCTTCCTTCACGTGCTGCGCCATGTGCCTTGTTAACGCTTGTTTCGAGGTGCACCTCTGATTGCAGGTCTCGCAGTAGAGCGACTTGCCGCTATTTCGTTGCTGCTTTTTCGATCCCTCCGACTGTTGAAATTCATTAAATTTTTTTATTATATTTCAATAAAAAAGCACTTGGTTTATAGTATAAGCGGTAACTTATTTTAAATTTCTGTACACGTGAAAAAGAAAAAAAGTTTTACCTGCTCCTCTTCAGCACTGGTAAGGTCACTCCTAATATCACATTCAAAGGCTTTATCTCTATCGCTGTCCTGATCATCATCGTCCTCATCCTCGTCTAGATTTAAATCGGTTTTAATCTGATCGATGATTCTCTGCGCGGCCTTGGCTGCAACACGCTTGATCCGCTTATTGGGATCGTACTCCTGGCCGTGGACGATAGTCTTATGATTAGTCGCGATGAGATGGTTCCGCAGAGTGAGCTCATTGCCGAAGCTTTTATTGCACTGGGTGCACCTGAAGCTCTTGAGCCGGTTACCGTGCTGTTCGGCGTGGCGGCGAAGGTGATCTTTGCGCGTGAAGCTCTGATGGCACAACTTGCAGCTGTACTTCGTACCACAGTGGCTCTCCATGTGACGCGCCAAAGACTTTTTGTGCGCATATCGCATAGGGCAGTGAGGACATTTCAGCTCTTTTGCTTCATCCTCCTGCTTTGCTTCTGCGCTTTCCTCCTGGCTGCTTGGTTCATCTTCTTTATTTTTAGCGGTTTCTTTTAAATAAGAAAAATAAGTTGGTTATAAAGAACTGAAAATAAATGAAACCAAAATTTTATTTAAAAATAAATAGCAAGGGAGTTATTACCTGCTGAAAACTCCTCTTCATCTTGCCTCAAATCTTGTTCTGTAAGTGCACCTTCCAGTACATGTTTTGATCTATGATCCTTTAACTTTTCTGCTCCAGAAAACTCTTCATCACAGATGTTACATTTAAGGGAAGTAAGTTTCTTTCCGGTTTTCTTGACTTGTTCTTCTGTTTCTTCTGCCTTCTCTTCGTCCTCAATGTCCGAGTCTACTATACTGTTGTTTTCATAATCCTGGAAATCTATAGCATCATCGTCTTCCTGGAATGATACTTCCAAGGGCATTGTTTCCGCCTTTGTGTTGCTCTTCTCTTTTTCATGTTGCTTCAAGTGTTTATTGTAAGAAATAATATACAAATACTCCTTTCCACAATGGGGACATTTATTTGGACGTTTTCCACTTGAAGGTGGTTTGGTCAAAGTTGGACTGGCACTTTGTGGTTTTTCTGGTGTTTTTAACACTTTATCAATACTCTTTTTCGTAGTGGACAAAGTTTTTCTAATTTCTTCATGCGAATGCATGTGTTCCTTCAACACTTCTTTCGATATAAATTGTTTTTCACACAAATAACACAGGTAGTAGACTTTTTCCGATTTCTCCATCTGAACTTGCTTCAATCTAGAGCTCAGATTAAGATTTTCGAAATAATTTTCTTCATCAGAATCTCGGTCAACATTGGATTTTTGTTGATTTATTTTCCTTTTACTTCTGCGTGTTACTTGACTTGATGAAGATTCTTGTGGCACATTGTGAATTTCACTTTCTTCATTCATTGGTTGTTTTTCTATATTTTCTTTACTATCTTGTTCCATTCCAGTATCTTGTTCAATTTCCTTTTGCAAAAAATAAATCAAATTATTTATCTTTAAAAAGAAATATTACAGTCAAATGAATAAAGAGTTGAGCTTACCTCTTGATGTAATGTATCATTTTCACTGGTAATATCGCAAGTTTGTGATTCTACACCATAATTGTGCTCGTGCATAGCCAATTGATGACTATGATTAATTTCCTCCTGCATCACCTCCTGATTATTAATTTCATTGAACATCATTTCTTGAAGTTCTTGTGCTCCAAACGACTGATTGTGCTGGTCATCATGCATTTCCTGTAAATTTTTATCATCTTGCATTACCAACTGTTGCTCGCCGTCGATCTCCTGCATTTGCTCATCTCCTTGAATATTAATCTGCTCGCTTTGGTTCAACGCTTGGTCAACTTCTTGCTGCTCCTGCTTTTCTACTACATGCTGCTGCATATCAATATCGCACTCCACTTTCTCTACACCCTGTAAAACATCCTCTCCATCGCTCATCTTTTGAACATTCAACAAATCCATGTGGTCCTTCAGCAGCAAACTCTCCTCCGTAATTTCCCCTACGTCACTTCGATGCGATAGATTAACATCTTCGTCAGTAAAAAAGAGATCCTCCTTCATGTTTAAAGAGTCCAGTCTCTCTCGCAGTACGTTGTCTGCTTGCTCCACTTGTACTTTGAACTTGTAAGCTGCCTCTAGTTTATCACTGCACTCACAACAAATAATAGATGGCAATCCATCCCCAGGTTCCATCTGAAAAATGTAGCAAAGTTAATTATTTAATTTAAAATAGAATTACTACAAAAGTAAAGTAAACGCTAATCGAAAGTAACTTTCTCTTATTTCCTAATACATACATATTTCCTGGTATATTACTCAATATCAAATCATGCGCTCATTAAAGAACCAAGCTTGCAATCAGGTAAAAGACAACAGCGGACACTCCAAAACAAAGCAAACAAGATCTCCATACCGAAACAACATTGCTCTTAATTCCACAGAAAAAAACCAAGTATCCCCTCAACATTATCTACTGTACCACTTGCTCCGTAACACTGTACACGCACGCACACCAACACCTATCAAAATATCGCAACCCTCGTGAAATCCCACTTCTGGGCAACAAAAAAAAAAGAATCGCTTTCGGAATCACTGATCCACCGAGAAGTGGCTCTCCTGAAGAAGAGCATCGTCGGGGAAGAGTTATACCCTGCGCGGCGGCTAACCTTAACGCTGGCGAGGGCCATGGCTTTGTCGGCGAGGCTGAGGAGGCCGTCCCCGTGGTAGAGGTCGCGGGCCAAGTGGCTGCCGAGGAGGCAGACCCGGCAGACGTGGCCGAGGCCCGCTCTCGTCTCCCCCGACGTAGTCACCTCGACGGCGTCCATGTTTTTGTTTGCGACTCGCCAGCTCCCTAGCCACACGGTGCCCCGAGGCCCCCCTTCACTCCGCAGTTACGAGTATATACGGGGGAGTTATCTCTCTCCACGACTCCACCGCTGACCGTACGCTACTGATGCTCGGCACGCGCCTGTTCTATGCACACAATACACTGTGGTTATTGGTTAATGACGTTGGTGTGAATGCATAGGTATATCTATACTGTGTTTCCCCGATCGGTCGGATCGGTGGACCTATATTGATAACTGAACGCTACTACAGCGCCAAAAGGTGTGTTAATTTTCCATATTGTGGCAATATTTGGAACTTTGGAAGATATCTATCTCAATTTAAGCGTAGTTTTTGATACAGAGTTTATTAGGCAGCTTCCAAGTATCGCCACTGTACTAAAAATTAAAACGGATTTTAAGCGCTGCAGTATCGTTTAGTTCCTAAGCGTTGAATGGACGATATTAATGTGGTGCAATGAGTTTTTTAAATAATCCGAGGACTCGACTTTGATGTCGAATTTGCGAAACGATTAAGTTCAAGTGTACAGTGCTGTGCTTTAAAATTGTTTAATTCTGGGA
The DNA here is from genome assembly GCA_900480045.1 of Eurytoma adleriae. Lineage (NCBI taxonomy): Eukaryota > Metazoa > Arthropoda > Insecta > Hymenoptera > Eurytomidae > Eurytoma > Eurytoma adleriae. Next base: position 126,980 of record UXGC01000282.1, on the reverse strand, counting down.
ATTTAATACGTAATTGTTGCGGTGAGTGGTTGTATAATGATGCATGAGGAAGAAATTGAAGTTGAGTATCTCGCAAGCCCATTAAAATCGGAAAATGATTGCAAAGAATACAGGTAAAAATACTTGAACACATAATAAATTCAATCGAGTCATAAAAGAATATTGCAATGTAACTTAATTATTGGTAATAAGATGTATGTAATAAATGATCACAGGACCTTGAAATTGAAAAATGGATTAATTGCACTGTTGATATCCGATACCAGATTGAACGATTCTACAAAAAGTAGTAACGGTAAATATTTGTTATTTGTTTAGAAAAAAATCATATTTCGACATATACGACAATCGAATAATAATCGATTAATTCGTACATCTATATAACACCGTAAATTTCATACATCTACATCACTTAATTGATTCAAGTGTGATACCGAATGATTATCATACATAATTATCATACGATTTCACGTGTAGATTAACTTACACTAGACAAAAATATTATATTTTGACTTAATTTCCAGATAATTTAACTGACTCCAAGAAGGTTCAAATCGACTCCGAAGAAAATGATATGGTTCCTAAATCAAAATCCATAATCGTCAACTTTAAAAAAGACATTAATTAACTATTTACTACCCTTTTTTTATTTTTTAGGCATCATGCGGCCTATGCATAAACGTCGGTAGTTTCAACGACCCCACCGAGGTGCAAGGTATGGCGCATCTCCTCGAGCACGTCACATCCGCGGAAATCGAAAAATTGTTAAGGGAAATTAATGCTCACCTACTCGCTGACACTGGACGAGAAAGGACGATCTTCGCCTTCCAAGTATATCCACGTCACCTCCTATCGGCAATGGGCAGATTTGCAAGATCACTCATGAATTCGGTGGTTGACGAGAGCGTAATTTTTAAAGAGCGCGAAAACATCGACAATGGTAGCAAAAACTGTTGCGAAGTTTATCGCAAAAGTCATCAATTTATTCTCGGGTAAATTAAATTTAATTCTTTTATTGTATTATTGCAGAATTTTATTTGGATCTTCCCTCGGATTGTGAGCGGATAAAACAACTTTTTCGAGTGACGATGCACGATGGAAATCCATCGGCGAAATTTTCTTGTGGTAATGCAATTACTCTGCGCGAACAAATCAGCGATGATAATTTACGTTCCAAACTCGTCGAATTCAAAGAGAAATACTACAGTGCACATCGAATGACTTTAGTGGTTCAAGTGAGTTAGAAATTACAAATATTTTACTGAAATCTAACAATTAAAGTTTTTGTAAGATTAAGATGAACAATTTCTGTCTATATTTTTTAGGCCCAATTGCCATTACACACTTTGGAGCAGTTTGTAAGGAAAAATTTTTCAGCACTTCCTTCAAATTTTTTGCAACTGAACGATTTTTCAATTTCAAACAGTGCATTTCTATTTGATAATTCGAAATTCCGAAACATTTATAGAATGAAATCTATTAGTCACACAAACCAGGTAATGTATTAATTTTGCAATATAATTTTTATTTATTTTGAATCGCGCGAATTAAAACAAAAAGATATTAAAGAAAATTTTGCATGAAAGTTCGAATCACTTGCAGATGGAAATGAAATGGGTGTTACCACCGTCGAGACATTTATACAGGAGTAAGCCATTGTGCTACATTTCACGTGTTATGAATCACGAAGGGAGAGGATCATTGTGCCAGTACCTTAAGCGAAGAAATTTGTGCATCAGTGTTGACGTCACCTGCGAACAAACTTCCATTTATTCAGTGTTAAAATTAAGTTTGGTACTTACACCACGCGGAAAAGAAAGTATCCGAGAAATATTAGACGCCGTTTTTTCATTCACAAAAATGATAAACAACAGAGGACCTCAGAAAACGATATTCGACGAGTTGAAAAAATCTGCAAGTGACAAGTTTAGGTATAAAATTTAATAATTAAATTACTTTGTTAGTCATTTGGATTTCTAATTATTAAGTCGTTTTCATTAACAAATTATAAAAGCAGTCCCCATAACAATTTTGATTAATATCCCTACACCGTTATATTCAATAATTTTTTTCTCTTTGTACTATCAAATCGTAAATTTATAATTTAAAATGTTAGCTTGATAAATATTTATTTTTTGTAGATTCTCTGAGGGAGTTGTCACATTGAAAAACGTACAAGATCTATGTTGGAGTATGCAGTTACATCCACCAACCGATTACATCACCGGAAACGATTTGTACTTGGAATACGATCCGGACACTATAAAGCCATTCGTTGATCGCTTATCTTGCGATAACGTCTTTATTTTGCTTCTGGATGAAGATTTCGACGAGGACGAGTTCAGCCAGATCGAGTCCTGGTACCGAATTAGATACTCCAGCGAAGATATATGTAAAGACTGGATCGAAAGGTGGAGAATAATCGAGCCTCTTTCAGAATTTCATCTTCCGGAGATCAATCCGTTCATTGCCACGGATTTTCAATTAATACACTTACCGGAGGACAGGGTAGATTATCCAAGGAAAATCTTGGATGATGGTAAAATCGAGATATGGTACAAACCAAGCCAAAATCATCTGCTTCCGCTCTGCTTTATTTACGTCCACTTGATCGCTGCTTTTTCTTTGCGAACAATTCATTCGTGCGTAGTAACATTTAAATAACAGATTGAACGATTCAAAAGTATTTTTAGAATTTACACCTTATTCTATTTTACAATAAACTCTGTTAAACAATGGAGTTAATTGAATTTTAATTGTAATTTGTTATTTCCACAGCTGCGTGATGCTACACTTATTTTCAGTAACAATACGCGAGCTAGTTTCAACTCATTTGTACGACGCCAAATGCGCCAGTCTGAACTGCGATATATCAGAAAGTCGCGATGGAATCATCGTCAGAGTTGACGGATTTAGTCAAAAAGTTCCCGTAAATCTTGCTTTTTCAATTTATTTGCTTTAGCGAATCTATACACGATGATTTATCTATGATTTATCGCCAATAAAATACGAAGCAAAATGAGACTTCGGAAATATTATTTACACTGTGTTAAATAAAGAGCCTTTTATTTATTAAAGATTTATTTATTAAAGAAACAAGAATTATTATTTTAATGTGCACTTTTCAACTATGCTAGTATTTAAAATTTAATGAATTTAGTAACTTGAAAGTGTATTGGGATGACTAAAAAATTGTTTTAAATTTTATTCAATTTTGTTCGGATGAAATCATTTTAAATTTATATTTCCTATTTATATTTCATATTTTAGTTTTATATTTCCATAATTCTCATTTGGTTCCGTATATGTGGCATGCCTCATTATGCCTCATTCTTATAATAATTACACCGATCTATTTTTCACGTGCAGATTTTACTTAAAATTTTGATGAAACACATCAGCGAATGTACAGCTTTGATAACAGAAAATTTATTTGATCTGATGAAAACGGAGCTGTTGAAATTTTACTCGAGTGTTTTGCTCGACCCTGTGGCTCTCGCCAGGTATAGTATACTTGAACTTACTTAATTCACTCTTCAAAAGTTTTTTCAGACTAGCTAGAGGTTCTAGATTTATGAATTTGGACTACATTTTTTTCAAAATATTGCTTTTAAAAAACTGTTCTATTTAAATATCTACTTGCAGCGAGATCCAAACAACGATTCTGGAACCAAATTACCGGACCTCAAGACAAAAAATCGACGCCTTAAATCGTATAAATTATCCTCGATTCCTCGACTTCCTTAATGCGTTCGTTAATAAAGTCCACGTCCGAAGCCTCGTGCAGGGCAACATGACTCGAACCGACGCCATAAAAACCATCCAGGAGTCCATCAGACTTTTGAAGTGTTCCTCGTTGACCCCGAAAACGATTGAAGTCTGTAATTACGAACTGCCGTCCGGCGATACACATTACCGCGTGAAAAATTTAAACCCGCGCGATCCGAACACCGTCATACTGAATTTTTACCAAACCGACGTTAGTCACTCCGAAGTGCCTAATTATTCACCAATTTTAAAGCAATTTTTGGAGGTACTTTACTTATAATTATTAAGAACAAATTTTTTTTTCGTAAAAAATAAATTATTTATAATAATAATGATTTTTTAGATGTTAATACAAGAACAGTTATTTCGCCAGCTTCGAATCGAAGAGCAGCTGAGTTACGATGTCTCCTGCTTTGATTGCCCAGGTGGTTTCGCCATTATGCTTTGCACTCCGATATTTAAGTTCACTGCTGAGTACGTCGATGGGAGGATCGACGATTTTTTGAAACAATTCATCAACTTCGTCAAAGAAATGTCCAATAAAGAATTTGACGAGAAAAAGGAATATTTCGTTAAACGTTTAAAAAAAGGTGTTGAGTGTCTTAAAGATGAAGCTGAAAGGAATTGGTTTGCGATAGATGGTAGAAATTTGATTTTTAAAGAAGACGAGCAACATATTTCAGCGATTCACAATTTGAAAATCGAAGAAGTTAGTAAATGGATCGATAATTGTTTCATTAATGCAATGAATGGAAAAGCATTCAGGAAATTGTCTGTTCAAGTGATTGGAAATTATTTAAATGGTTAATAAGTTCTAAACAATTTATGAATCAATTTGCATGTAATTAAAAAACTTGAAAAATGAGGTACATCAATTGTTACTTGTATACAATTGTTTGTTTTTAATTCAATTGTGTATAAAAATAAATAAATTGTTTTTTTCCCTGCTTTTGGGGTTTTCTTTTTTTCTAAATAAATACCTATACTGTTTCAAAAGATTTCACGGATTTCAAAATACAATTATTGTATTTTTTAACTGCGTTTTCTTTTTTTGTGTACAAGTTTTAGAAACTTGAAAAATTAATAATATCTTGGCACTGGAATGTTATGATTTAAGACTTACTTTCCATTCTTATTCTACCTCCCTTTCTTAGAATATCAAACATTTTTTTGTAAGAGTCAATTTTCTGTTGTAACCGAATGGTTCTCTGTTTAAGAACTCTAGATTCTTTTCGATTGTGTAAAATAAACTTTACAAATATCTTCCAAGCAAGACTAGAGGTAAAATCATCTTCAATGAATGAGCGCAAACCAATATCTGGCATTTTTATAACTACTCTTTTTAGCTTTGTTTCCAGATAATCCTCTTTTCTAAAATAATTTTTTCAAATTAGTATATTATAAGTATTAGGTAATAAAAAAGTATTTCCTAAAAAACTTACGTTTCTTTCGTTGAGTTGAGTTTAACTACTGAATCGTTGCATTTCTGTTCTAGATCAATAATATCTACGTTCCCGCTGATTATTCTGCAACAATTTATTTATTTTTAATATCTATTATGAAATCTACTTATGAAAAAATAGGTTTAATATTAGATGATAAACTGTACCTTTTCAAATCAGGATCAGTGATATTTTCATTTCCATCGCTTAAAGGTATGTTTTCGTTACCACAGTTTAAAGGTACATTTTCGTTACCGTAGTTTGAAGGTACATTTTCGTTACCAGAGTTTAAAGGTACATTCTCATTACCACAGTTAAAAGGTAAATCTTCAAAACCACAGATTAAAGGTATATTTTGATTATCAAAATTTAGAGGTATATCTTCGTAACCACTGTTAAAAGGTACATATTCATTATTGTAGCTTAAAGATATATTTTCATTTCCACAGCCTAAAGTTCTATTTTCATTATCAAAGCTTAAAGATTCATTACATTGCGTAAAAAAATCAAATAGATCTGTCTCTGTTTCCGGTTGTTTTATTGTATTATTTTCAGCATTTTCTGTCATGCAGTAAGCATTTAATTTTCCACTACTATCTAAAGAATGAACAACAACTCGCTCTTCAATATCTTCTTTTAAATTATTGTGCTGTAATCTTAAGTCAGTCATACTGGAATGCAAAAAAAAATTATGAAATTGTCTCACATACATTTTAATTGCATAAAATAGAAATGAATAATATTGATTTACCTTAAACCTACTATCTTCAATTTAGGAACAGCATGTTCTTGCAGGTGATGTTTAGGTACATAGCCACATCCAACAGGTTCACAAAAATCTTCAGGTAAAAAATGATCGCTGCATATCATTCCACTGGTAGAGGGACAATGCGATCCAATAGCCTCTATCCATTTTCTTTTCCTCTCTTCATTTTTTGGAAATCTATTAAATAATTACATTGTTTGTTTTAAAATAAAAGCGATCAATTTTTAAGGGTGCTGACATTTTTTATAACAAGCATATATTTCTGACAATATTACCTGTGAAATGATCTTTCAGGATGTGAGGAATGCTTCTCATTGTAACAAATTACACAAAGTGCGTACATTTTTAATTTCTCGTAAAAATGTTACTTACTCTCTTTTTTCTATTAATTTTTTCAGAGAGCCACATGGCACGCAATGCGGCGCAATGTTATAGGTTAAGTCATTACTATTGTTGTTATTTCACTACAAGTATACGTAGAATAACGTATATCTACATGACTATATATATTAATGAAATATCATTGAGCCTTTTTTTCAAACTATTCACACTGTCCACGTTAAAAAAAGTAAGATACATGAAACACTTGACTATAAATGTTAATGACAAATGACGATTTTACCTTTTTAGATTTTGAACTTTGAAGCTCGAGTTTTTTATTGTTTTCACTTTCTCAGCAGATTAGAGACCGTAAAATACAACAGTGTTCGCGCAATTTTCTGGTAAAATACTTCTCTCTTGTGTAATTGCATGTAATATACTTCTGTATTGCGTAGAACAGGTTAGGTTGGGTGCAATTTTCAGTTCACACGTGGTCGGTGCGGTCGGAATTCTAGTTTCTTAACAAATGTGCTTGTCTCCAATTAAGTTATTAATTAAAAATTGATCTTTCTGTGTACTGCTGTCGCAATTAACAATGACGAGTAAAAATTCATTATCCCTGAAAGACGCAAAAGTCCAAATCACGACGATACTTTCTACCATAAACGAGGATGACAAAGAAAAATTTCTCACCTTTTTGTTTGAAGAACTTTGCAATGGAAGCGGCAAAAGTTTTTTCGAAGAAGGTAAGATTCCAAGTTGTAATTAATCTTTTATGAAACATAAAAAGTCTTAAACAATTTCAATTGACTAATCTCTTTGAAATGTAGATTCCGATGGATCTGAATTCAATGAGGAATTGTTGGATGATCCAGTATCGAAGTTAAATTCCATTGCTGACGATATAAAGAAGAGAGTTCCAATTGACGCTATATTGCCATCGGAAAAGATTTCGTCACCTGCAACAGGAGAGGTACCAAATTTATTTTCAATTTCCTTGACTTTTATCGTGCACTATTGATTACAATGACATTAGTCAACTGTTTTCATTTTTAGAATGCAGATTGCCTCTCGGATTTGACAGTACATGTAGACGACTTTTTGTACAATGAAGATGACGTTGAAGAACTTGTTGAAGATGGCAAGCTGAAGAGAAACTACTGTAAAGATTGTGGTTCTAAAAATATTGAACCTTTAAGTAAGTTATTGCATTAATATGTTTGAAAAAATGAATTTAAATGTCTAATTATAAAAATAATTTAAATTGTATTCTATTTCAGTATTTATATCTCATTCGATGTCAAGGGATGCTCTCTACTATGTATTTAATTCTTGTCTTCCAACTCTTGAAAACAAAACTGTATTAGATATAGGCTCAAGACTGGGAGCTGTTTTATACGGAGTAAGAACTTTGCTTAAAATAATTTTCAACTATTAAACTTGATCAATTAAATCTAATAAATATTTAAATTTTCAGGCTTACGTCTTTACTGATGCACCAAGAATTATAGGTGTTGAAATGAATGAAGATTTGTGCAAATTACAAAAGGACGTTATAAGTAAATACAAAATGACAGACAGAATAGAAGTTGTACATAAAAAGATAGAAGATGCAGAAGATTTGGTTAAAGCTGCTGATGTGATACTGATCAACAATGCGTTTGAATTTTATGTATCGGAAGAGAAACAGATTGAAATTTGGCAATACTTGAAACGCAGTATCAAAAGTAAAACTATTCTGATCACACGGCCACATCTGGAAACGACTTTCAAGAATTTGAACACTGGTATAGTTCAAAACGAATGGGTGAAACCCTTTGAAATTGAAGGTGATGAGGACGAAGAATATTGTGATATAGCTTTCTATGAAGTATTATAAACTGTCAGTTTAAAAAATAAAAATAGACTGTTTTGTTACTCGTGACTTGTACCAAGCAATTTGTAAATACTAGCTTCTTAAAATCGTAATCCTATACACATTTTATACTTTTTCTACAAGTAAAAAAAATTAATATTTCATAATGATCTTAAAAAGCGTATAGGTCTGCAATCGCATGTGAAGGATAATTTAATATTTTACATCCGAAATAATCCAGTAATCCACTTATGTAATGATACATATCAGGTAGTATTACTTTAATTAATGTAGTACTGAATACTAAAAGAAACTTTGTTAAATGTTTTGTTTATGCAATGGCGGGCCTTTACGCAGACGCTTAAAAACTAAATAAATGCATATTAAAAACGACTTTACCATTATTTCATACACGACGTAATCATGTAAACTGCATATAAAATTCAAAAAATTTTAAATTGACCCTCAATAAAAAATGAAAAAAATGTATGCACATCTTCAGTTTTCTTCGCTTCTCCAATCCGCAACGTCCCTTCTAAAATCCCAGCACCTGCACTACAAATGAAAAAAATATACAGCAAGAGCCTTGAAATTCCCAGTGCAAAAAGGCCTCGGGCATTAAAGGAGCATAAAATACCTGCACGCGGGGAGGAGAGGGCGCATCTCGCGGGTAAGTGTGTATAAGCGAGCGCGTGGCGACTCCTTTTTTTTCGGAGCTCCGCGCACGCACGCCGCCGACACACCGCGAACCGGCCGCGATAGTCAGTCGCGCGCAGTTGCCGCTGGCGGTCGGTCGTATCATTCGCGCGCGCGCCACCACCGGCACGGCGTGCAGCGCGGGTACGGACTTTTTGACAGTTCACTCCTGACTGCACCTGCGAGCCGGTCGACCACAGCAGCTTCCTCCTCCTCTGCGAGCGGCTTCCTTCCTCGAGGACGTGGTGGATCCTGGCGACGACGTACACCTCCTACGGGAAGAACGAAGTGCTGCAGAGTCAATTTCTACACCTACTCGTGATTTGAACCCAGTGTAAGTTATATACCCAACCAAATAATGCGGCTGACTTCATAGCCGTTGAAATGCGATTCGACCCTTTTTCCTGGAACTCCGAGGATTTCTTGGAACAAGCCGCTTTTTTAGCGACGCTTGGATTTTTCTTAGGGTTTCTTATAATTTGTTGTGCATTTATTTAGACCAGTTTGAGATTGAATATCGATCTGTGGAAGAAAAGTGTGGATTTAGTTACGAATTCGAAAGGTGAGTTTGATTATTATAGTGACGATTTTTTTGTTACAACGGATCTAGTTTTTTAAATTATTAAATTTTTAAAAAATCACGGATATTTTATTATTGGATGTATATCAATTAATGCGAAATTCTAAACCAGATTTGCATATATAGGGTACTTAATTCCTTATCTATATTATAACTGCTCACATCGTGGAAGCATTTTCAAACAAGCATTCAATTCAACGGTTTTTCATCCGAACAATCTAGTTAATTCAATCTCATTGTAATATTTACTTTGCAATAATTTGCATTTAATCTGGTTAAATCTGTACTAATTGAAACATGTAAATTCGTAAAATCGAGTAATCATTAAATTTAACTGCTCACTTCGTGGAAGCTTTTTCAAAAACGTTCGATGCAACGGTTTTTCATTCGAACAATCTAGTTGTCATTCTAATTTTAATATTTATTTTGCAATAATTTACATTTAATCTGGTTAAATCTGTCCTTATTGAAGTATATAAAATCGTAAAATAAAGTAATAATTATAGTTATAACTGCGCATTTTTCAAAGAAACGTTCGATTCAACGGTTTTTCATTCGAACAATCTAGTTAATTCAATTCAATTGTAATATCTATTTTGCAATAATTTACATTTAATCTAGTTAAATCTGTACTCATTGAAGTATACAAAATCGTAGTCAAGTAATAATTAATTAAGATACGTAAAACTAAGCGAAAGCAAGTATCAAACCACAACAAGCCCGCGCGAGTCAGTAAAAAGTGTACTGTAAGGAAAATGCCGACTTCTAATCAGTCGAACTATTCGCATAAAATCTTAAGTACTTATTGGTTGTAGTGTAGGTACTTAAACGAGCGAATGGAATTTCGCCGCATTAGCATACTACGCGGACTTTAGAGTGAAATTAGAAAAGTAGGATAGCCATGGGCGTTTCGTCATGGGAGGAATTTTAAAATCTCGAGTATATACAGCGGCTGAAAAATCTTATCTTCCGCATTTACGCACGCGTTCGGTATCACCATGTAGTTTCAGCCTCCCGATAATAAAGACCGATACTCCTTCCTCTATAGCCGCGAGAAAAATAAAGCGTTTCGCTTGGATCCGTTTCTCCTCTTAATTGCCAATTAAGCCCATGCGTTTTCAACTGTTCTATTTTTTTTTATTCCAAGCAGTACCTATATGTCGTGTGCGTTTTTTTATTTTTTCAGATCACTGCTGCGGATGCGTCATCGATTTTCCGTAATTGAATTGAATTAGGATAAAAATAAATGCCCGCCGATGCGTGCATAACGAGCTAAGGGATTTGCATAAATTCGCAGAGAACCGCTTCAGTCTCGGAGCCTCTTCGATTGCTCAAATAAATTAAAAATTCATCCTTTTTTTATACGCGAAAGAAAAAGTTGAATGGAAAATGCAAATTTTTTTATCAAATCTTCGATTTACGATTATCGTCCCCACGTCACGAGTCCATATTAAGTATGAACAATTGCAGGAGGAGAGATCGAGCGGATTCCCCGGCTGAGTAAACAAACGCGACGCACGGATACCTGCGCCTGTCTACAATATAATGCCGTCCACCAGCAGGCCGTTGGATCGCTGAGACACGGGAGAATCCGAAGGACTATTCGTCGGTTGCAGCGCATCATCGAGGTTTACGGTGTGACCACGCAACGAGCTTACGTAAATGCTGAAGCGTCGAGGGAAAACGCGGGCGACGCGCCCCGCGACACCGTCACGTAAGTCTTTCTCGCCTTTCACGAATTTTCCCACGATTGCTTAGGTGTAATGGTATTGCCTGCCACTTCCGTGATCGATTTATTTCACGTGGTTGTTTATATTCTACAAATAGCAGCTATAAGTCGATCGCCAGTTGATGGATTGAAAAAAATCTGCATTAATAAAACTGAGTAAGTGATATTGTCACCACTTTATTAAGCGAATAGTCACTTATGTTACGTTAAAAGCTATACTTTATTCAGTGCAAGTATAACATACACTTATAGTGTTATAATTAATAAAATAAGTGGCTATTCTCTTACTGAAGTATTATTCAACTTATTGCAATAATATTGGTCTATTTTATTATTTTTTCTTTTCTTACTTGTAGGATGTGTTCTAACTTTTGGATAAAATATTTTTCGACGTTTTTACATAATCTGATTTTAGGTAATTTTTGTTTTCTTGTTTTTTTTTATAATTTTGACATACGGAATTAAATGATTGATAATTTTATTTTATTTTTAGCACACTATCAAAAAATTCTTAAAGCGTTGTAACAAATAATGCTTGAGAAAAATTGTTGATAAACTCCAATGCACGTGTATTTCATGACTAGCTCTTTATATAAAAAGAGAAGCGGCATTTCACCTCAAGCCATTTAATTCACACTAGAAACAAGTCCAGTAGAAATGACTGCATTCAAGAAAATTTGAAATTTAGATTCGACATTTTGAACGTTTGCAACGCTATTTTTAAAAATCAACCGAAGTAAAAAAAAGTTCGCGAAACTTTTGCCTGATTAGAAATTCAAAGATTCAATTGACAAGCTTCTTTTTTCTCCAGCGGCACTAAAATTACGTAAAATAGTGCGGAGGCGCGTAAAAAGCTTACGCAGCGATTCAAAAGTTCGCTTTACGGCTTGTTAAATAACCTTTTCGCGTTTGGGAAGGATATAGGCAGGTAGCTCGTTGACGCGAAATTTGCACGAAATTCTTTGATTTAATGCGAAAGTTGAGTAACGCGCGAAATGCAAAATTGCAGCTCCTAGTGACGCAAATCGCTCTGTAAATATTTGATTAATTTTATTTTCGGAGGTAAACGCACTGCTTCCTCGTCGGACACTTTCGTTCAAATATTTTGAGTCACCTTATTTTGATCGGGAACAAAAAGTCATTTAGCATATAATAAATAGGTAATAAATTTAAAAAATCTATCTTATGACATGAGTGAGGTAAAGGTGGAATTTCAATTAAAAGGTAAAACGTTTACCCTTGGGTTGTAAATTTTCTTTTAATCTAAGTGATTTAAAGTCCCTTTCTTTAACAACAAGATACTAAAAGTTTTTCTTTTAATAAAACCTATTTTTTTCGTTAAGCTGCAAATTACCGCTCACTTTTTACTGGCTACACTAAAAAAAGTTTTATTACTTATTTTCGTGCCAGCTTATGTAGGTTTTTAAAATTTCTAACAGACGCATTTTCTACGAAATTTTCCTCAATTCATTCTTTTTCATCGTTATTAATATGACATCAATAGCGAAAATTACGCGTTACCGATTTGGTCATCAACGATTTCAAATTCATTTCGGTGAATTGATTATAAGATAAAAAGCAAAGTTATCTGAATAACATAGGGTCAAAGCTAAAAAAAAGGAGGATATAACAATCTAATCGCCGTGGCAAACGCAATCAGAGGCTGATGATTCGTGAGCTCGGACAATAAATCACGTATCATGTATGTATTTTGGTATCTGCGAGGCGCACCATCTGTGATGTTCGCGGGGGTTACGCGAAAACGCGATTGCGGAGCTATATACTTACTATCTTTTAGTAACCAATAACATCGCTGCCATTGACGTAATAGGATACTTAAGGTTATCGTGACCTTTTTCTTTTTTAATATTCTCTGCGAGTCATTTTTTACGTTATCCATCAGTTTGGTCGATATTAGTCGAAAATTTAGACAAATTTATCACTGGGATGTCATAAAAATTATGCATGAATAACTTAAACGCATTACAACTGCTTTTTAAAAATCGGTCAATACAAATTAGAAATTTCTTATCTTATAAAACCTAGGTTTTCCAAGAATATTCATTACCCTTTGCTATTTTTAAGGAAAAAATGATTTTCTCTTTTCAAAGTTTATATAGTTGTTGAGAAGATAAAGTTTATTTTTAATTGGAATAATAAATTGACTGCACCTAATACAATCGTTAAAGTAGCGACTGTTTTCTATTTACTTTGTGGGAATAAAGGTGAAATTAAATTCGATCGATAAATCAAAAGAACTATAAAAAAAAAAAATTTATGCTCGCAGTGACGCAAATTTCGTATCCATAAAAATATCGCAAAAAAGGTGAAACTTATACACTCCGCAGTTAACGCCATAATTTCAAAAAAAAATCGATTAAATTGTAGTTTTCGGTTCGCCGCACATTCGTGTCATGACCTTTCTTACGTTCACCGCAACATTTTTTTCGTAACTGTCGCTAAATCGGTTACATCGGACTGCGCGCAGCCTTTCGGCGCCTCGCTCATTTTGGATGAAACTGACGGATTCAGACGATTTTCATAATTTCGCGATAAATTGGCAGATTTACACATCCAGATCATCATCTCGACTTTTCGGGTGAGGGTAATTATTATGAAAAAAACAAGAACGTGACGCAAGATCCACTTGTTTTTTTTTTTTCTTTGGTATCTCGCAGTAACTTATAGCTCGCTTTTTTATACGTACGTTTGTTTAAATGAAAATTTTTTAATCTGATTTGATATATTTTTTTCTTATATTAGTATAGTACACTGTAATTATCAAAAAAAAAATTGTAGTCATTGGACACTGTCATCATCATACTTTTTCTGTCTAAAATAGTGCTTGTCTTTTTTAATTTCGTTAATGGCTGAGTCAAAAAACTGTTAATTTAAAGTGTGCGAGGAGTACACGTTCCTTACATTAGGTAGGCATAAATTAGAGCGTAAAGTGTGCGTACCGGAGCGACTTGTTACACGTAAACGGCTGGAAAGTATTATTCAAATTCATGCATTTATGAGTAACAACTTTCGGGGTTGTCTGAACGTGTGAACTCATGAAAAATTTATACCAAACAGTAATGTTATGCGAGAAAATTTAGCAAAACGGCGGAAGGCTCTTTTACGTGCCGTAATTATTTAAGTCGACTGGATTTTTAATTATCCTGCCGCTTTGATTTACTGGCTTCCTATGTACATACATGTATCATTAGAGATTTTTTTTTAAATTTTAATCTTTTCAGTCCATTGACATTCGAAAATATTGAAAAATTTCTAATTTCGACTATTTATTCGAAATTAAAAAAATAAGAGCACTATTTATCAATGGAAAACAGAAAGTTTTAACAATAATACTGATGATTAAAGAGTACTAATGACTAAAATTTTTTTTTTTTTAAATAACTCAAATTTGGAGATATAAACTTTACTAATAAATTTTAAATTTCCCGTATATGTATATAATAAAATAGTGTTTACTTTAACAATTTCTTTATTTAACGATTACAGACATTAAACAATTAGATCAAATCGAAAATTCTAACAGTTTTTTATAAATTTACAAACTCAATTAATATAACGGTGTTAAACAAATCGCAGTAAAATTTAAATTTAAACACATGTAATTATGTGATCAACTAAGATACTCAAATAAAATAAGTATTACAATTAGATAAAAATAGTCAAACCAATTAACAATTAAGGAGAAACTCGCCTCCAATTCCCTCATAACATAATCGCTTCCGTTTGCAATCACCCGCATCCTAACCATATTACCACCCCATTAAATTCCGCACCTCGTTAAAGCTACCTATCTTTTAAAAAACAACCGCGCGAATTAATAGAAACTTCCACGCGTCTTCGAGCCACTTATGAAACTCGGGTTCTACACAGAGAGGTTTATTTGATAAAAATTAGCGTATATTTTGTAATTACTCTTATAATTTTTACAATTTTCGTGATTATTTATATCAAATGGGGAGTATATTTCGTATTACACAGGTCCCTTTACCTGCATGATTTGATATAGTAATTTTTCCAACAAAATTAACGGTTCATTCTCTTCGTATAAAAAAAGGATGCCGTACTCTCTAAAGTTGAATTAATAAAAAAAAAAATGCTACAATTGTACTTCACATCACAATTGTAATCCACTAATTTTCGTACTATTTCTCTAATTATGCAACTTTAGAGGCTACAAGCAGTCCGCAGTAATTTTTATGAATTTCGTTTGGTGTCCACTATCTGCGTCGGTGGTCCGCCAGCTCCTTTCAGAGCTCGTACCTTTTCGCCGCTCGCACCAGTAGTGCGCGGGAAAAGCCGCGCGTAACCCTCGACCGATCGGGGACCTCCTAATTTGTATGCCACGGCGGCTTCCTCGAAACCGTGCGAAAGGACGCGCGAAAATTCCCCATTGCCATGCGCGCGAAAAAAAAAACAAAATTAAAGGCGAAATAAATTTAGCCGCGCCGTGTGTACGCGACGCGATTGCTAATGGGCTGTCGACGCCGGGCTTGCGGGTTTCGCGACGCGGAGGCACTCGGAGAGTGATCTATTGGACGGTCGGTGCAATTATCCTTTGCACTAGTTAAACGTCTTTACGCTTTTGCGGGTGATATAATTGGCTCGGTGAGATTTATTGTTTGGGTATAGGCAATTCTTTTTGATATCGAGCATTTAGAATCGTTTTTGGGAAACAGTTACTTAATTGGTGCCTATTATTTAAGTTTAATACGTATGAATTTTATTATAAAAAATTTTATTTTTATCAATTGCTGAATTGTATTTATAGGAAAGTACCTCTCTAAGATTTTTAAAATTCATGGTAAATCCTAAATAATTATAAAATTCAATTCTTAAATCCTAAAAATAATCGTCTGATACATCAATACATTTTGATTACTTCAGTTTTAACATGAGCAGGACCCATAAAAGTATTGCAGCTAGAAGAACGTTCACGTTATGTCGTGCTAACATTATTAATGCTAAAGTCTGCTGTGTGCCTGTGGCACACTCGAAATGGAAAGTGAGGATACGCACAATCGTCAATACGCGGCGCGCGGTCAGCCTAATCTATAATACACAATTGACTCTGAAAACCATAAACTCGAAGATACCGACTTGAGGAATCACGTAATTGTACAGCCATGTGCGGGCTTCGCGATATCAGATGTGCCTTCGAGGTAGTGTCATAGTCATTCGTTGACCGTTACATCTTTTTACATCCATACAGTAGTGTAAAATCTACTGAATTTTTGAAACGCCAGTTTACTGGCGTGCCTGAATCAATGTAAACAAAAATACATCGTACAGCAGAAGACGGGTCTGTCCGCTTCTCGTCAACCGCCGACCATAATCGTCGCGCGCTTAGCAATTCAAATAGTATAAAGCGCTGGTCGCGTAATGCGGAGGCGATAAGCCCGCCGAGTTCGTAATCGCTTATCTGGGACAGCCGGAATGAGAGGAGAGTCCGACTCGCGCGCTCGCGGGGTTCGCCGCGCGCGTACAGTCCTTGCGCCCGACATTGACCCGCTTCCATCGGCAATCGGCGCTGTATATCCCAGACGGACAGTCGACGCACGCGCCTCCTTTTTTTCGTATATGTACGTACGTACCTCTCGCTCGATGTGGATCCTTCGGCGGATGCGCCGCTCGACCCAATTCCCGTCGGCCGTTTCCTGCCGAATTCGCGCGTACGAATAGCTTCCTGCGACCTTGGGCAGTGTGTGTCGGTTTTTTTGGGTGGGAGAGAATTGATTATATGGGGAGGTGCGGTCGATATGCTAAATCGCGAATGACAATGCGAAGTTGAGGTTCTGTGGGGGTGGGTGATCGTTCTTGGCCTTTCACTTTTTTTCGAACGCGGAATTAGAGAAGTTAGAGAAAATAATTTTTTTTCTTATGAAATAGATGTTAATGAGGAATGGAACGTGAATTAAAAAGTACTTCATGGTTATTTGGTTTTGTATGCAAGGTGAAGGATCAGTATGGAAATTTTTGATTATGTGAAATTAGACCTTGTGATTAAGTTAAAGATCATCGACATGTTTTGTACCTAATTTACCATACATTTTAAACGCGATCAGATCTACATTTTTTTAGATTTCCATACTATCTTTCCTATCCTGAATTTAATGAAAAGTTTTAAAAAAAATTTTTAAATTAAATTATATTAAGTTTCCATTAAATAAACGTTAAATAAAAAATTTCTTATGTATATACATAATAAGGACTAAAAAACAAAACTTTTAATGTCAACATCAAAATACGTTGCTGTTATTGAACCAAGCATAATTAAAAACTGCACAGTTTATTACTGACCAAATTGCGTTCCCTTGATCATTAAAAGACCATTAGATAACTTAGTTGTGTACGTATGAAAAATATTGGTCAATGCTAAGCTCAAACTGAGTCACTCGTAGAAAGGATCGCGCTTTTTTTTTAAACCATCTGATTCGCCGTAAAAATATTCGCGAAATTTTATTATCTTTCGTAGCTTCTTTGTATAGTGCTGATATTTAAGACTTGGTCCAACATTGTAATAATACTAAAATGGTATGTTTAATTCCAGTGCTGGTTAATTATCAATGTTATTGTCCGCAGGAAATGTTGTCTAAAAATTTTGTCTCATTCTACAAATAGTGCACAATGTACAGAATTTTTATTTGACAAATGTATATTAAAGACACGCCGTCATTTCAAAGTGAACAATTGAATTTAAAAAACATATTGTGCCGATGTAGGTCAGTAAACAGCAACTATGACATAATTCAAGGCTATTCAATTACCCGCTCTTTTGCGCGAAAAAAATGCTCACTCGTTCAGAGCTTACAATTTATAATAGATTACCGCAATAAATATTTATTTATTCTAGCTTGTTTGAGATGTCAACCTTATGTTACATAATGCCGATAAAATTCCACAATTAATATTTAACATTCTTTCGCAAGATAAGACACTCAAACGTCGGAATATTGATGCAATTAATTAGATATTTCTTTTTAAAAAGGTATAAGCTACTTTTTAAAATCCTTTTAAAAAGGTGTATCCGCATAACCAAAATTAGAATACAAAAATAAATAAAAGAACGACAGTCAATCAAATTAAAAAAAAAAGTTAAAAAGATTCATTAAAACTTTAAATAATACATATAGTAATTAGTCACGTGCATCGGTATACCGTTTAATATAAGGCGAACAAAAACGTGTAAATTAAAAAATCACGAAAAACCCCATCTCAGAGAAAGAGCCGAAATTAAAACATATAAGACTCATACGACAGTTATCGTGTGCACCTAATTAAGTAACAAAAATGCTAATGACACCTTTAGAATTCCCATGCGAGGAGTCACAAAAGAGGCGAGGTTTGGAGATTCGTCACCGCGGGCGCGAGAGAAGAGGGTCGAAATTATGCGCAGGTGCACATGTCGCGCGTTTGACTTGCAAATATGCGCACTCGCGTTCCTTTTCATTTTTTCTTTCTTTATCAGGCGCGGGCTGTTATTATTCAGCCGCGAGAAATGAAACGCGTCCGCAGGAAGAAAGAGGCGGAAAAGTCACTCGCATGTAGGAAGTTTCGTTTTCTCCGTTTATTTTTTTTTTATTTTTTAAGCTCGACTAATTGATGCTCCCCGTCATTTCGCAACTTGATTGACGGAATGCCGCGCGATGAGTAAGTAGCTGAAGAGACGTTTTTTTACGCTCCGACGCGTCACGCGCACCGATCGCTATATAAGCGGAGTACTATATAACCCACTTGCCGATTCCGCGAGGTGCAAATGTTAAGTTTCGATAAGTAAACGTCATTTTGTCAATTTATTTTAAAATTATGCGGCTTTTTTTTAAGCGATAAGCGTTATGTGAATTTAATAGAAACGTCAAATTAATTCAAATCGTCGTTTTTTGAAATTTAAAGAAATTGAGTCTGTTTTTAATGAATAATATACACCAATTTATGTCGTTTTTTAATCAAAATCAAACTACAGGCTTCTTTAAATTTTTAATTTCAATAAGTTTAGAATAGAGAATTTTATAAGCAAAATCTTCTTGTCGTCCTCCAACCTACTTTATAACTTACCTTGGTACTTTTCTTGCTTAAATTTCTTTATTTTCTTAATTTATTTATTTATTTATTTTTTAATTATCCTAATTAATTATTAAAACATCAAAATTTCAGATATTATTTATGCTGTAGAATTAATTTTACAAAGCTTCAACAGTTAAAAAGTCATAATTATAAAAATAATTTAACGTTTACTTTAACTTTAACAATAAAGTTTATAAAATTAAATTTGTACCTTATAAATTGTAAAAGAAACTTAACAGAATTCACGAATTCCGAAAAAAACTTAATAAAAATAAAAAAATTAAAAAGACAATGTAGATAACTATTCATCAATAGTGTAAATTTGCTGATTAAACAAAAATGAAATATCGAATTTAATAAAAAGCTCATTCTACCGATCTCACGGTGCGAATCTCCAGACTCGCTCGCCGCTCTGTCGGCTCGCTCAAACGGCAAAGGCGAACGAGCGCGGACTCCTTTTAGGAGCGCGTCCGAGGGGGGAGGGAGACAATTGGGCCGAATCTTCGCGTCGATTTCGCACTTCGACGCCGGCGACGAAAGCGGAATCGGCGAGACGGTGATGGGCTCAAGTGGCGGCTGACGAGATAATGACCCGATCCGACGGAGTTACCACGCGGCGGCGGCGACGCGACGTCGTGTACTATACGCATACGACGCTACGCTGAAATCAATTGACGATACGGTGGCCTTTGTTCGCCGCCCGTCCCTGCCTTCCTGTCGCGATTTTTTACTTTCGTTTTGATTTCGTGAGAAATTTTATTTTGTCCAAAACGCCGTGTGCGTCATATCACTTAGACGAGAATTTCATGTTGTTTTGGCAGTATATAAGTTGATTTAAAAAGTTAATTTTTCACTTTAGTGTGAACCGTTTTTTTAAATTTCGGTTTAGTGATTAAATGCAATTTATACATTAAAATGAACAATTGAAGATTTTTGATAATAATTGAATAAGCAGAGAAAAACTTAAAAAAAAAATGTTCCAATTCTTGTAGTTGATTTATACACGGAATGACGGATATGACCGTTTAAACGATTTTCATTGATACCCTGAAAAAAATTATCTATAGTATAGAGAAGTCGGCGACCTCGCAAATTAAAGCTCGAAAGTAGTAAAACTTTAAGATGTTTCACGTCGCGGTATTGAATTCTACATCAAGGATCTTTGACAATTACCTCGTTCATATTACACCTTAAAAAACAACTAATAAATTTTTACAGCATTCAAGTTAGGAAAAAAAGACTTTTACGCGAGAGCGCCTAAGGGAATAAAATTTTTTCACATTTTTGTATAAAATTGGCAATCAAAAACCTGAAGGAATTGTTTATTTTATTATTGTTCATCGTTTCACTACAAATAAATACAAACAAAAAAAGTTACCAGACTTGCAATAATAAAAAACGTAATACAGGCAAGTACTTTTAATAATTTTTATCCGCCAGTATTGTAGTGGTTATTGCCAGTCTGCTAACTTTCGTTTGGTCAGTCGATGATTCCATTTACTATAATTTTATTAGTAATTTTTTTCTAGATTTACGCAATTTTTTCTTAAAAAATTTCTCTACGTGAAATAAAAATAAAATTTTGTACATTTTCAGGTGAAAATTAACTTTTGAAATCGACTGCATACCAGTGCATCCTTAATCGAGCTTGATGATTATTCAGATGCTTTGTTGAGTAAAAAGGAGCGATTGTCGCGGATATCGAGTTAGTATGTATACAACTGGTATAAATATTTTGACTTTCGTGGGATCTTTCAAGAAGTGCGTCAACGGTAAAAGATCATATAAACAAATTAAAGAATTTCAGATATTGACTAATGCTTTTTTTTCGTTGAGATAAGGAATGTTCACTTGTTTTTCAACGTGATCGGTGAGAAAATTATTGTTATAAGTGAGCTCTCTCGAGGCATTTTGCATTCCCTTCACGACAAATATTTATTCTTGAGGAATTTCAATGTAAAGTATGTTTAATTCATTGAAATAATTCATCTTCGTAATTTCTAATCTCTATTAACTACCAAAACTATAATTTCTCATATGTTACTGGTACTATAATCTTATTTATTAAAATGGCCCACTTATTTATTTATAAAAATAGTTGAAAAAAATAATAAAATTTAAAGAATAGTCTTTACGGTTTGCAGTAATTATAATTGGTAGTGATATAAGTCAATCGTAAATTTTTACGCTATAATTTCTTTTAACTGTCCACGTGAGTCAACGAAACTCTACTCGCAGACGGCTGAAAATAAATGCTCTCTTTATAACGACTTACTTAAAATTAGGTCAATTTTCGTAAACCTTATAATTTTAAAATTTCTCAATTGATTAAATTAATACACCGCGCAAGTTACAAGAACTACGTAACCAATATTTATGAATTGCAAAACAATATCCGTAATAACTAATCGACGTGAATTATCTTAAATTTCCGTGTAAATACGCGTGCAAGCAGTATATAAACAAATTAAAAATATTAAATTTAATAATAAAAATTGCTCATTCGTTTCAATTAATATATCTACACGAGTCACAAAGTACGATCTGTCCTAATCAATGAATTATTGAAAAACAATATTATTGAACAATCGACGGGAATTGCTTGAAATTGCCGTGTGGACTCTAAACGGAAGGATCAACAATTTGATTTATCCTAAAAGGAAACTCGGCGATTTCATCTTTTTACCGCTTGCGTGTAATTGATTATGCATTTGCTCGTGATTGATCGGTCAGTGCAATCAATCATATGGCGATTCTCAATGAAGGGGATAAAAAGGGAACGATAAAATATGTCCTACAAAAAAAGAGATGATTTCGACGAATGAATGACTTGAGTTTTTACAAAATATTTTTTCCTTTTCATTTACATTGCGTTGATTTTATGTTATATAAAAATTGTAATGAGCGTCGATCGCGACAAAGAGAATATTTTTTTTTCAAAGGGGCAGATTGCCAAATGAATAGACGTCGTCCGGGAGATAACAATTGGCGTAAAGTTACGGGTTAGTCGGAAGTCAGCGCGAAAGACACTCAATTATTGCTGTATTTATACGTAGGTGGTGTGTAATTTAGTTACAAAACCGGTTTATTTTGATCTTTTCGAGCACGAAAATAAGTTACGCGTAAACCAAAAATAACTTGGTGTAATACCTGAATTGACTCGATTTAAAATAAACGTCACCGACAATCGATGCACCTTGTGTAAAGGGTGAAATATTTAACACGATTTAAGTTTAAAATAATTAAACAAAAACTCACTGAGAGAACGGTTTTAATACAAACGCGTATTATACCATCTAGAAAAGTGGTTATAGATATTTTTAAAGAAAATTAACTAAAGAGTTCAGTAAAATATTGTAAATTTTCATACATTAAAAATGTAGTAATTTTTACTAAAGAGATAAAACATAGATAGAAAGCTTGTACAAAAAGCGAATCGTATAATACAATCGAAAAAGTGCAAATCATTTTGTTAATGAGAGGCTGAGGAAATTTTTGTTAGAAGCGAAATTGTCAAATTTAATTATTCTAAGTGAAGTCTTTTGAAAAAATTGTTAACATTAGGTGTTCAAATTAAAGTGTTTACTGAGTTCGTAAAAAATTCTTTACAAATTTCTAACTTTTGACTAATATTAAAGACATTGATTAGTAGAAGAAACTAAATAAATAAAAAAATCGCTGTCATGTGTCAATTAATTAAGCATTTTTTCGGAAAAAAGTGTATTTGTATAACTAACGCGATTTAGATAAGTATAATTCTGAATCATAATGTTCTAAATTGTATAGATCGTTTAATTAATGTATACGGAAGGCCTCGTTCTTTTCCTCTATCTACAGTGAATAAGTAGGATAGAATTAAATTTAGATACACATTGATTCACTTTGCATTATTAGATTTTAAATTAATTGCATAAACTTTTAATTTATTCCATATTCAAGAAACAGGGATAAAAAATTTATTAATCGGACCCTTAATTGTTTTATACATATATGTATATTCTAAAGTTTTCCCTGTAGATTTAGAAATCGCGTGAAATCTCGTACGAAATCATCAAATATAATCAACTGATTCACTAATCAATCGTGTGTTAGAGTAGATTTTATGTCCAAATGAAAAATTACAGTAAATAACGAAATAAAGATTGTAAAAAATACAAAGAAATCTTTCGTGCAATCACCAGCTCCATCTAACTAAACAAAAAAATTCAGTCTCTATAGTCTTAACATAAGTATTATACAGAAGTCCTGTCGGTTCCTTAGCTCGCCATCGCCCGCGTAACCGAACCTCGAATTCCGCAAAATCAGCCTTGTGCAGGCCGGACTATTTACCGCGGGCTGCCGGTGTCGCCGGCTCATTTGGCGCGTGCGAGGAAAGCAGTCAAAGCGCTCGGCAGCAGCCCGATAGCATCGGCGAAGGGGGGGAGGGAGGCGATCGCCCGCTACGCTCTCAACTTTCTTGTTTCTTCGCAACCGCCGCGATGGCTGCTGCTGCTGCTGCTGCTGCTCTGACGCACGCGTGACGTCAATCGGGTATAGGCAAGAAACGTAGCATACCTTTTAACGCGCCCGCGGCTCTCTTATGCGTCTCTCCCCTCGGCGCGGCGCTTCTTTTTCTCCGCGTCTCCTTTCTTCTCTTTCCCCGCGATGGCATATATGTGTATAGCGCAACTGTATCTCACACATAGGTGAAATGCGAAGCTGCATAGGATAGGCGAGCCGAGCGAGGATAATAAAGTGGGACTGCGCCCGATTTCTCGGTAGGCTGAGAAGGCGATTGTTGTTTTGTAGAAACGAAAAGAGAGAGATGTAGGCTTTTTACGGTGGTGGATAATTGAATGGTTTTTTACCGATTGACGAAGGAGAGGAAAGAAGGGGGATGACTGCGAGGTAATTTTGCGGTGTAGCCGTGAGTTTTACTTCGGTGAAACTTTTTTTTCTCTTTTTTGAGAAGATCGATTTCGATCGGTTCGTCAATCTCTCGATGATAATCTCACGGTAAGCTACTTATGCTTATTTCTTTTTGTCGTCTGCTTTAAAAAGGCCAGTTCTCACTCGATGTTTGAGCTTAGGTTTTTAGAGTATTTTATTTGTTTGTCAAAGGCTTTAAAATTTCAACAAACTTAACGCCTTTTGTAATCAAAGAAGGGGAATGAAAACAAAATGCGTAACTGTCTCTTTGAAGTATTTTATATTTTTGCAAAAAATCAGTGCAAGAGGGATGATTTCATAAATCTCCACTGATATTTTTAAAACAAAACTATACAAATTAAAAATTTCACGACTCTTTACTCACACCAGCACCGTACGTTTGATTTATTGAAAGTCTGCCTAAAACTTGTAATGTGCTAAAAGCTCGTAACCTGACCCTCATCACTTTTTTAGCCATTGTTTATAAAATATGAATGCGCCACTCCAAAACAATAACTCACAGATTCTTCCTTCGATAAAATTTCCATGTAAATTTGAAAATGTGAAAATAACTTATAAAATTTAAATAGTATAGTATTGAATGTGAAAAATCGTTCACATATTGAATAAGTGAACGACTTTCTTTCTATTTTCTAAAATAATTTCACATTTAGAGTTTGCAATTCGATAAATTTCCTAGGTTGCGAATTGGCTTCGATAAAATTCCTAGGTTGCGAATTGGCTTCGATAAAATTCCTCGGTTGCGAGATCCGGAAATCGCGCGTAAGTGGGTTTCAATGCCGCGCGCCTTCCTGAAACAAGGACTTCGGCAGCGTCTTCAAACGACGCGGCTTATTTATAAAGTGCGAGTGCACTTGGCTCTTACGAAATGCGATATTATCGGGCGTTTCGTCGTTCCTCAGTACGCGTTTTAACGACTCGCGATGTATATACTCGGAAGTGCACACTTTTACTTTATTCGAGCGATTTTATGCCACTCCGCGTGTGTAGCTGTAAATTAATCAGGAAAAGTGATGACTTATAAATGTATCTCCGATAAGGTCTTCTTAAAATATAACTTAATCGTAAATTTCGACAACTCGAGTTTAGATACGGTAAATCACGATTTTTTTGCGTAATGTACAAGCTCGCGCGATTCTATTTTTGTTTTGAAATCTAAACTATAATAGCATAATTTTATCATATAAGTCAATGTCTCACAAAAAAAAATAATTAATAATAAATTTTATTTGCAGGATTCAACACAAATAACAAGAAAACACAGTTTTTCTCACGTACCACTAGAATTTAATGCGATGACAATGCAATGCGTAGGTAAACTAAAATAAAATTCATAAAATCCTGGACAACAACGGAAAATCAATTGTTGACGCGATAAATAATGTCAATTAAAAAAGAAAAAGTCCGACGTAATAACGGAAACTCATCATCAACACATAACATTAATATAGGATTTAAAAACACATCGCAGAATCATCGACTTATAAATAATTCACTCGACTTAATTTTATAACGCGATATCACCTGACATACTCTATAACTAATAAACACATTAACTTAAGTCGTCCAAGACGAAAAACAACGTTGTTTTTGCCCAACCATTTAACAAAAACAGTCTCGTCGCCGGCGGACTCGCGGTACCATCCCCCGACCTTCCCGGCGAATTGATCGCTCGGCTGTCGCGGAAATGCGCGTCCGGCGAGCGCCGAGGTGGATTTTCGGCGCGATGATGAAAATTAATGCGCTCCGCCTCGGCTCGGCTGTGTAGGTCGCGCCGCGGCCGCGTTTCGAGAGGCCGAGGCGTGGAAATTATTTCCCTCGTAAAGACGCTCGATTTAGTCCGACGCTCTTTCGTGCGCCATTTAAATAAATAAAATAAATAAAAAAGAAACGGATTTATAAATCCCTTGACCGATACTTCGTTCGTGTAATTTTTCGGTTTTTTGAGTTTTTTATGATGCGCGTTGAAATAAATTTTCTTTATGTTATATTTACTACTTATTTAGTGGTGGATTAGTTAGCTGTGGAGGTAATTGAAAATGTCGCGGACTCGTCAAAATGATTGTTGAACTGCGATCGAGCAGAATTACGCAACGCGACAACAATTTAACAAATAATAATTTACGAGGAAGAAAACTCATAAAGAGGAACAATAGGAGTCGATAAAAAAAAAATTTATAGCGGGGGATATTGTGCTAGAAGTATGTCAAGTTCGCTCACGTTGCAGCGAGCACGAGCGAATACGTGAAACGGAAAAAATGCACTAGTGAAACAAACATGGGTTTTCCTAATGTAAAATTAACTAAAATATATATGCATAAGCACATATCAAAGTAACAAAGTAACATAAGCGCCAACATTTTATATTTTTTGAAAAAATGATGTCAAATAAGCTTGGTTCCATTTTATTGGTTTGTTTGAGTAAAATTTGTAAATAAGAAATTGCAACAAAGAAGCGTATCATCAAATTAAAATTATTCAAATTAAAATTAATTGCGTGAAAGAAACTTATGAGTTAAGAAAATTTTGGTTACAAAACCGTTAAGCGAATTTCGAAAATGTACGTTTTCAAAGATTTTGCTAGATTTATCCTTTTTGTAACAAAGAAGTGCATGGCCACTTACTTTGGAAATACAATATTTTATTGTAAACGTTCATAGTACGTAAAAGTTGTTCATTCACGCTAATAATTTGAAGATTAATCTGTTTGTTATAACCATTTATTTACGTGCCAAAATCGCTTAAATTTTAATAAAACAACAACAAGAATCAACACAAAACGGAAGTACGCTTGTTTGTGATAAATAATTGGTCATTTTGGAGCTTACAATACTTTGTGACTTAACTATCAGCAATATCGGGCTATTTTTCTAAAATATAATTACATTATAACCATACAAAATTATAGATAAGCGATAACAATGTAAAATCTATTTTAAAAATAAGCAGTGTTAAAAAACATTTAATATTTAGAAATTTGTTACTAGTTCTTATATAAAATCTTATGTTTTCACAGAATGTAACAATGTAACAATGAATTAAAACTCGTACTGGCTAAAAGCGTGGGAAATTCGAATCTTAAAAAACTTCAATTAGAATTTAAAAAGTTCACATGACAATGTATAAAAGATCAGTAGTATTACGAGTAAAGCAAAACTGAAAACTTAGATTAGTAAAAATGACGTTGCCTGGAATTCCAAATGAAAGGCCCATCGGTCTGATTTACGCCCCAGTTTCCAAGGGAACAATAAAGTAAGACAAAGGCGCGTCGGCGAGGAATTCGAAAACAATTCGATGGTGCACGCGCGTTTTCCCCGAAGTCTATATTCGCGCGCACCGCGGCCCCTCGTTGCAGCGATAATAAAAGATCGTAACAAATAAAAGGTGCATCTACTACGCGGCTTCGGGCGAAATCTTCAAATAGAAGCCGCTGCGCTCGCGTCTTTTTTGTCCCTTGGAACACTGCATCTCGCTCTGATTTCAGAGAAGCAGAGTCATTTCCGAGAGCTTTTGCAGCTTTTGTCACTGACTATATTTAATTAAGGGTACTGCTCTTAAATGAAATACTTTAATTTAGGTAGGATGAATTTTTTATTGATTGTACGAGTTGGTATTTGTTACGTATTGTTGCATCATAGAAATGCATAGTGTTTTCTATCTTGAATGTTAATTGAGCGTTAGAGTAATTGAAATTCTTGTCCCAGCGATAATTAATGAGTTGATCTGCAATTCATCGGCTAATTCTAAAATTGACTTAATGTGATAATTTCGTATTGAGGAGAAATTAATATTAATTTTCTTCAGGCGCTAAAAGGTTAAAACGTTTAATTTTATTTATTGAAAAAATTAATAATTTTAACAAAATGTGATTAATTTTTAGTAAATTATCATTAAATTTTTAATAGATCAAAAAATGAAAATAATAACCAACTAAAAATGTATGCTAAACAGAAAAAAGATATAATTCCGTGAAATGAAAATTACCTTCTTCAAGAAATTTAAATGCAGTTTTAAATAATTGCATTGGACGAAAAATTTTAAACGCACACTTAAAAAAATTAAATCTGTCCGCACATAATCCACTCAAAATACTTATAAGGCTACACTGGCTGTACATTCAGTTTAAAAGTTAATAATCACACATAAATGGTGATCGTTATTTTTTCATTTTAATCGAAATACTTGTAAAGATTTGGTTTAGTTAATAAACATGGAGATTAATTGTTTAATACAGCGAACTTGTTAAGTTTAATAGATTTAATTTTTAATTCATTTAAATAGTTAAATTGATTAATTGTTCAATACATGTAAATGAACAAATAGAAATATTGCTATATACGTTTACAACTTTTGTAGAACAAACAGAGAATTATTGTACTTATTTCATATTGATCATAACGTAGCTATAATTCACATCTACACTTTGCACCAATTCATTAAAATCTTTGAATGTAGTAATTCCATCAAATTCAAAATAATGATTTATGTGTGAACACTATAACTTTTAAAACTAAACTGTCTATCCGCTCTAACCACATAACTATTGTATCAAAATATAAGATCGTCCCCTTCAATTAATCACGTTTGACCACCAACAAAGAAGAAAATATAAGAAAAAGAGCAAAAAAGAAATTTATCCGTGTCGGAAGGAATCTACGCTACACGGTGGTGCGGGCGTCGCGCCCCCACCTCCGCCACCCCGGCGTACGTCAGAGCGTAGGAGAGTCGCGCCATTGGCGGAAGCGAGGCGGGCGCGGAGAAAGAGTGAGAAGAGAGCACGGGCGCGCGCACACGCGACTCTCGGCGCGCACGCGATCCCAGTGTGTAGCGTACCGCAGGACACGCCGCGTACGATTTTACAGCCGCTGGTCGCCTCGAAGGGCCCCGCGCCGGACCTGCTATTCGTGCCCCCGCGACGTCGCATCCCCGCGTTGCAGTCGCAAACTGTGCATCTTGGACATTTCGTACGCAGTGACGCGCGACTGCCAGTCGAAAGGGCACGACGCTACTTTTTTTTGCCTTCCTTTTTGGAGGTTAAGGTTCCTAGGGCCTGCGACGTTCTAGAGTTTTCCCGAAGATAGTATATTACTGTTCGTATGTGTGTTAGTACGTAGTGCTCGCTTGTGGGTGTGTTGTGAGTGCGCCGCGCTGCGCCGGTGAGAATTGGAGCGGATTAGCGGGACGTACGGATCATGCTTCAGGTAACGTAAACAATTCCACCGACGTTAGGGTAGATCAGTGTGTTTACGTTTGTACAGAGTGAAATTCGTGCCGTGGCGAGGAAGATACGTGCAACTCGAACAAGCTATTCATTTACTTTTAGTCTGCGAATGTGTATCTCTATAAATAAACGATTAAATTTACGGCGAACGCTAAAAGAATTGCTGTCATTTGTTAAGCAAAAAGTAAACAATGTAATAATTTAGTGTCTAAATCCTTTGGAAATTTATTTACCATCGATATAGGTATAGAAGTTATTAATAAGAAAAATTTATTTTAAAACGTTGATAAAAGGAGAGTAGTTCCAGTCACATGGAAAGGTTTATTTATAGTAAGCCTGTGCTGCTTTTTACGTATCAAAGTTATAGAAAAATCTGGGTTGGGAAAGAAGTAGAATGGACAACACGTGAGGTACTTTATACGAGCGCAGTAGTCCTATACGTGACGGAATTAGTCTTTTGTTGGCATTTGAGGCTTCTCTCGGATTTCACGAAACTCGTGTTGACACAGTTTACACGCGACATACAAATGAATTTCGCGCGATCGAGCCGCAAATATTTGGACATTTAACGAACAATATAAATAAACCGTACGCACACCGTCGGATGCATCGCCGACCTCGATACGCTCCGTTTCGTTTTTTTCTCATTTCTGAGTTAAGCGGGAAAATTTATTGCTTTTCCGGTGTTTGTTCGCGATAGAATTGGGTCAGTTATTATACGAAATGAGCCTGAAATAGCAATGTTTTCGTTTAAAAAAAGAAGCGAAGAACAAGATAAGGTGTTACCCACTTAACTTTTTTTTTTTAACGCGACAAACACTGCCACTGTCGACTGGTGTTATGTGCACGAGTTATGTAGGCAGGTAGATTTTACAACTCCGCTTGTTTCGCAATGCTTTTTTTTTATTCTCGGTGACGCGAAAAACATAAATTATTATAACCCAGGTGTACGTCGCAGCTTGAAAAATCGATTACTGTCCTAATGCATTTTAAATTATTTAACAGAATTTTCTTCGTGTTGCAGTACTAAAAAGCCGCTTTTTAGTGCAATTAACGGAAAGGTTGACCTATCAGCGTTAAACTTGTTTTCTCTTAGTTAAAAAACATACCGTTGCACACGTGCATCGTTTAAAAATTGTAAATAAATATTTCTCCTTCAAGAGTTCACGTAGTAATTGTAGGTGGTAGCAAAGATTAAGACGTTCCAGATGTTTAAAAAAAGAGCTGGATATTGTTACCAAAATAATTCCACTAAATTGATAAGAAAATCTGTAAAAAAATATGGAATAACAATCCGCTTAAAAAATAAAGCATTTAAATTGTGCTTGTACTATTTGATAATACTATAAAACACACCACTATAAAAAGTCCATAAATTAAACAAAGACAAAAATGCAGGCAGTACACGGAGCAAGTTGTTGCTCAGCACATAAAAAGTGAATTCTTCCTTACACTGAAAAAATTACTGTTTTCTGGGGTAGTTATAAAAAAATTATTGTTATGTTGCATAGTAAATTCGTACAGTTACATGCATACTACATACAGTTACTTAATTACTTATTAATATAGTTTTTATTAAAATTCTTGTAAATTTGTACTAATTTTTGTCCCATAAAATAATAATTTTTTCTATTATTTCGACTACTTCTAAGACAACTCTATCCTCTAACTTCAAAAACGGACATTAAACTTTCCTACATTATTTTTTTTCCAATGATAAAAAAAGCACTTCTGTCTATGCGCACCCCATATACCTAATTAACGATCACTAACGTTACAGGTGCCACAGTGCTGACGTGACCAGTCGTCTGGAGAACATGACACCATCGTCGGAGTAACGCAGCGCCCAACGTAGACGCGAAACCAGTAGCAGCAAGCACCAGCACCAGCAGTCACCGAGATACGAGCACGATGAAGGAGACAATAGGCGAGGAGCCGTCGGCAGAGGCCGGCGAGCGCTACGACGAGTTCAACTCGCGGATGCCAGTAGCGAGGTCCACGAACAAGAGTCCGATGAGCGACGAGGGCATCGAGCCCGACGCTGAGCGCAAACGCGGCTCCGTCACCCGGTGCTGGAGCATCGACTCCGCCGTCACCAGCGAGGAGGACTTCGGGATGAGCGTCAGGAGGCAGAAGCTCAGGGTCACCAGGTGCTGCAGCTCCGACAGCGCTGTGCTCAGCGACGACGATCAGACTAAAGGTCAGCTTATCTTTCATTTTGTTTTTTTATTGTACATTGTTGCAATCCTTTTTCATTTTTTAATTATCAACTTTTTGTTTTTATACTTTTTTGATGCTTCATTTTTTTCAGTTCGTTTTAGTAAAGAGTACTTTGCTATGAAATGCGTAGGAAGAAAACTTCCACTTTAATTGAAATTTTTTTCGACGATGGATAGACGATAAAGACAATGGGATCTTCATTGTAGCATCGCAATAGTACCAGTATAGTCCAGTATAGTTTGAATGATCCATTAAGTCGTTAATAATTAGATATTGAATAAAAAGATTATTTTCTTAGTTTTTTACTTCAGTCCATAAAAAAAGAATGTCTGCACTGTAATCAATCAATGTTTTAGTTTCTCAATAACGATTAAAACTATCTGATTTGTATATGAAGAAATACAAAATAAGGTAGATCCTCGTTAATCGAATTACTGTTCAGATAAAATTGAAAACCTTGGTTGATATTGAATTAAAAATGACTCAATTAAATTTATGAAGACCTTTAAATCGATGATTCCACTAACTTCCTAAAGGACTTGTTTAATTAAGTAATTTCTAGTTTTTATTTTATCAATATCTGAAGGTAATTCTATTAATAAGGATATTTTATTATCATTCATGAAGATTTTAAGAAAGATACTGTAATTTTATACGGAAGAGTTTTTAAATCTCTAACATTTACTTTAAAGAAATCAACAATTTTTATATTTCATTTCTCCTTCCCTTACTAATCTTTTCCTGATTTTAGGTGACAGCGTGGAAAGCGAGTCAAGCGAGGGTAGGCCGAGGTACTGGCGCACCCCAAGTGTCGTGGTCAGCGATTACTCGGACTACTCGTACCTGGACGAGAGATTCGAGCGCAGTGACTCCGAGTTGGAGAAGCTGGATCACAACAGTGCAAGTCCGAGCCAGGCAAGCAGCTGCTCCTGTCTTGACTGCGACGAGATCCGAGATTTTCACGATATTACGCCGAGCCTCGAGAACCACATGCTTCAAGTATGCCGTCATCGTCGACACTCCGACTCGTGCTGCCTCTGCATCGGCCCTGCAAGCTTGAGCATTTCAAGGTAGTTGCTTAATCTATCGATTTTTTTTTTAAATTTTTCCTTAAAACGATAAAAGATTGTATTTTTAATAATAATTATTAATTTGTACAACATTTTAGACAGAATATGATTTTTATTTCGAGCGTCATCAGGTTTGTGAAAGCTATTCAAAAGTACTAAATAAAAGAAATTTGAATTTTTTAATTAAAAAACGAATCAAATTAGAAAATGGTTTCTCAACCTTATAAATATGCAAACAAATAAGAAAAGAAGCATAAAATGACTTATGATTCATGTATGAAAATAAAACTAAAAGGTCGAATTCGATGTTAACAGCAGACACATAAACGACGGCGGCAACCGGCGCAACTCTTGCCTGGCCTCAGCGAGTCCGTACTACGCGAAGCCGACCGCCGAGTGCGAGGAGTCGACAGCTACGTCAGAGGAGAAAGAGAAGGCGCGGATCGCCGCGACTGCGACGACGACGTTCGAGCTCCTTGACATTCCCCCGACCCGCAAGATCTCAGACTGCTCGACGATTTCGAGCCTCAGCGGCGATGAATTCGAGGTCACCGAACTACGGCCGATCAAGCGAGCGCAGGTGAGTACGGTCCGTTTTTGTTTTTAAATCGACTCGCCATCTGCCGACGGAAGGCTGGAGTAATGATGCCGTCGTAGTCGGTACGTTAGGTTGCTTTTTATACTTCTTGCTCCAGAGGATAAACTACCTTTTTATGAAGAATTTATAGTTTAATGAAGACATAAATTTAATAAACTAAGGGCTTGAAGACTACGCTGTTATAACGACTGATTGTAAAGAAAAACTGTAACTTCAGTTTGATCGACGTATAATTATTTATCAATGGAAGCAACATTTTATTAGTAAAGATAAACGTTTTGAAGTCATCCTTGGTAGCGGCAATTAAATAGTGCATTAAAGCGCACTCAGTAATCAAAAGATCGTAAAAAATGCCGAAGAAACAAAAGGAGTCGACTGACTGGTTAAAACGAGTTTTCGAATGCAGTTAAGAAGCATCGGTGACTAATGTTCGATCTTTCTCCCATCCAATAAGAGGACTGCGAGAAAAATCATCGCTGCGTCGGCGCCGTTAATCAGCGAAACGCCAGAGCGCCGATTGAATTAATGCGTGAAACTGTTATTTGCGTGCGTAAGACACCAACACACGCTTCTCGCTAATGTATACTGCGTGATAATCCAGGAGCCGAGGAGTCTCTCTTTTTTTTTCAATACTGCGAGTTTATCTGCTACCTTCGATCTACCACTTTTCTTTCCTCATTGCGTTGCGCCTTGTTTGGATAAGTAAAGATTTGCGTTTGCGATTCAAGTGACTGTGCAGCGAATTTAGTGTTAACTGTAAAATTAGGGATTTTACCAGCAGCGAAATTGTTTTGTGCCATTGTTCATTGATCAATGAATTGAAAACATAACCGTTAAGAAAGAGATTGTTATTCGCGTGTGCCGATATACTTACGGCAAATTAAAATCGATGAAAATTATTGAACCTCGAGTGTCATACAAATAGACCGATTTACTTCTCCTTTAAGGCGAAGGATGACCGAAATAGTGCGAAGACAATTGTAGCTGGTCTGCAATTGACAGTTCGTGGAATCATACTTTTGGACAAATCAAATTACAGGCACATAGTGCCTTTCAGATTATTCATTGTTATTTTCGGTGCATTTTTCATTTTAGAATAATTTGACCACAAATGTAAATAATTTTACTAGTGGGGTGTTTTATCATAAAAATTTTCTTGAACTATTTTTTATAAAACTTTTTTAGGATGAATTACATAATAATCATTTTGATTTTATACAAATCGATAAATTATCTTTAAAATAGGAATCTATTAAAGTTACACAAAACATTTAAAAGAATTGCATATATATGTAATTAATCTAATTATAACTTATTATTTTTCCACACTCTTTGCAATTTAAATTTGAGTTATAATTTACTAAATATTATTTTTATTTAGTATTTTATGATACTTCTACTTCTTTATCTCAAAAGTTGTTGGACAACAACTTTGAACAGAGTTATGAGTTATTAAACAGTTACTTAAAAACTTGTAAAAAAAATACAAATTTCCAATCTTACTTTTACAAAAATAGTTTTTAGAATTGACTCACGGAGCTAGCGGCTTTTAAATTCAGTCGCGCCGCCAATTTTCGTCAATTGAATTCTCACAAAAAAGAGGCGGTACGCTAGAGCACAAGGACGCGCCTCCTGCGTCACGTCTTTTTTTCCTGCCGCGAGCCGGTCTTGCCTATCGGAGCGGACGATCCGGTACCGAGCGTACTACGTATCGGCTCTTTTCGGCTTAACGAGCGCGTAAACGCACATTGTAATTCAGCGCGCGAGCGCTCCTCTCTCGGCTTACGCTTTGCTCGCGGCCGGCTCGCCCACCATGTCCAGGGATGTTCGGCGGTACCGCGAACCCGAGATCGGACCATTTTTTTTATTATACGTTTACTATTACTGAGGTGAACTACCAGTTAATATTATTGATATGTAGATCATTTCACATTTGTTCATTTATTTTTATAAAAGTAATTTTTTTATTTCATTCAAGAGATATTACTGCAATAAAATATGATATTCTTTAGTGCTAATTTTAATTATTGAACTGTTGAGTACAAAAATTATTTTCTTTTGCTTCTCTGTTGTTTCTACAATTTTATTGAAATTAATTACGTAATAATAGTAATTGTATCATTGATATATTAAAAATGAATCACGTTGAAAGAAATTCGTAAATGATAATGATTACTTTTATCAATAACTCTTGTAAAATTGATCTAGTCGCTTATTAAATTAAAGCCGTTATATGTATAGTATGAACTCATAAATATGTATAATATCGATGAACAACGCCTCACTTGATTTAATGAGTTCAATATTATGCAAAGCTTTAAAATCTCGAATGGACGGTTTATCTCTGAATGAAATATCTGGTATACTCCGTTGATGCCATGAAACCTCTTAGTGGATTTTTTAATCCGGTATCTGATTGGGCTTACAAATTTATTTGCATTTCGAGTTTGACTGTTTCATTTGTTTGAGTGACAATTTCATCTTAACTTAACTGGAACAACTGGGCATAAATTTAAAGTATTGCTATTTGAAGTAAAGTATATTGCTTTAACGGGATCTTCTATTTTTTAAATCGTTCTAAAACAACTTTGCACTTGTCTAAAGAATTGATAAAATATTTATCTTATTAACACCACAAACAGAAAAGCGTCTGTGATGTAATCGTAAAATAACGTCAGTGATGTAATAACGGTTGATGAGAAAAAATTGCTTGAAAATCTGTTTCAAACGCGTAAGTTACATGAGACAGCAATCTAATTATTGCAACGATTCATCCGTTCCCAGAATTGTCATTAAATAATCGGTTTTGCACATATGACTACCTCATTGTTATAGATTGATTCACGAAAAATACAAAAAAAGCAATTTTAACACAAAACTGTTCTTAATTTTCGTACTTTAAAATTGAATGCATCTGTTTATTGTATACGTTAAAATTGCAAAATCAAAGACTCATTCACAGAATTTTGTAACACGTGCGTTGGCCTACTAAGAAAAGTATCAAAATAAAATTCAGTCATCGCGTTCGTTATAAGGCAGTTCCGAAGTGCTTCAGTCGCGTCCCTCGTGCAGTGATTTAGGTAACTCAAACGCGGATGATTAATAATACCCGTCGACTGATGGTTGCGATACGAGCGAAAACAGAAACAGAACGGTGGCGAAAAAAAAGCAGCAAAATTTTCAGGCGCGTGATGTGGAACACTGGGAGGTATCCCCGAGGCGTTCTTGTCCTTCGCGATTCTTACGCTTCCTTTTTTTCGCTCATTCATTTGCCGCTTCGTTCATTCAGCGATTCGGAATTCGCTCGCTTTGATCGGGCATCGAAAGCTAAACGCGATCCTTCGTTCAAGTTCTGTTCAGCTGAATGATGTATCTGAGTACGCATATGCGGATATACGTTGCAGGTTGTTGTTAAAAAGTTTTTTTTATATTTCACATTAATTATTTTTATGATGTAAGAACATTAAATTAACCATTTCTTTCACGTAATAATTAACTTTACAAAAATGTAGATGTTCTTGTTACAAAAATTCCATGTTAAAGACTCTCGTTTCTTTTAGTTACTACGTGATAACATCCATAATATAAATTAAAAACTAGTTAGTGATTGAATAAGTAATTATTTATTATCGTCATAATGATACGATCTCGTATTTCAAAATTTATTTCTTTTAATTAATAAAACTTTAGTATAAAAATGTATTACTCGTCAATAAAATAAATAAAAATTTACTCGATTTAAAAAAGAAGAATTGAATGACCGTATAGAACGCAATAAATCTGGATCAATACCAAAGTAACTCTTGCACGGGTATCGAAGTAGGAACCATATTTTCGGCCAATCGGGGCCGGTATTTTCAGCTTGAACTTGGGGAAAAAACCCATAATTCAAAGGCCCTTGACCCAGTGATCCGCGACGCAGGCGTCAGCAGACTTCCTTTCCGCCGACGGCCTCGCGAAAAAAAAGGCGAGACCGCATGGCGATTTTTAAGCCACCAGATGGGGAATTACGATAAACGCGAGGTGAAGCGAATCGTCATCGGAAATTGAGGAATCGGGCAGTCGTTTATTTTATGAAATTGTAATACCGGACTTTCTGGGAAATTCTAAGCGTTTGACTGTTG
This sequence comes from Eurytoma adleriae, assembly GCA_900480045.1. Lineage (NCBI taxonomy): Eukaryota > Metazoa > Arthropoda > Insecta > Hymenoptera > Eurytomidae > Eurytoma > Eurytoma adleriae. The sequence goes on along the minus strand of UXGC01000282.1, from coordinate 89,579 downwards.
TCGATAGTTCTATAGATCTACTGTGTGAAATAGTTTCTTTATTTTATAAATAATTGTTTTTTTAACGTATAATTCCTTGCTCTAAATGAAAAAATGGTTTACTTATTATTTACATAAAAAAAGGTTCACTTGGATTAAGCGACTTTTCGTTTTCTTAAGTTAAATTTACTGAATAAGTAAGCCTTTATTAATTAAGTGTGTGTGAATAAAAATGAAATTAAGAAGTAAAAGAACTTTTATTAATTAAATAACATTTGTGGGAGGGAAAAGCAAAATGTAGATGACCTCAGGCGAACTCGGGAAATTTTTCATTCGCAGTACACGACTTCGCTCTCTAACGAAGTGGGAATTTGAAATTAAGTGGCGCGCCTCTACCAACAAGGTTAATACACTCAATCACAGATTCTCTTTCACCTTTTGCTCGTTTGCGCCGAGTTAACTTGCGCAAATTTTTCTTAAGGGGCTTCCACAGCTTCCCACTATAAAAGTAATGATGTTATTTTGTTAAAACAACGAAGAATTTTAATAAATAAACGCGGTCAATTTTGGTTGAGAATCTGTAATTAATCTGGGATACCTTTAATTAATTTTAAAATAAAGATAAAAAAGTGATCGTGTTAAGTATATGCACTATCCTTACATATTTTAATTTAAATGTAAATTTTTTTAATGAACATTATCTTCAATTAAAATTTCAAGACAATTTACGAAATGTTAATTAAAAAATATTCTTTGATTTATACTTTACAAAAAGCTATCATTGCGTAATTTTATCTTTCAATAAAATCGCAATCTGAAAGTCGTGTCTTGTATTTTGTCTGCTTGTTTTTTCTTGTATTTGAGGAAATCTTAAGTTACATTGATCTCGAAATGTTTAATATTTTGAAAATAGATAAAAGCTTAAAGGATCTATTGTTAATTAGATTTCTGTCTAATAAGTAACGTTTGTGTTAAAAAAACCTTATTGTGAAACCCTTTACAAAACGGCAAATTTTTTTTGGGAAAATAAACTTAATTTTAATTTTTATCTGGATCTTGGACACAAGGGAAAATTTGCTACGCAGAGTTCCATAGTATTTAAATTGGTTTTCCCGTAAAAATGTTTAATATCGCGAACTGTCTCGAGATTACTTTAGTAACTTATTAATAATCGCACCGCGAAATCTTCTGTAATCAGTTATAGTAATACATAAAACTAAAAAATAAAAAATAAAAACAACCGTCCGCTACGTCAGTATGAACATCGCATAAAAGCGAGAAGCAGCACGTCGGTTCCCCACATAAATCACGGCCTGCGCCCGCGGAGGGAATGTTAATTTCCCGCGTTTCTCGCACTTCCTAACTCTTCGATCTGTTGTAAAACACTCGGCTTAAAGGTCCCATAAAAGCCGGCGTGCGCGCGCGCGCCGAGCTTGGGCATCGCGAGTTGGGCAAGTGCCCCAGCATCGGCTCTTAAGTAACAGGCCATCCCGCCGCCGCCGCCGATCGGCCATCCAAGCCTTCGATCCTATTTCATCGCGGATTCAGCTTTTATGGCGATCGTCGCGCCAATGGTACGCCTGGCGTACCTTTTTTCCTCTTGTACAACGAAATGCTTTTTTTCCGATTGTCTAATTGAAGTTTGCCTTGTTTGACAATTAAGTGAAGCTTAAGCGTTCCTTTTTTGTATGCATAACTGGGATAAAATGTGTTATTAATTAATTTTCTTCCAGTTAGAATTTTATAGGAATCTATAACTGTGTTCTAGTTGAAGAAATTGAAAAGTTAAAATATTTAATTGTTAAAAGAAATCGAGGCATTACATTCCGGTATACGCATTTACTTATGTAATATGAACACAAAATTTTCAAGTTTGTTATTTACGTTATCATATAAGAAATTCTCTGACGCGAGAGAATTTCACGAATGTAATTTTTTTTAAAGACAAATTAAACACGCGATCAAAAAGTGTGTCAATTGAGTTATTAACGAAAAAAATGTAATCATATCGCGAAAATTTGAACATTCCTTTCGACACAAATAATCCCGTGTTTTCGCAAAAAAAATTATTTATCGTAACTGTAATTTTCGCATGTGCGTCAGCAGCCGTCAAGAGCAAATGATACGCTGTCACGATCGCTGCGGAATAAGAGGAAGGTGTGCGCAGATACTGCAATCCGATTCCGTAACGGACATCGTCCACGAGATAAAACAGAAACAATCAATGTAATTTGCGATCGCGAAAGACATCTTGTAAATTTCAATAAGCGAGAAAATTAAGTATTTCTTTTTTACACGGAGAAAACTTAAGCGATTGTGGCGATAGCGCGTATCGCGAGAACGCGGCGAACGCACGCGGAATAACATTAAGCTGTGCTGGAGAAAAAATGAGATACGATTGCGTGGCCTTGAATGCGCGAAATTGCCGGAGCTGTGAGGGAGGAGGATGTATCGCGGGGCTCACGCAATATCCGTCAATTTCTTCATATTTTTCCAGCGCACAGCACGCGGGATTCTTCTCGCTCTTCAATGTTTACTCTTTCGAATTCTGCGACGATCGGTGTATTTTTCTTTCGGAGCAGACGCTTTTGGTTAGCATACGCATATAGCGATAGAAATTCTTTTCGGTGTTTCGATTGCTTGTGTAAATCGACTGGCCCATAAACTAATACCGATTTATTTGCAAAATCAAGTCTAGTGGAGAGGTTCTTGCTTGTCGTTTCCGATGTGTGAGTTTGTTGGTTTTTGTTTATTTCGTTGGAATTCTCTGGCGATCGGCATATTTTTCTTCCTCAACAGAGGTTTTATGTTAAAGTTATATACACTCACGCACATTTCATGAAAATTTTTTTCAGTGTTTTGATTATTTAAGTAAGTCGATCAGGTTGTAAACAAAATTCTGATTTATACCCTCTATATCAACTCTAGAATATACAGGTCAGACATTTCTAAAAATTTGTTAGCTTTTCGACGTTTTTTCACTCGCTTCTGCTATTTCTTCAGTAAAATCAATCTGGTATAAAAGCTAGAACATAAAAAATTCCGATAACAATTTTTTACATTATTACCTGTAACTTAATTTCTATAATTAATAATTTCTACTAATAATTTTAGCATTGAAGTATTTAATTTTTCCTACATAAAAAAGTTCTAAATTTTACCATTAGATCTCTCTGTAAACATCAATCATAATTCTTTTTCAATGTTTTGATTGTTCGAGTTGATTCACTGACCCATAAACTAATAGCGATTTATCTGCAATGTCAAATCTGGAATAGACACTCGATTTCTAAGTGTTATCCGGGGTACACAATAGTCTAAAAATAAAATTACCACTCCTTTCTCCATCAAGCACTGGAGGCACCATTGAATCCCAACCAACCGTGTCGAGTGCAAACATTCAATGCAACACTCAATCACGTAGCAAGAGAAACGATCGCCTTGTAAACAAACAGCCACAAAATCACATATATTTGCCAGAAAGCCTCCAGGCCATGATACGGATCTCGTGAGAAGGGGGATGGAAAAAACGGCTCTAATTAAAATACACGTGGATTTTTCGGCGGTCATATTACGCGATATGAAGCGACGGAGATCGACGCTGATAACCGACCGGTATGCGAGTAGGTATATAATTCGAGGGGCGATAAACCGGTTCCACCAGCGGGAAAATCGCCCGGTCTATTCAATCAAAATTTGCACGTGCACGGAGTGCGTAATTTGCGCCTGTGGGAACCCGACATTTTCGTATGATTGCGAGATGATGATACACTGAGGTGCCGATAATGCCGATTTTATCGGGTTCCGTGTAGCGTCAGCTGGGGGTTGTTTCATGTGGATGAACACTGCTATTTGCACACGAGTTAAATAACATTTCTAATTTTGACGAACGATTCTTGTTTCACTGTAAACAAAAGAAAGCGATTTATCGAATGCAACTGATTTCTATCTGCGTATTTGTTATTTTTTCTAATTGTTAAATTTTTAAAAAATGATAGAATGTTAATGAAACATTTATAAAACAAACTAATTTAGTTTGTTGAATAATTGAAAATTTTATGATATGAATTTAAAGAATGTTAAAGAATTTTATTTATTTTCTATTTATGTTACCGATTTATTTGTGAAAAAATTATTCGGTGCAATATATATTTTTAGAGAGAGTATAAATTAAAACGAAATCCTTATGAAGTAGCTTTTATAAGTAGATAACATCAGATAATTTCAGAATTTCATTAAAACTGCTGTGCACAAAATTGAGCAATGAATTTTTCTAGTAGTTAATAAACTTAAACGTAAATTTTAATTAACTGTCCTTTTAACTACACTTTGATGTATCTAGTTTTAACTTTTGAATCATTGTTAAAAAAAAAATTAGCCGGAACGACGTGCCATAAAATATCGTTATGACAGCAGCAGAAACGCTGCCAAAGGCAATGCAAATAATTTGCAAAGCGCAGAATGGAACGTATATAAACTCGAAGATAGAGCATCAAAGTACAAAGGACGCATAAATCCAAGAGAAAGATTAACGACGGCTCAAGAAAGGCCTGACACCGCGAGTCCGCGCACGGAGGCGCGAGGATTTAATGCCCCGAATTGTGCAATTTTCCCCCCTTGCTTTCTCCTCGCTCCGCGCCAATGTCACTCGGTCGTTTATCAATCCCGCCAAATTGTTCCGCGCGCCTTTCTTTTGTCACTTCTACCCGCGTAGCTTTCGACGCAGCCGCGAACGTTTATTTATTTATCTGTGTCATTGCGAGAGAGAAAAAAACGTATTATTCGATGATTCACGTAGAAAAAAATTGAAAGTTACATTCGTAATTACTATCTGTGAAAATATTTACAGTACAAACACACCGACCTTGGGCGATTCTTTAGCTGACGGAGAAAACTATATATATTAATCTCTTAGAATTTATTGTACTGAACGAATCTCTGTCTAAAAAAAATGTTATTTTGCTCTTGTATCGGCGAAATGAACAAAACCGTCTTTTGTTTGTTTACCGAAGGCCGCGTTGTGACGTCACGGATATGTTTAGCAAAAAAACGGCACCCATTCATCTCAAAAAAGTTCATTGAGCAGTTGAACCAATTTTTTTGTTATCCGAAAAAATCTGTTCGATATTCTCTGTTAACAGCGTAAAGACAATTTTACGAGCGTTGAGCGACGAAAAATGCACTCCCGGCGTCACGATTCCTCAAACGTCCATTTTGCACGTATTCTTTTGTATCCGACAACAGTGTATCGCACTTATTATTTAACAGAAAAAAAAAAGAAAAAAGAGGTAGTAGACTGACGATCGGTTAGAACTCGATTCTGAAAGGGACATGCAAATGCCGCGAGAAAAGTCTATTGAAGCCCGGGCGTCACAGCGAGGTGGAGGGGAGAATAACTTTTTGGAGCGTCCGAAAAAGAACGGCAAAAAATAGGGGAAAAAAGTGAAGCCCCCGCGCTCGCGGCTTTTCGAGAGCGCGCCGTAAGTGTAGGCGCGCGGGGCCGCGGGAGCAGGAGCCCCACCGTCCTCATGCGTGCGCCGAGCGTCGCTCGGCTCTCAGTTCGCTCCGAAAAGCCGCAGCGTGTCTATCCACTCGACGGAGGAATGACGGCCGGCCGGAAGCGACGCGACGTTTAAACCGAGCCTTACGCTTTTCTTTTTTCACTATTTATCAGTGTGTCTGTTACTTTGTTTTTCGCATTTTGTGTAATACTTGCTGCGGATTGTTTTTGTATTGTTCATTCAGAGGATTAGGTAGAGATTTTTTTGGGGTCGGAAGTGTGGCTGATGCCAGCTTTGTTTCTGCAGCTCTCATAATGCGAAAGAGTGAAAAACTACTTGATAAAAAAGAAAAATTGAGCTCAATTATTTTTAATAGAGTGATTTTTTACTTTTCTGCATTATGAGACTTTGTTTTTATTTATAGAGAGTGGGAGTTTTAGTGATTACTGCAGGAAGAGAATTTTTTGTTCGATATTTTATAATTTTCAGATCAAGTCACCTGTTTTGTAAAAATAACGGCAGAGCGTTGTAAAAAATATTTACGTTTTTAGACACTTGTTATTTCATTTTTATTTTATAAAGATAGAAAGATAGATTCTCTGTTTGTCGACTAATGTACTACATTATTGAAATAGTTACTTAAAAATTCTCTTAGAATAATCAAACCTAATTTTAATGTAAAGTCAAGGAAAATCATTATTGTCCGGTAGCAGAGGAGCGCTTTAAAATCGGCGTACGGTCGATTTGGAAAATCGCCAGGCAGAAATTGAAACAATTTACGAGGCAGTCGTGCGGCTTGTCGCGTTTGGGATTGTTTAAGAAAATCTGTTCGGTGACATATGATTTACGACGTTTCCGAATTGAAGTTTCTTCTTTTTTTTAACCGTGTGCACGCGCCACAGAAAACAAGAAAAACAAAAATTCACAATAAATATTCCTTTCGAATCGCCGCGGAATTTTTCCGAGCCACGGGGGATACGGTCTACTCCCCTCTCTCCCTCCGCCCACGCAATCATCAGCGGAAGCGTCGTTCGATGCACGAAAAGTCGCAGCCGCTGACGCGCTTTGCAAAGTGTGTTTACACAGCGGAGAAACAAAACGGTACAGCTTCTCGTGCTGAGTGTTTTCACCTCGGAGATTTCTTTTTTCGGCCCCTTTCTTTATTTTTCTACGCCACGCTGTTAACGAATTTTTCGGAACTTTTTTTCGTCGGAGCGCAATTTTCCTCTCTTTTTTTTGTGTTGAATGGAAAAATTATTCTTTAGATAGAGGGAACGTTTCGTACGTGATGGAATGAATTTTAATGAGCGCGCGAGTAAGCCGTACAATGTTAATTGAAGACAAAAGGCACGGTGATAAACGGGAAAATAATATTTTCTTTTACTTTTTCAACAAACTGGTCAACGTAAAATTTTATCGCGCAAAAGATCAAGAGGTTACTACTTATATTGATTTAATGAATGCTGCGGTTACTACTGACTTAAATACACGTTGTTTCGGACTGTTTATTATTCCCACGAGGAAAATATTGCGTTATTTCAAGAAGAAAATAATTGAATTCACCAATTACACATTAATTTATGCGAAATCTTCTCAAATTTATGATCTTGATCTTAATGTTAGATACTGTAAATTGTCGTTTAATTAATAAACTCTGCGTTAACGATCATTTAATATTTTAAATGAGGAAAATATGGTGCGATGCTTAAATATAAAAATTAAATCATAAATTTTAAATAAATTAAATCAATAAATATCAATCAAGTCTAACATTCCACTTCTTTAGATGGTCTGATCTGAAAAATATTTATTTTGTAAATCCCTTTGTAGTAAACGCTTTCAGTAAGGAAAATATTCCGTCGTACAAAAAAAATTAAAATTCAAGCCAAACTTTAACTCTCTAAATTTGAAAATGTGACATTCACATTTAAAATGTAAATAATAAGATATTCTATATCATAAAGCTGTACATTTATTCAATAAGTGAATGAATTTTAGAATAAAATATGTGACTATTTACATTTTAATGGGGATTTCACATTTTTGGAATTATTCAACAAGTGAACGACTTTTAAACACAGTGTCTTCCTTATATTTTTAATGCGAATCTCACATTTAAGTTATAGAAAATATCTGACTTCTCATTTTCAAATATGTTCAGTATAAATGAAACGTACAACACGTGACTATTATTCGCATTTTAAATATGAATTTCACATTTTCAGCCACAGAGAATTTTTGGCATCACATTTGCAAATTTACTTAACAAGCGAATGACTTTTAAAAAACACGTGTCCATTCACATTCTAAGTGTGAATCTCTCATCTTTAACCGCAGAGGATAAAGCAATCACTCGCACTTCCAAAAAAGTCTCTACAAAACAAACAAAAAAAATCCCAATCTCTCATCATCTCCAGAGCATCGTGCGCGCGTCAAGCTCCACACGGCGTCTTATCTCTCGCGCGATAAAGCGAAGCTCGTAAAGTGCGCGTCTATAGATGGAGAAGATGGAGAGCGAGGGTAAGAGCGGGGCGCCCCGCTGCCAGAAGTCGTGCTGCGGCGTGTCGTCGACGCCGGTCTCGCCGACCCTCAACCTGATGGAGCAGCTGCTGCTGGCGAAGATGGAGCGCCACAGCGTCAGCGAGGACCAGCAGCAGGCGCAGCACGGCCAACAGGCGGCCGAGGAGGCGCAGCAGCCGCGGCGGCCCAGGCCGCGGTCCACGCTCCTCAGGACCGACTCCATGGACAGCCAGACGAGCGCCAGCACCTTCAGCTCACTGGTTTCTAATGACTCTGGATCAGGGAGCAACCGATACTGCAGATGCGATGATTGTCTACTCGGCATCGCCGATAAGTACCAGCCCAGCCAGCCCAGCCCAGGGCGTAAAAAGGTAAACTGCGCCTGCTGATTAGTCACGTTGTAAAAGCGTTTTTGCGTAGGAGTCGCTATCTTACTCGATCGATTTTGCTGCGATAGTCGATTGTTGCTGTTCTGTATATTGCGAGATTATAAAAATGTCTTGCGTCTCGCGAATGAATCATTTTTAAAAGGAAGTAATAATTATCGTGTGGATTGATTTTGCGGAAATCATTAATTATTGTTGTTCTGGTTGCGTGAAGATAAATATTGAATGTGCATTTTCCGATTGAAATATTTTTGCGTGGGGGTAATTAGGTCATGCTTTGAGTTTTAATTTTGAGATAAAAATCGATTTTTGTAATCCTCAGTGTAAGGAAGTAAAACGGAATGACCTCGTCATGTGTCACACATTAAAATTAACAAAGTAAATTTTTGAGAAAGTAATAACTTAGGTTAGGTTCAAAGGAGATAATTTTCCATCCGCAAGACCTTATCGCAATCTCAAATGTTTCTCATTGATATCTCGATGTCGATCTCTCATAATAACAGTGAAAAATCCGAAAATTTATTCCATTCGAGTACAAATTTAGTTCTTCGGAAAAATTGATTCACTCTAGGCTCACTGTTCATTCGAAACGAGTATAAATTTGGACTTAATTATTGTTTTTCTTATTGTTCTTTTTGTAATAGATTGAAATACTAGGAATAGTTAAGTCTCTTATAAGACGCGTAAAGCTCTAAATCCCTTATACAAAATATTCAAGATAATAGGATCGATACGATCCGATTTTTTCGGTTTCTTTATTTTTATCTCGATCTTTATATCAAAAAAGAATATCAAATATTTCTATTTTTGTAAGCGATTAAAAATAAGCCAACTCCTAAGGTGCACGTGAAGCTCTCTAATCCCTTAATCATATAGTCCGGTTTTTTTCGATTTCTCAATCTTTATCTCGAAAAATAATGTCAATTGTTTTTCTTTTCACAGGAGTTTAAATATTAGCAAGGTGCGCCTCAATCCCCCGGCGGAGATAACAAATCGCTGACCGTATATCGATCGCATATTCATGAAAAGCGCAATTAATCGAAGCTCATTTAGCCGACAAGAAGCTAGAATAATACACAAAACAAGTTTCATATCTCGATTACTTGCGTACGAGCAATTACCCGCGCGGCTGACAAGTAGTCTGCCTGCCCGGAGATTTGAGATTTGAGAATATGTAAATTGCGATACAAGCACGGAGATGCAATCAAGTCCTTTGAACTGAGCTCGCGGATGCGTGGATAGCACGATAATTTTTTATCTGTGTGACGTCAAGCATAACCTCTAAAACGCTACCTATTCCTCCGCAATCAAGTGTTTTATCCTATACACGACGATTGCTGCACGCTGAATCCGTCATTTCCGCGAGACGCACCTTATCATTTAGAAACTCGTGCGATTGCCTCGTTTTCTCTCGTACCACAGTTACCAAGGCATCTGAGGAGTCGCATTTCATCTTCGTTACCGATCTCTTCCTTGACGAATTCCCAAAATCGCCGAGTCACGCGATAATTCAATTTACTCACTTCATCAACCCTTGGTAAATCGAATTTTCGACGCTAATTAGGTTTCTCTTTAAATTTCCTCGTTTCTCGGCGAAAAAAATTTCGGCCATTAGATCATCACCTATATCGATCGATCGACCGAGGATCGTAGCCACCTTGGGTATAGCACGTGTTCGTCGTTTTTTTTGTCGTTTTTTTTTATCGTTTTATTATCTTTTTTTAATCGTAGAGTCTCAATTTATTTTTTGTCTGATGCCCAAAAAGCGGGATTCGATCGAAATCGGTTGCACCTCTTGATGACAGGCTGGACTAGTGAGACTCGCAAAAATTTCGGATCGAAAGCTGAAAGAGAGTGCGCAGCCGCGCGGATCTGACCCCTCGATGAGAGGCGCTCGTTGCTCAATCCCCCTGCATCAATTAGCCTCGTCGCTCTCGTTTCATTAGTGCATATAGGAGAACACGTGTCCTTCATGCACAGACTCTCATCGCTGTTAGATTTGGAATGAACTGTTTTTTCTCATATTTATTTATTTATTTATATGCGTGATTTGCAATTTTACTTTTAAACTTAGGATTTTCTTGTGTATCGAGATCTATTTAAATCTTCAATTATTTTCACTTATAGAGTGAGATATATTCTTCTTTCTTTGAAATTCAAAATTTGCTTTAAATCTTTGAAATAAAAATGTTAAAAGTTATAAAACGACAGAAATTTGTATTCTATTAAACTATGTTTAAATTCTATTATGTTTAAACTGCTGTATCTATTTTATGATATATTTATTTTTAATGAATTGCTTAATTGTGCATCGAAATTAAATTATAGTATCCAATTACACAAACAATTAAAACCATAGTAATAAATTCTGTTTATTTGAAAATAAAAGATTAAAAGAGTAATTCATAATAAACACGCAAACAAAATAATATTCATAAGCGTTGTAATAAAATGAAGAAAAATTTGTTTTGAACGAACTTGAAATACACAAAGAGGAGTAAACTCAAGTAATTCATACAAAAAGTTAAAGCGCAGTCATAAAAACAGACGCTAACAACATTGAGCCGATGTTTTTATTGCGTAAACGCCGTGTCAATGGCAGTATAGAAGGGAACCATTAATTGTACATTGACTCAGAGGCTTGAATTTGCATTTACGTCCGAAATGAGTTTGCGTATGTTGAATTTTTTTACATTTTAGATTCCGGCGCGCTCTGCTCGCCTTTTTAACGTCCGCTCCCCCGGACTGGCACGGAATGTAAAAATACGCCCGCCATCCGACTCGAGCGCGTGTTCTGCAAGCAAAACAATTTTCTTTTTCAAAAAACGTATAGCAGACCCCGATCACTAATTTGTTAATAAAAAAAAATCGTAATATTATTTCGATAGTCTTGCTTATTGCGAGGATTCGAGATTTTTAACCGGCGGAGATCAAATTGAAGCGCTGATTTATGCCGCTTAGGTGTGGCCAACATCTGAGGAGGTTTTGTTATGACAGAAAATTTTTTATGGGATTGGAAAAAGTGTCGACCTACATTCAAAATTAGTGCGTTTCTCAGAAACGCCCGGCTTAAAAAAATATGTCGATTTAGCAATCAAGAATTTTTACGCGCTCTAGATTCGCCCGATTTAAATTAGGATTAGCAAAGTAAGCTTCGGCTTATCTCGATCTTCCGTTTTATGTTTATTTCAATATGCACAGGCCTAAAAAAAATGTAGTCAATAGTATAAAAATTCTTCAAGTTTCATTTTTAGAAATAATAAGTTTTGCTGCTTCTTCCGAGTATTTCAATACTGCACAGTACTGTTCTTTTTTTATAAAAGAGCAGCAGTTAATTAACTATAAATGAACTCTTTTTTCGTTCATTTAAAAAAAACATCACTTCTTGCATATGTATATATTTAAAAGAACCTCTTCCTGCATATGTATTTTTGCAATAGTTTTTTTTTTTAAATAATTAGTTTAAAAGAATATTAGGAAGCATGTTCGATAAGTAACAACTGTTTCGTGATGAAAAATATTTTAAATATATTATTACTTTGTTGTATTTACAAATTTGCTTTTTTCAGGAAATCACATGTTTCATCCCAAACATATTAGTATCTTCATATAAAAAATCATCTAAATTGAAGCTTGATCGTATGTTTAGTAATGTGCTAGAAGAGGTTACGGTAAAAACTACGTCCGAAAATCATCTATCCTGGAAATCGTTGGCAGAAATAATCGTAAACGTCTATAGCAGGGGCTTAAATTCTGATAAAATCGGTACCAAAATCGTTCTTGAGGGATATTTTCCCGAGCCACGCCCAAGTTACTTCTCTCCTCGCTTCTGGCGAGGAGCGAAAAAAAAACGACACGGTGAATCGGATAATTACCGGCGCAGTCGACATAGCGACACGAGTGCGTCGAGCGCCGGGGTAATTAGCTTAATGGCGAGAGCGAGATTGAGCGCGCAGGCGCGTTACTCCCGGCGATCGAAGCAAAATCGTTACGGCACTCTAATTGTTTTCCCGCGAGCCTCATTTCCCTCTCTTCTTATACCTTTTTTTCTCACCCTCCTTTTGTCGTTGATATTTTGTTGTCTTCGATCAGTTGATCACGTGAATCGATTTTATTAAACTCCGATTCTTTCTGTTCTGTTGGAAGTGGTAATTAGTTTAATTTGTACATTAAGGGAATTGAGTGTCTGAGAAAATTGATTAACCATTTATTTGAGATGTTTTAATTTGTTCGTCATTGAAAAATAAAACAACTTTTTATAACCGATTAAAATTGATTTAATTACGTGCCGAGTACGTAAATTTATAATTTTTTGTATGTGCTCGCACTTACATTAAGGCCTCATCAATGTCGTAAGTAACTATACATCCTTTCGTGCTTTAATTTACTAATTAAATGTCAGAAGTAAATTAAGTGATAATCGTTCGGTAAGATTTTATTGTCATTCTTAAGCACGCTTACTTCCATAACTCATTCACGCGCACCTGTTTAAACTCATAAAAATGTATAATTTACAATACTTAAAATTAAAAAAAAATAGATAACTGCGCTCTAAAACCAACTTGGGACTTGCGAAACGAAATGTCACCCGCGCGCATTAATAGAAATTCCGAGGTAAAAAAGAAAATGAAATACCGGCGCATTTCTTTTTCCCGGGCGCCGAGCGAAAACGCGCGAAGGCCGCAAGGCTCCAAAGCACGCGATGTTGTAATTACGCGGAGAAAAAGGATTTGCTTTACGATTTAATCGCCGCTATTAATTGACGTTAATAGGTTTTTCCCTTCCCGCGCGAGCCGTTCGGGTTTTGTGCAATGTGGCCTGAAAGTGTATCGGTTCGCCGGGAATCTTAAGGCGAGTGAGATTTTTATATAAAATTTCTTAAGTCACCGATGCAACAACTTTGTCCGCAAAAATTTCGACTCGTTTTGAAGTCGTGTTAAATTTTGTTTTTCGTAGGTATTATAATGTAAAATTTAATGTGCATATTATATTTAATTGTAATAAAATGTGACGTTTAATTGAAGTAATTACTTTGATAAGTTTGATTGTAAAAAATTATTAATATTGAACGAAAAAATATTAAAAGCGTTCAGTCGGTATCTTACCCACGGTAGATTCGACGACTTCAGATAAATGAAAGTTTACAAAGTGCTCAGTACGCGGCGCTCGGCTCTCGATTATGCGGATGTCAACAAAAAATTTAATTAACTTAATCGTTAATTTTTAATTTTTTGTAAGATATCTATTTTATTTTTATAATGTTATTAGATTCATTTACTTTTAAATTCCTAACTTTTGATTATAAATTCGTATATCTTTATCTGAACTTTTTAAAGTCAGTGTATAAAGAATAAGCTTTAATATCTATAATTCCTCGCTAAATTCTCAAGGCCAAGCTTTGCCTACAAAAAAAGCAAAAAAAATGTATCTACGTAGTTAATTGTAGTGGCTTGAAAAAAGGCGCGAAACTCCGAATTTTAAAAAGAAACCCGTTTCGGTCCGAGTACTACGAGATAAGGGGGCCGAAAACAATAGCCGGAAAAACGAGGAAACGCGGCTGGCAGCGTGAAATTGCGTATTAAGTAACCTCCCGGCGTAACGGCTGACTACCGGCAATTACGCAGAGGCCACGCCGAGTCTGGAGATGTGCGACGCGAATTACGCTCTCCGCACGTGTAACCTACCTATGATGACTATGCCATCCCGTCAAAACCAAAGCCCCGCGATATCCTTAAATTATAGACTTGTTTTTTCTCGCTCCTTTTCACTGAAATTTAATTTTGTCACGATGTCCTTGACGAGGAAACAAAATCATTTTGAATACAATGCAACAATAGATATGGAGATGAAGAAAGTGTGGGGAATGAGTCACTGGGCGAGCGGCGTCAGTCGATCGTCAGACGCGTTCCCCGAAAATTTTTCAAATTTTGCGGGAAAAATTGATGAGGCTGCGCCTCGCGGATCGTAACTGGCTGGAATTCGCGTTACTCATAGCGGCGTTATTGTCGGCGGCGTTGCGTGGATAAAAGGCCACGAGGCAATGAATCTTCATCGATATTGGTTAAACCAATGAAAAATCACGCACCAGAAGTTTGATACCTAAACGAGATCGATAGCATTGAAAAATAAACTCGTTCGCTCGCTTAATTGGGAGCGACGATGTGGCAATTCCATTTTAACCCCACGGAACGAGAGGCCAGAAACACATTTTTTATTTGTCCACTTTATCTCGAAATTAGGAATGAGTGCGTGCTTGCATCACGGGTTAAGAATTGTTGTAACTACCGTTGGCTTGGCGCGAGCGGGAATTTAGTGCCTTTTCATCGAGAAGTGAACTTTAATACTTACTCTTAAGAACCAAGTCTGGGCAATGATTAGACGTTATTTTGCTGATCGGCTTTAACGCAATACTAGTGATTTTGTATTTTCCAACAATTATGTATCATTAGCGAGATGAGCTTTATAATTCGCAAAAATTGTCATAATCCTGCAATATCGGTACGCCTTAAAAAGCACCTTTTTTCACAACATATTTTCGAAAGTTGCCTAATATGTATCTTTTTGAACATAAATTTGTCACTATTTGTTTTTTATCCATCAATGACAATTATTTTGTCGAGCCGACTTATTATAAATGTAATTATACTTGTATACTTGCGTTACGAATCTCAATCAATTACTAATCTTTTAAAACCACAAAATTGAATATATTTAAAAAATGTCATTCAAATATAATATTATGAATTTGAATTTTACTTAATGTACTAAATATTATTTTTAAATATTGGTACTAGTTGTATTACCATTTATATGGCGCTCACTTTATTGATTCAAAAGTTGTTGACGATATCTATTTTAATGATTGTTGGGAAATATGTTATCACTAGGAGTTACAAGATGTATAGATACGTGCGAAAATAGTTTAAGGACGCTAATCAAATGCCGAAAGATCTAGCGTGGATCTGTTTACTCGCTTTCTTAGCTGTAGTTTATGTTCTTACGCGACACATGTTCGTATAATCGTTCGTTTCTAAGTATACCATCGACATACTTTGATGTCTGCTGATATGCACCGGCTGCCAGACGAGACAGCAATGAGCAGTCCATAACATATTCACGTGTGATCTAAGAAACTTGATGTACTAATTTTCCCTACCGTTAGGATATAAACTAATATGTTCACTTTCCAAATAAATTCAGGTTTCGCAGTGTGCATTATCACTCCTACTTGAGTAGACGTCATTTCACAAATATTTGTATACCATGAATTAAACGTTTAGTCTCTATTCAGCATTGCACCGATTTAAGGACATTGCATTAACTTATGTAAATTAGCCTAGTAGTTTAACATGAGCAAAACATTTACGCACGCCATAGTATTAATTCCGTGGCGATTTCGGAAATTAATCGTCCAAACGAAAGTTTAATAAACCGATAGAGCAAATTTGTTCGCGATAACGAGACTAATCGGTATGCGTAAACAGAGGAAGCGCCTTGTTGCCCCGGCAATTAGGATCACTTAGCCGGCGTTACACACGCCTCCACTCTCTCGGAAAGTTTGGTGGCCCTCTTCTGGACCGGGTAGTTTTCCCCGTGTCCTCACCTTGCGTCAAAGCTCGGTTCGTAGGAATATTCCCGCCGCCTCGCGGATTCTTCCGCGGTACCTGGCTGGTGCAAGGAACCCACGCGGTGTGTTCTCTTCGTTTTAGCGCACCTGCCCGTGTCGCAGTTATTGATTGTTTGCCACGTGATTATGACCAATTTCAGTCGGCGGGTACAAGAAGTTCGCGGCTGGCGCGTTACCCAAACTCATGATAGCCCAAATTTATTTTTTGTTTTCTCAGGAGCCCGTTTTTCCATTGCGTCAAATCATGGGAACTTTGTTTATGGACTTTTCGGTTAAGAGAATCAAATTGGTACTGTTGATGTATGTGGTGTGTACAAAGAAAGAAGTACCCATATAGCATAGTCTAATATCTTAGTTAATCTTGATGAAGTGAATTGCAACACTCATGTCAACAAAAATAATCTTAAAATAACTGCTTAAATACTAGTCAAGTAGACATTTCTGTTTTAGTAAGTAATCTTAGTATTGCGATTTATCACCTTAACAAATAATTGAAGAATCATGTCGTAAGATACCTATTCCTATAATTCACTCTTTTGTATTAAGGCATCATGTTTATCCGCGACAAGGTGGAACTAAAGTACTTTTTATTTCCACCTTGTCAAACCGACGTTTCTGTAACAATGACGACGCTTAGGTGGCATTGATACATTTATCTTCTTTGCTTCGACTAAAAATATAACTGGGATCATAAACAAGAAACACTCCTTTGTCACGTAAGATCCGATTGTGAATTTTTCTCACTTAATCGAAACCTTCGCGCTTTTTTTATGTAATTCGACGAAATCCTTCAATCCATTATCTTACTGCTGAAAAATCGGTCGATTCGCGAGAGGTAAATAAATACTGGAAATAGAAGATCGCAATTTACCGTCGATGCATCAGCTGCGCGCAACAACGTCACCGGAATTTTTTTCCAACTCGCGTGTATTAAATTGAATGAATATCTTCGATTATGCAAATATCCCTCTGACGATCCTTACGTCGTTTTTTTACGCTCGACCGGTTAATTTTACGGCAATGAGAATCAAGGCGATTTGCGCAAAAGAGGCACGTGGAACCCGGACTTTTCACGTGAACACATCGATGTAATGCGCTCGGCGCCTCGTCAGGAGGCTAATCGATCGCGATGGCAATTAGCGCAGGCGTCCAGAACTTACGAACAACGTTCGAATAAATTAAAAAGCAATAAAAAACATGAAAACGTCAATGCGCTATATACTCCAAGCAAAATTAAGAACACCACAGTGAACTTGCGTTAGTCTTTGTAATGACCAATTAGAATACTGAATTTAATAGCTTATGATGAAAAAGAAAATTTCTAAATATAGATATAATTTTTCTTTTCTTGAAATTTTAGGAGCTGTATTCTGATATCACCTGATCATGATCTCATCATTGCTCATTTGAGCGAAGAGAATGCCCTATAGGAGAATTCTGGAAAAAGATGAAACATCCACAATGATATTAGTATTGTTGAAGATATAGTTCATCAGATTTTACGACAAAACGATACAATATTATTTCGTCTGCATCGTCTTTTTTAAGATTCTTCGGTTGAAGATACAAGAATAATGTCATCATCATCCAATTTTCGAAAGCTAATCCTTGTTACATTGTATCGCGTATGTCGTGACGTGATTGTGATGGTGGTTATTTCACGAGATATTTTAGCAAGAATTAATACAGTAGAGTCATTAGAATACCTCATTAGTTTTCTAAACAAATTTAAGTAATTTGGAGCTTTTTAAATTTGCTTGCTATATTATAGTTCACAGTTTTTATTTAAATATCTGAAACATCTATCGTCATACCACTGCAGTCGTCACTGCCGACATAATGCAATGTAGTAGAAAAAGGAAGTAGTTCAATAATTAATTCAAACTAAAGCTGTCTAAACAAAAGTCTTCCGTTTCATCATCGTCAATATACATATTAAAAAATTTTCAATTGATCGTAAAGTAAAGCAAGTTCACTATTCTCGACATCCGATACTTTGTGATTTTTCGGTAAATAAGTTCATTTGCGTCAGCGCAGCGATACACCCAAGTCGACCGCATCGTTACACTTATATGCTTTATCGGCGCGCAGCAACAACGAAAATTGCCAGGCCATTTCGGGAGGAACGGGGCCTCTCATTTTAGCAATAAACACGTCAATTTAGGAATATCGCTACGGGCTCTGACGCATTTTGAGCGATGAACAATCGCGCGGCCGCGTGCTATCTCGCTAACGAGCGATCGCTAATCGCGCCGACCAAAAATGTTGTAAACTTTATTCGCGGCGATGAGTCGTAACCGATCCAGGCGCGGCTTTTCGTGACTTTTTGGACTGCCGGCGTGGAATGACGAAAATTCGATTCTTGTTTTTCTCGTTGCGGTCGAGATCGAGGAGAATTTACGACGTGAAATAAAAGGAGCGAAATGTTTTTCTTCGGCTACTTGTATTTCACGGAGGAGTGGAAAAAGAAGCCAAACGATCAATAAAAGTGTTCTCGCGAGATTTAGGATTGAACATTAATGATTACGAGAGGCGAGTGAGATACGTACTTACAATACCAGATTCCACGTGTGAACTTTTTTGTATACGAAGCCTCAAGGTTCTCAGTAACTTTTTAGTAGAAAATTATTTCCGCAAGAAGTGAGCCATAAATTATAGCTTCTTTTTTTACTCCAACCGATAGATTCTGCTCTACATACATAAATAAACGTCGCTCTTATGAGTAAACAGTTTAATAAACAAATCATAGCTAATATCATGTGTAAGCTTGCGAGCATTTAACGCTTAAACGTACAATATTGTTCAAAAGTTTATGTTTGCACCAGGAAAGAAAATAGAAAGTTTAGCATATTTTATATTTCAGAAACCTCATACATGCCATTACCGGATTTATTTAATTTTATTATTTAAAGCTTTTACTTGAAAAAATGTCTTTTTTGTTCTTTTGTTTGATGCCCTATTTTAGCTCAGGCGTTAACTTAAATTTGTTATTCTTAATATTTTTTTTCACAGGTTCAATTTTTCATAGATAGGTAGTGGATCAAAATAAACTTTAAAAATTGTCATAATTAATACAAATTCAAACTAACGTCCAAACTAAACCAGTGCACCAAACAAAAGAAGGTAAAAGATACATTTTCAGTTACTTCTAAAAAGCTTTAAGGTCAGCAATATCAGTCTGTTAAGTGTATAGATGTATATGTATTCTGAGATATGGATCTTACTGAATTTTCTATCCTGATGTGCTTAAATTTTTGAGTGATAGATTAAAAGGGAGACAGAATGGAAACCGGGGCGGAGGTATCGCAGGCGGTCACGCGCGGCTCTCGCTCTCGCGTGTCCTACGTCAATGCTAATGCCGCGAAACGCTGCTGGTATTGAAATTTATGCAAAAAGTTCCCGTTTATTGCGAGCACGGCCCCCTGGCATGCGCTTAGAAATAGAAGCAGGCTACGGAGGGCTCGGCCGATCTCTGTCGAACTGGAGCACCTTTTTTGTCGCCAGTTATTTGTCTTCAATTGCAAATTCGATCACCTCCTTTGTACTGATTTCGTGCTTTCGTCTGTCTTCATTCTTTAATTCTTTGCAGTTAAATCGATTCATATAAGGAAAAAAAAGCTCTACTAAAAATTTTAAAAGTTTTTTTTAAAAAGTAAATTATAAATGTAGTAAAATTTAATAGATTTTCCGTGAATTTAAAAAAAATAGACTATCGTAATTCTTCATGTAGTTATTTCAATCTGTGAGAATATCAAAATTGGCTACTGCAATTTTTAGTTGTTCAAGATTCTTCCCCGTTGTAGAAGCTAAACGACTGATGAAATTTTTATATTATTTTTTTTTGCAATTTGATGGAAAGACAATTCAAAAAGGAATTTATAATGGAGAGTGCGGTGATGTACCGTTTGTATGCTGTTCTAGTGACGTCAGAAGTATAAACCGTAATGTGGTGAACTGACGTAACAATAGAACTTGTAGATAAAGTGTGATGCAATTTATGTAAATAGTTTTAGGGATTGATTTAATTATCGCTGTCGGAAAAGTTTACAGAGTAAATTTCAAGGAATATTTATTGAGAATTCGATTAAAACCAGTATTTTTAAAGCTTATTGCCTTTTAAATCCACGCATCATTCAAAGAATCGCGCTGTAGAATCCCCTTGTCAGATATCGTTATCTATCAATGAGAATTTGCATTAGTTTCTTGTAACAATCAATGAACATTTCAAGCATCTCTTAGATTTTTTTTCTAAACTTTATTTTAGAAACTATTGTAATTTTCTTAGTAAAATATCTATGGATATTTTACTAAGATTTTACTAGACTTATGTGAGTCAAGACTACAATTATTCTTACTCGAAAATCTTTTCAACAGACGGAGGATACATACATTTCTCATGATTCCATTGTTTTTCGATCCCCTCGATATCTTCAAAATTCATCATGTATCCCAATGCTAAGACGTCAATCTGATTTTTACGCAATTTCCTTCCTTCGTTTAACCGATTTTTCAGATATACAAAAATTATCTTCATTATAAAATCCCTCAGTTTCTCAAACCTTCGCACAAAGCGCTTCTTGAATTTCACAAATATTAGCACTTTACTGGAAAAATTTAAGTAAGTTTTAACATTCCATGATCGCTGTTTATAGCAAAACAAATTTGCTGCGACAACCATTATCTTTGGTTTTTACATCAGAATTATAATAGAATAAAAATTCTTCTAAAAATGGAAATGTTCTATTTTTATGCTCTTGCAGACTTTAATAATTTTTTATACTTCTTGTAATATTTACTTGAACTGCAGTAACATTTCGTTTTTTTCCAAATTAAAAAAAAAAAAAATTTCATATAATATTTAAAATTAAAAAAACAATAATTAAATTAATTAATACACTTTATTTTTCGTTTGTAGAAGATCGCAGTAAATTCAGATTTCAAAGGTTTCCTACCCGGACACCCGAAAATTTCCAGCGAATTGGGCAACGCGCCTATGCACATACAAATGCACTCTCGGCCCGCGTCTATATCGGCGCGTCGAATCTCGCCGGAGGGATTACGTGCGACACCTCACGTGTGCCCGAAGTGCGCAAAACAATGAAATGCATACCGGATATTACGGCGGCAGGAAGCGGGCGGGGGGGTTCGAGGTACCTTATACCTATGCGCCGTCGACGCAAATCGCGGTCGGACGAGCGTCGGGGCTTGCGAGCCGTTAAGGAGCCCGCGGGGATTCCGAGTACGAGCGCCGATTGTCCCTCGTGATTGCGCTCGCGTGCTGCACGCGCTTAGCACGCGGCGCCCGCGTCTGTTTGTACGGCTAACTGGATTCCGAGGAGAGATGATTTGCTCGGCTATGACGAGCTCGCCGTCTCGGTAATTGATTTTTCTCGGGAGATGGTACTATTTTTGGATGTATTTTCGACGGTTTCAGGTGATCTTATTTGTTATCGCGGAGCGTCGGTGACTGACCTGGACCGGTGATGATTTACTTGGGGACCGTAAATTCGATATTAAGCGTAATAAACGTATTTTGATGTGGAAAGGTACCACAGTTTTATGAACCACTTGTGAGTGTCATCTAGGGATGAAGAATTAGAGACCCCACTGCGAGAAAACAATTGATAAATTGCTGCGTTACATGTAGGAAACTGCGAATAAAAGAAATGAGGTGATGATCGAGTCAGGTCACCTTGCCTCGCAAGAAAAAAAAGAATTTGTACGTTTCAGAGCAACAGGTAGCCCGTCCCACCTGGAAAAATTGGCGATCGACCTCCGGAATACACCGCCAAGGCTAATGTAAACGCGGGATTAGCAGCTGGTTTCGGCAATGAAATAATCGGGCCGACATCTGATTGACGCAGATCCGATGCCCAAATACATAAACCCATAACGATTTTCAAAGCCGATGCCGAGCGAAACCAGAATAGAACGATTTATTAGCTATTATCGAAGCGATGCGCGCGACGAAAAAACCATTGTACTCGTCGCGTCTTTCCTAATTAGATAAAGCAGTCGTTGTTCCGCGTTGAAAGATCGGAGGGCGCCAGCGAGGTAGAAGACAAACTCCGCGAGCGCCAAACAAAACGGGGAGGCGATAAAAGAGAAGAAGTCGAGCGCACGCGATAAAAGCCCGTTGCGTTATGTGTTATTTGCTCGGCACGGAGAGGTTCTTATTTTACGTAACTGCGCCTCGACGCAAATCCAAATTAAACTACATTCCACGCGAGATAATCGATATAGCCGGCGACGGAGAATAATTTTCTCGCCGATCATCGATGATGGATGATTGACTGAGGTTCTTTGACGGCTGAGTACGACTGGGAGGCACTTTGAAACGCTGCTCACGTCTATAATTTGAAAAAAGGTGGCTTGATGCCTAGCAGTTGGCCTTAATTTAGTCTTTGAAGAAGTTCTTATTAATTTTTTTGTGCTTACTTCTAAAGTTTATTTTAAAATCTTCGGTACGTTTTTCTAATGATTATAGGTATATAGTGCTGATGCGGCCATGTAATTTATTTTGAAATATTATATCTGTACCTTTGTAGAATACAATTTTGTTATAAAATTGTTCTAGAAAATAATGATTAATGTTTTTCATTTATGTTTTAGAGAAGCTCATGGTGTATAATAGTCTTACTTCTGATTATTAGTATACATTCAAGATAGAATAATTATATTAAGCCATGAAGAATTAATGCAAAAATTGAAAAGACAGAGGAGATTAATGTCAAAATGACTTTAGATAATTTGAAAGAAAATTATTCTCATTTCTCTGAGGTTTTTCTGCATAGAGGAAATAGCTAGTTCTTATGGACCAGTCATTCTTTATTTACAGATGTCGCTTTTTTCGAATGGCAATAATTGTTGTCATATTTCTATCAAGCGCACATAAGACTGACAGAATACTAATTACACGATCAAGTCAGAACCTATCAAATCAAGAATAAGCTTAACTACATTTTTAAGCTCGACATTTCTTTAAGAGAAAAAATTCTGGTATATAGGCCCCTAATTTATTCTTCAGAAAAAATGACTTTTTTTCTTTAAGCTCGCATTTATTCATAAAATAATAAATACAAAAATACCTGTTCAAGTAAAAATTTAAAGAAAAAAACTACTAGTTTTTATACGATTAAATTAATTCATTATCAAGTGCATAAATCTACCGTCCGAATTGACGCGAATAGAAAAACATTTGAAGCCACATCACTTTCTACTCTGTACGTCAAAAAATATTCAAAATATTTAGTCATCGATATATCGCGCGCCACGAAAGAAGGAAATTTCTATCTCATTTGCATCTCGCACGTAGGGAGAAATTCCAATCGAGAAAAAGCTCATTGAATCGTTTCCTCGTCGCGCCATTCGTCAACGCGCCTTGAGAATTTCCGGCGAAATTAAAAGCGCTTATCAATGAAAATCGCCGCGCGTCGCGCGTTTATGCAACGCAGAAAAGAATAAAAAACCGCGCCGTCTGACACAGTTCCGTCCCGAGAAACTGAATTTCCGATGAGGTGTATATTAAACGCAGTCGCTTCCGACGGGAATCACAATGGTACTGATTTTCTCCTTTATCGCTTCCCGCTAACCGCTCCGCGCGCGGGTTTATGAATGACAACTGCGCGCTTTTTTTCAGATGAAAGTTTACGTCTCCGTCGATGCGGAGATGATTTATTGAATCATGGCCGAGAGTTTACCTTTCGCGATTGATAATTTTTCTCCGTTTTTTCTTATTTACTTAACGACGGGCGCTTTGTGCTTGGCTAATCGCGGGGAAACGAGGAGTCATCGTCGGCGGGAGCATGACGCGCGGAAAAGCTTCTTGTTTATAATTAATAGGCTATTTTCATTAATGCAAATTAATGATTAATGCAGGATTAATCATCCCTATGCTTTTATTCGTTTTCGTAAAACGTACGTTCACGCGAAAATTTTCCTTTGCAAATTAAATCAATATTTTTTTTGTTAATGCGAAGAAACTACACGTGTCTCGATGTAATTATAAGTTTCAAAACAAAGTATTGAACAGAGCGAGAGGTTTTTCATTTCATGGAATCAAAAACTTTTAAATAAGTAATATTGCAAACACTTTTTAGTAGTGATTATTTTATAAAAATATCGATTTTTATAATCAAATGTCACTAAAATTAGTACATTGAAATTATTATTATTATTACATTGAAAAGTCTTTCGAATACTTGATTCTCGTTGCCATTTCCAATCCATTTGAACCTAAGTTTTCTATATTTTTGGTCTCTAAATCTGAATTGAGTTAAGGTTCTCAATCGAAACCGTAAAAAGGTTGCACTAATTGTTTAAAAGATTACATCTTCTGACTGAACCCTTGCAGCTAGCTAGGTGACGTTTGTTTGAAAAGGTTTAGTTTTTTATTTATAGAAATATTTTTCTTTTTCTACACTTTTGGCTATATTGATATATTTTGAGATATGACATATTTTGACATACGCTGTATAACAAGCGCAACGTCATGATGATCGGTCATATCTTGAAATATATCAAGTATAAAAAACATAAAAAGAAAAAAACTTCTAAATAATAAAAGCAAATGAATACTTTAAAACAATTAAGAGATGAAACTTCAATTCAAATGTTCAATTTTAATAAAATCCACAGTTTAACTTAAAAACTTACACCTACCATCGCTAACATACAAGTAACACGTGTACGTTATTTTCCTTCGATAAATATTGAACCTCGATTTTATTAATTTTCTTCCTCTTCGTGAACTTTTTCCTTGTCCCCTTGACAATTGCGATATCGCAGAAGACCGAGCGCAACGGTCCAGGGTCCATCGGGAAATCCACGCGAGCGCCGGCGCGGAGTTTGCTCGACGGCCGATAAGACCTTATCGGCAAAAGTTAATAACCCAATTAATGGATGGGACAGCCGGTGGCTTACGGCTCTACTATCAGCCTCCTTAATATTCTTATTTTCCTTTCGACGCACGTCAAGCACATGTTAATCGGCCACTTTCTCTCTTGCCGCACGGCTAACGAAAGCTCGATTCGGGATCTACGCAATAAAGTATACTCGGAAGCGCGCTGACACTTTAGAGGCTGGTAATTGGACGGTGTATCTTTTTTTTGTATCTCAGGTTGAAAAAAATAGACGAAAAAGGAAGAGCGACGATAAAAAATCCAGTGATTCACTAATTGTGGAAGTAAGGAATAAAACAACAAAAATAAAAAGTAAACAGTCATTATTTCTCTCCTCTTCTTCTTGATTTCTTGCTTTGTGATTCATATTTTTTTTGTTAGTAAGTTTATATCTGCCTAGGTTTTTTTACGTTTCAAAAATGACTTAATGCGCACGATAAGAATGACAGTATTAAAGAATAAATTTATCACCTTTTAATAAATATACTAGGAAAAAAATTGTCACGAATGAGTGTAAATTAAAGCCTACTCGGGAAAAAGAAATGTATGCGTTAAAAATAAACAAATTAAAATTGTACATAATACAAAACTGCATAGCAATTTAAGCGACGAATTTGCGAGCTTCACTCGAGAAGAAAGTTATGAAAGTAACGATTTAAATTTAGCCGCGGCATCCCCGCCGTCGCGGGGCATGATCAAACCGCATCGCCTCCGAGCGTCATGCACCGTAAATTATCTAAGTTAAACTATATATCTGTAACCTTTGGACATTGCATAATTAGCGGTCTGATATGACGCTGCGAAAATTCGCCGCGCCATTACGCACGCGGACTATTAAGCTTCACCTTTCCGGCTATAAATAGTGTACACGCCGCTGTCGCACGCCTCGAACAATTGCCGACGAAAATGGTTTGTTTTTCCTTACCCGCCTCAATTTTTTTCCTTTTTTTCGCGCTAAGTAAACAAGCGTCAAAGAGCGTCGAACTGCACTCACTACGCAAATGCATCGCGTTATCCGCTGATTGGCCTTCTTGTATCGCGACGAATTTTGTTGTTATTTTTTTAATTGTGCCGGCTACGACGTACAGTATTGAAACGACCAAAAAGTAGTTTGTAAGGAGAATTTGCTGTATTTATAAAAATGTTATTTGGATGCGTTAATCATTCTTGTCGGAATGAAGATTTTTTGTTATATAGAAATCTGAAAGAAAATTTAAGTAACTATCAAGAAATAAGAAGAAATTTTATTTGCGACTCAATAGTGGCCATTTTATTGACCTGAAATGGGGAATATAAAATGGTGCTTTATTCCCTCTGATACTTTATTCCTGCGTAAGCAGAAAGTAAGACTCACTTTTCAAAGTCAAGGAAAAGGTCACAGTTGAGTCAGCAATGATACATTTCTACATTCAAACGAGAATCAAACTGACTGTTCTTTCGACTGATTCAGCGCAATACGAGAATAATCTTCAACTTTACTCCCTTGTTGCTTAATTTACTGTTATTCTGATCGAAAGGCTTCCTTTAAAATTGATACGACTAAAAATTTAAAGATATTCAATCTTTCACATACCAAAAATTATGTTTAAATATTTATGATGAAACAGAACCGATGTACGGAAATGTCAAAATGTATCTTTGCTGCATTCGATTATATTTAAATTTGCTTTAAAACTCAAATTTTTTTAAAATATCAATGAAGACGGCACGTGTCAGGATTATTCACATTTCGAATTAACATTTCTACGCAATTTTCAGCTTGCCAAAATGAAAATGAAAATTGATAGTACGATATTAATAATAATATCAATGTTTATATTAATATACATATTAATTTAATATTGTATATTTGTAGAGTCAGTTGTACTAATTTCATTTTAAACCTCGTTTTCTTTTTGCTTTGTATGTGCGGTCCAAGTGGCAGCAGGCGTGGGAAAAATGTCGAGCTCCCGGCCGCTTAAATTTGCAGGCTCAAAAAGAAAAATGTGAAGGATGCGTATAAAATATGAGATTCCGCCTGCGAAAAAATGTATTTATTATCGATGAATGTAAAGCGTATGCCGTGAGTCACCTTATTAAAGAACTGCTCGGCAAAAAGCGGGAGGCAATTTAAATGCGCGTATGTCGGGCAAAAAAGAGGAATCTACAAATTATTGCCCTTCGATGTGCTCCAGTTGTTTTATCGTTCAATTTAACATACTGTTTATAAATTTTTCGAAAAATAGAACTATAAACATTATCCTGAACACGCGTCAAAAGAAATTAGAAATATTTGATAAACAAAAATAACGAATAACGTCAATGAATATATCTACATCATTTAAATGTTTGTATACAAATTGGGACAAAAAAAGTATCATCTCAAAACTGCCTGAGGGTCCGTTACTTAAAATCCGGAACTTCATCAGTGATGCTCATATTTCGTGGGTCATTAAGAAAGCTCACGTTATTTATTTCTTATCTTTGATATTGAATAAATAAAAATAAAAATAGCGATGCTCACGTAAAAAAAAACTAGAAAAAAAAACGTCGTTACGAAGCACCGGTGTGGCAAAATTAAGCAAACGGTAAGGCCTATTATCGCCGGTGAAATAAAGGAAGAAGGTGGCACTAATAATTTTACTGACGTAAAGAGAAAATGTGTTTAGTAAGCCTCTCTAAATATAACATTCAGGATATGTACCTGATACGCTCCACCGACTGACTAAGTCTCTTCGTTTCTTTTTTTCGTGCAACTTCGTGTTATTATTTAATTAACCGGAATAACTTCGTTCTCAAAATAACGATTCGACAATTATTGCTTGCAATTTGCAGTAACTCATGTCGAGCAAACTTTGTAAAATTCAATAACAGGATATTTTGTAAGGGAGTCTTTTAAAGGATGGCGTCAGTCGTTACGTTTTACTCAAGTTCACTGAAAATTAATTTTTTGCGTAAAATGGCAGATAAATTTTGTTTAAAACCAAAAGTAAACTGCATTATTTTAATTATATTTTTGAAATGAGCGATAATAATTATAAATTTATTCATCTGCGTATCAATTTTTTTGTGGAAGAAAACAAATTTAAAACTATGACGACAAAATTGATGTCATTAAAGTCTTCGAAAAAATTGATTTGGTTATAAATGTATATTTACATCGAAGAAGGATCTAAAAAATCAAATGACTTAAGCGAAAATAGTTTGACAGTCTATTTTATAGGTTAAAAGTATTTTAATAGTAAATATTTATTTAAAAATCGACGTATTCAGCCCGATAGTAACTGTAATTAACGTAATTGTTGATACGTTCAGTAAGGGAACGATTGTATGAAAAATGTGCATTGAATTTGATTAAATCATGATGTCATATAAGAATATTTTTCTCAAGGAATGTCAACGATATTTCGAATTGTAATTAATGAGACTCATATGAAAAGACAAAAATTGTATAAGTATCTTGAGTAGCCTTTTTTCAATGTTTGTGTCAAACTTTTTAAATGCAAATAATTTGTTGTACAATTTATATTTTTCTTTAATTATTTAAATTTGCTCTGTTCCGTTCGAAACATTTCAAAAGAGATTCGTTTCTTTCAACCACTAGGTCAGTTTTTCAATGCAACATTTCACGCTGATGTTTGTTCAGGCACCATTTTTTGCGATAATTTAATAAGCATTGAATGATAATTAAATGTTATAAATTAACCTTTTTGTTAAACGTATTTTCCACGACTTAGCATCTCTACTTTTTATTAACAAAAAAGTAAAGACGCCAGCTCTCAGCGCAAAATACATGTCGTCATTTCGAGCGGGAATTTCAAAAACGACACTTCGCAAAACAAGATCATTACACCGCAACGCATCGCTACTCTTCAAAAAGGCATGCAAAAAAATCCACCTTTATTCTTCGTCTGTAAACCGTCGAACGAACTCGAGTGGCCACGACCTCGACCAACGCCGAATCCGAATCCCCGGTCGAACGGACCCGGCAGCTCCGCGCCCACGCCGCTACCAGTGCACGTGTCCCAAAAACCAAAAGGAAGAAAAAGAAAAGGAAACCTCCGACACCGGCGTCGTGACGTCGAGCCTAGACGCCGCGTCTCCTCCTCCTCGAAAGTTCATTCGCCGAAGCTTCGTCGCACGTAGAAAAAAAAAATTGGTTACACAGCGCGGCGCGCACACGCCGGCGTGACGTAGTCGGGCGAGCGCGCGCCCCGCCGCCCGCGCGGCGAATAAAAAAGCGGCGCACGCGATCGGCCGCCGCCACACATACGATCGGCGCCGCCGCTGCAGTCGTCGCTCGCGCGCCCGCCACGACGGACGGTACTTACGCGTGTACACCCGCGTGCAGTGCAGTATTATTGTCGCGTTTCCGAAACGCGAAGATATATCGCGACGAGAAAGTGACGAGCGGAGAAAGCGACTATTTCTTCTTTTATTGGTCGACTGTGTGCTACAGTGTCGTATGTGTTGAACTCGTCTTCTTGAAAGAAGGCAGGAGAGGAGGAGAAATTGTGTCTAATCTGTTAGATAGTGTCGTGAGGAAACTTTTAAAATCTTCGTCTTCGATATAAAGAAGAAGTAGCCTTTTCAAAAACTTCATTTCTGACCCCAAAGAAAAAGTTTTAATGAAGTATACCTTGGTGTTTATATCTTGTAGGATTAAAGAAAACGAAGGAACTACTCAAGTGTATACAGCCTTATGTCTTCTTTGATAAAAAAAAAGAAGATACTGCGCAACCTTTTGAATACTTCATGTTCTACTTGAAAGAAGAAACTTTAATTTAATGAAGTTTAGTGATACAAGAATCTTGAATCTTCATCTCTAACTTCAAAGAAGAAGTAAACTCTTCAGCAGGAAAGAATAAAAGAAGCTACAGCTTCTTCTCAAGATTATACTCTTCATTTAGAAGAGTATTACTTCCGAATGTCTGCGGATGTGGCGCAGCCAAGCCTCATGATGCAGGAGGTGAGGCGCGTGATCCCCCGGATCGTGTGCACGCGTCCGAGTCTCTGCGACGAGGACCAGCAGCAGCAGCAGGATAGCGAGAACAACAACTGGGAGCCGAGGAAGACGTGCGCCCTGGCGCGACAGAAGAAGATCGCCCGGAGCCGGGTGCGCCGGAACTCGCGTCGCTCGCTGGCGCCGCCGTCGCCGACGGCCTCCGGCCGATCCTCCTCCTCGTCGTCCAGGAGCCCGTCGCCGGTGGTGCGCCGACGCAGCGCCGATGTCGCCGAAGACGACGAGGCGCGGAATTTGAGGAACTGCGCCGACGGCTACCGGCAGTACCTCGAGCTGCTCGACGTGCCCGCGGGCATCGAGTGGGGCGAGCCCAGCGGCGACGACCTCAGCTCCGAATGGGACTCCGATCAGAGCGCAAGGGGGAAGAACACCGACGATGAAGAGATCGAGGTCCGGACGTTGCCTAAGGTACATAGATTTCCGACGCTATGCTCCTGATCGTTGCGATTTTCTTCTTGTGGGTTGTCAAAATTTTAGAGTTTATGGCGAAATTTTTTACTGTTTATCAATTGTTTTATGGTGCGACTTTAATACGGGTGATTAGTAAATTGCGATTGAAGACTAGAATGTAGATAAAATTGGTGTTTGATAAAAAATAACAACATTGTTACTACAGTGTTATTGAATTTTGTAAAACAACTATCATGCTGTAAATTGACTAGTTTTCTCTCGCTGTTAAATGATTTTTTTTGGATATTTTTCATCTAGTGTCTATTTTCCAAACTACCGTTAAAATATTTCAAAAATAGCGATTAGAGAAAATTAGAAGATTTCCAACGGAATATTATAATTTTATTTAACGATGTCAGTCGGTCAGGTGCAGCTTAACAAGTCACTTTAGTGTATTATTTTCGAAAAATTGTCCTCAATGCACTGCGCACGTCTGTCTTTCGACATGTCACAATTAGTAACAAGAAAGTTTTATTAAGTAAATAAAAATTTCTGTATAAATCATTTTAAACGTTTTACAAAAAATAATACTGCCCGTAAACTATTACGTTTTAATGTATAAATTATTGTTATATATATTATTACATTTCATTTCACGTATAAATTAATCGACACTTCCTAGTCTTAAGTCACCAAGTATAGTGTTACACTGAATTGAAAGAAGTGCGTATTATACGAAATGATTTGTAGCCGCATCGAACTCAGCATCGTTAGTCGCCTTTAAAGCAGAATATGTGAAGCTAGATGCTATTAATCAACTTTTAGTGGCGATTCTTTTTACGAGTTTCTTCGAATAACATTAAAAAATCCTTCACATTGTTTTTCGTTTATTTCACCGGTATGAATTTTAATGAGTGAATGTAGTATTCCCCCCTCGATGCAGATTTAAAAAATTAATTCCAAGTACGAAGTACCTTAAACAAAAAAAATGTTCGCAAGACCTCAGAATAAACATCACTCGTATGCGCAATTAATTATCTCGCGAATGAAAAGCGAACCTCGCTGCCCTTTTTATTAATCTCGCGCAAAACAATCCACGCGCGCGCGACGAAATATTACAAAAAAAAGCGGCGAGAATAAAGCCGCCGACTCGTGTCGTTCGAGTAAAATTTATTAATAAAAAAGGTCCGAGACCCTTTTTTGCATCGTTTTATTTACACAAGTTTCGAGAGTTAAAGGTTCGCTTTACTTTGCGCGTCGATTTATCTTTACGATCGTTAAAATATTATCTCGAATAACAGTGTAGCAAAAAGCCCATTTATATAAAGTGACTTTCATTTTCTTTGGCCGAATGAGAAAAAAAAGGAAAATAAGATAACGATTGCCTGCACTTCTCAGCGATAACTCACTCGAGACGAAACTCGTTTTTTTGTTGCAGACGTCCGGATGGCGGAAACTGAGGAATATCGTTCACTGGACACCCTTCTTCCAGACGTACAAGAAGCAGCGATACCCATGGGTGAGTTTCTCTCGGATCATTTTTTCCCCTCTCCTTTTTAAATAACAGTAATTTGTGTTTAAAAAAAAAAAATGACACTCCATTTCTTTCGCGTTTACACGACGTGAGCATCGTTCAACCTCTTTCCTTCGCAATAATCGCCCGGCGAGTCTTGTATAATTATCTTTTATTTTGTGTCGCGCTTATAAATTTTCATTCATAAACTTTGCTTTAAGATGAGATAAATTAAATAAAGACTTTCAGGAAATAGATAAATGCACTGCGAACAATAAGTAGGAAATGTAAATTATTTGTGGTGGCGGGTACACTTGATAGATCAAAAAATTTACGAAAGTCCTTGAAGAAATTACAGTTTTTATAGTACAATTTGTCGTAGTTATGGTAACTTTCGTAATAAAAATTGTAATTTTTCCAAAATTTATGGACAGTTTTTTCAGGATTCAAGGCTACCTACCACATTCATAATTTAATGTTACTTATAATTACTAATTTGGTTTATTACTATAATTTACTAATTTTCATACCATTTTTTTTCAATGTAATATTTCAATTTCTTTTTTTTTTTTTTTTATTTCTATTACGACAAGCTATTAAAAATACAATGTACCTACACAATTTTATCTAGTGTAAAATAATTTCGCTTAGAAACCTTAGAAAGCCGATCGAAACAAAAAGAAAATTAGCACGACAGTCGGGATTCCTCTCAACAAAAAAGAGTCGATGGAAAGGAAAAGAAAGAGGAAGCGCCGGTTGACCCTGAAACGCTCGGAGGAGCGCGCGCGCATAATACGGCGGTGTAGTAAAAAAAAACCGGCTTCTCTTGTGCAGGTCCAGTTGGCGGGTCACCAGGGCAACTTTCGCGCGGGCCCAATGCCCGGCACCATCCTCAAGAAGCTCTGCCCCCAGGAGGAGGCCTGCTTCCGGCTCCTCATGCACGACGTCCTCAGGCCCTACGTGCCCGAGTACAAAGGCGTACTGGACGTACGGGAAACCGTCGATGTGAGTATTCCCGACTTTTTTTTTAATTTAATTATCGCAAATTTTGATTAATCACCGCTTTTATGTCGTTGTTAATCGAAGCCATTTGTTTGTAAGTCAATTTTAATTGTTTTGTTTCCTTATCGATCCATGAAATTGAGTGTGCTAAAGTGAAAGCTCGTAAAAAAAATCTTTGACTAAAAGAGATAAAAATTTATGTAAAAATTATTGTGAAAAATTTATAGGCTTTAGGAGTATTAGCCAGTTTTCGTTCATTCTTTCAGAACTGAATTTCTCTTTGCATGAAAAAATATTGAAAGAACAGTCAATGTTTCCAAACTTTTTTTTAATTTTAGTTTTACTTTAATTCAATAGTATCCATTATTTCTTTATTTTTAGTTTTTTCAAAATTATACAACATTAAAAAAAAGTTATGCGCAGTAAACTTATTCTGAATGGATAAAAGCTCGATTAAAAATTGTTTTTAATTAAAAGTTGTATCGATATTAATGTTATACGTGTTTCTCTGAAAAATTGCAGGACCGAGTTAAAGGCGAGGCGAACAATCACGCGGACAGCGTGACGAACAACAAAGAGGCGAGCGAGAAGGAGGAGAACGACAAAGGCACGATAGTCGCGTCGTACCTGCAGCTGCAGGATCTCCTGGGCGAATTCGAGCAGCCCTGCGTGATGGATTGCAAGGTCGGCGTCAGGACGTACCTCGAGTCCGAGCTCGCCAAGGCCAAGGAGCGACCGAAGGTGAGGCGCTTATCCCCCGCATTTGGCTCGTTCGTGTCTTATTTGCGAATGACTGTAATCGGTGGTAAAAATATGTTCGCCGATTAGTTTTTCTCTCAAGCCTGCTCGAGGTTATCATGTATCAAGGACATTTGTGAAATTAAAAAGGGGAATATTTTTTACAGTCTGTATTATCAAATTTGCTCTTGAAAGTTAAGTTGGAGGATTTACTTTGATTTATTTACTTTGATTGAAAATTCGGAAGATTTTGATTAGAGAAGATCGTGAAGAAGTTCACAACAAATAATTGTATGAGCAATGTGTTGCCATTTATATTTCACTAGCGAATTTGTTTGCGCTTCGTGTGGTGCAATATGTTTAACTTTTATATGTGATATATTTCTGGTAGGTCGATATGAAAAGTAAAGGATCTAAAATCAAGTGCGAAGATTTCACAAGAATCTGAAGCATCTCAACTGTGAATCGTCGGGTCGCATTAATAACAAATAAATTAAACGTACAAGTCGATAAATCGTAATCGGATTGGACTTGGTAATTCGGGATCCGTGTTTACCCTCGCGTACGCAGATAGTAACATTGAAAAACACAAAGGGTTCAACAGAGTCGAAGCGATTAGATCGCCGGCGCGCGTTCAATTGAGAAATTGTCTATTTAATCCGTGAAAAGAAATTGCCCGTGTCGAGAGGAAAAGAGCGAGAAGAACGTCACGAATCTTTGCACAGGTGCAACCCGATGATACTTGGGTACAACTAAAAAATGAAAAATTCGGCAAAAAAACAAATTTTTTTCGTCTAGTACTTGTTGGATCGGGGGCTCGCACTTGTGTACAGAAGCTATGTGCGTCAATCGTTATTGTTATTTAGTGGGATGAAGGTTATGTTATATAAAAGTTAAAAACTCGTGCGAATGGTTTTACGTAACAAAAAAACGAATATGTTATTTTTTTAAATAATTAAAATGTTCTTTGATTTCGGAAAAAATCTTACATCACCTTATCAGTCTACAAAATACAATTTATTTCTAAATTGCATTTTCTTTAAAAGCTCTCGTCCGATTAATTAAAACTAACTAAATCCATCGCGATACCAGTAAAAACAAGCGTAAGAAAAATTAAATTTTTATCAGTTTTCATGAATTTCCTAAAAGCTAACATTCGATTAAATGAAAATTACAATCTCGCAAAAGACACGTACGAGAAACGGCGCAGAAAAACAATTTGTTTCCACGTCAATCTGCACATTAATTTTCTAAAAGCTCACGTTTCGTTAATTAAAATTACAGCTGCGCAAAGACATGTACGAGAAGATGGTGCAGGTGGACCCGAGCGCGCCAAGCGCGGAGGAGCGCCGGCTGCAGGGCGTGACGAAGCCGCGTTACATGGTGTGGCGGGAGACGATCTCCAGTACGGCGACCCTCGGCTTCCGCGTCGAGGGCATGAAGCTCGCGCGCGGCGGCTCCTCCAAGGACTTCAAGACCACCAGGACGCGAGAGCAGGTGGGTTCACCGACTCCAAAACAAAGCGGTCGCGCCGCCGTAAGAGAAAAAAGTCGCTGACTGACGTCACGCGCGACGCACGACGAATCTGGACTTTCGAAACTGTCGGCTGTGCCAGCAAGGGGTCATGTCCGCGTTGAAACCCAAATAATTGTAAAATACTGATAAACAGCTTGTTTGTTATTGAGGAGCTTTTAAATAATTTTACGATTTTCATTATAAAATTGTAGTATATAATAGACGAAAAAGTAGAAACTCGTGCAGCTTAGATATTGTATAAAATTGTTACATCCTCTAATTACAAGTTCTGTTGTGCTATTACAGTAAAATTAGTAAAAAGTTGCTACAACTGTTTTAATTAAAAGTAATCTAAAGACCTTCTTCTTCCTTTAAAAAAAATTGGCAACTTTTGTTTGTAGGAAAATGGTCACGCAAATTAAATTTTAAGAGTTTAGACTATTTGTATAATAATAATTTTAAAATGCAATACTATTTTATAATGAAAGATAAAATTATTTAAGTACCGTTAACAATGAAATCTGGTATAAAATTGTGTATTTAATTCAGATTTTAACGCAGTCAAGGCCCCTTAAGACCGTTAGTGATTTCGTCAGCAATCGTTATTTTGCATATTCGCGTAATTTTACAAAGTTCAACGTTATCGTACAGATACGTAGTATTTCAATAAACTTTTGTAAATGAGACTTCAAACAATCGGTTGCGAGTACTCGCATACTACTGCAATGTTTCCTTTTTTAAAAGAAAAACTTTTGAAACAGCGCAAAAAATTGCAATTATAATTTCTCGTAAACGTTAAAAAAGAAAGATAAATGTCATTTGCTGATTCTGCACATTTCAATGACAATCGGTATCTTACATAATTCGTTAAAATAACCCCGCTTTTTAATTTTCTTCTTTCATTCTACACCGCGTGATTTTTTCCAACAAAAAAATGTTACATCAATTTTCGAAAATAAAAAAGCTAATTATTTGAATTTTTTATAATTCCAGGTGATGGAAGCGATAAAGAGATTCGTAGACGGCTACCCTCATGCGATCCCGAAGTACCTACAGCGCTTGAAGGCAATCCGAGCGACGCTTAAAGCGTCGCCGTTCTTCGCGAGCCACGAGGTGGTGGGCTCGTCGCTGCTGTTCGTTCACGACTCCCGCAACGCCGGCGTCTGGATGATCGACTTTGCAAAGACGCTACCGCTACCACAGCACCTGTCGCAGATCAGTCACGACGCCGCCTGGCAGGTGGGCAACCACGAGGATGGCTACCTCATCGGTGTCAACAACCTCATCGACATATTGGAGGAGATCCTGAGCACCGACTCCACCAGCACGAATACCAACGTCAACGACAGTACCAACGACAATGCCGCCACGTAGTCGTTGATTCGACGCAGGATTCGTCGAACGCACCGTAATTACCCGTTGGCTTCGGGCGACCTGCCGTACCGGTCTTAAGCGCTTCAAGCTGGCGGAGAATTTCTTTGTCATAAATGTTGATGCCGCAGAGAGAAACTGACAAGGCTTTTGTTTAGGAAGCTGCATTTTTAAGTACACAATTGGAGATCTCTATTCTAACAATGCAAATTCTCCAACCCGTGTGCATCATTGTGCTGGAGCGATGTTCGCTTCAGATACGTCATTTAAACATTTAAACGTTCAAGCATATCTTGCTTTGGATTTCATAAATTGTTTTATGGAATGCGAGTGATCGTTTGCGTTTATGTAAAATATTGTACATGAGTGATTTTTTTCACTAGGATAAGAAAGGTACTAGCAGCAGTGAAATCCGTTGTAGGGATATTCGGGTACATTTTGTTGCACTACTTATTACAATTTTTTTTAAATTAAAGATGTACTCTCATTACTAGTACTTTAATGTCGTGTGTAAATATATTAGTGAGGAATCACAATTTTGTTGCTATGATGCACGAAAATGACTTGTGCCTTTAATATACTTGGTACAGATATATTGAGTATTGAAAACAGTAAATTATACTTTTTTTATGTTTATCAAATTCTTATTAGTAGTAAAACAAAATCAATTTTTCACTATAATTACGTGTATTTTAGGGAAACTATTTCGCTTGCTACTATTACTATTTAATTTATTTGCGATAGTGGTAAAAAATAAAGTATTTCTTGGTGCTCATCTCTGATAAAAGTACAGGCGCTTTTATGCTATCTTCGTTTATTTCTTTTCTTCCGAGGAGAAGAATAGAAAACAAGTTGTTTACGCTTGTAAAATGAAGATTTTTTTGTTGTAAACTACAAAAATATACCAAAGATACGGCAGCGATATTTATTTTCGTGGCTGTTTAGAGAATGAAAAGTGTAGATAGTTTTCCGATTTTGCTGAGCGGAGGAAATTGTCTTTAGGGTTAATATGTTTTAAATTAATTTAAAAATAACGAATATACAGAAAGTAACTTTTTATTTATGCATTCGATTTAGAAATATTGCAGAAGCCCCTCGAAATGCGAGTGCCTTTGTATTTAAATCGTATCTCTCAGAGTTTCTATTATGTGTACTCGAAAGCATCTGTAAATATTCGCATACTTTCAAATAAGCATCTCTTCATCATTCACACTCTTGTCAACTACTATTTAAATCGTTGTAATATCATCGACATACAGGAGGAATCACGAGTAATAAATAAGTGTGAAAGAAAAAGAAGTACGTTTCAGCACTGCGAAACGTCACGTTTATGCCTTTTTTATATAATTAGTCCAATAAATTAATGCGTATTTAAATTTTCTATACAAAGTGAAAACTTTTTGTTTTTTAGGATAAATATAATTTATACGAAATTAAAATTTATTTACATATTGTTTTGTTGAATTAAAAAAAAAACACCGATATTTAATGGAATAAAAGTGTCAAATGATAATTCACAGATAAAAATTTTGTTATTTTTTTCCATAATTCTGATAATGAACTACCTTTCCAAGTTTATCTATACAATAGATTCCTTAATTCAAACCTGCTTATACAAATTAATCCGTTTGCCATAATTGACAAGGTCTCGCATGCACAATAGAAACCTGTTTTGATTTTCGTAAAGTTTTATACAAGGTTTTCAAAAAACTGTCACAGTTTCATTTTTTAATTTAAACTATGCATCGTAACTTTTTATTCATACAATTAATTATTAACACTTCTCCATATCCTCGAAACAGACAAAATCCGTGCACACATATTATTTTATTTTACCGAGAACTCACTCGCATTTGCACATATGCGTACACTCACTTTTACAAAACTACTTCGTAATCACATACCGACACTGCACCGAAACAAAAGTATAGTATTAAACAGTTCGTCGGCAAGTACGTAGCAAGAAAAATATATTTACACTGAAATAACTATTCGCTGGCGTCGACGAAATGTCTAAAAAAATTATAATGAACAGCAAATAATATTTTAAACAAATTTTCAATACGTCAGCGTCTTCAAAGTTTGCAATATTCAAATGCGGCTGAACAGTGGAAAATTGATAAATAATTTAAAATATCCCCAACATTTACATAAACAGTAAACAGTAAATTAGTTTAGATATTTACTAATTATAATTTTTAAAAATCTTTTATCATGTTCAAAAATTGCAAACTTGAATCCCATCCAAGCGTGATAATAAAAATTTGTAAAAATCTCTAACACGTACGAAACAAGTAATCTCTCAGTTCTATCTCAAAGAAATTAAATGCATCCAACACTATCTTAAATTCAAATATTACAATCAATAAATACAAGTCCGATAGGAGGAGACACTTCGTCAGCGTGCAACGAAAGAAAAATAACGCCTCTTTTATCACTGTGTACTGCCACTGAAGGGGCTGTTCCTGGCGTTCGACTGCTGTTGCTGCGGCTGCTGCGGCACCTGTTGCTGCGACTGTTGCACGACGACGTTAGCGGTCTGTCCGGTGGCCTGCGAGGGCGCGATGACGCGCGCGTAAACAGCGCCCGTGGTTTTGAGACCCGCCGGCGTCGGTATCACCTTCAGGCCGTGCAGCGTCTTGATGTTGAGCAGCTGGCTGGGCAGAATGATGGGCTGCTGTTGCGTCGCCTGGCCACTCGACTGGCCACCGGCGGTCGTCTGCTTGCCCAGCACTACGTTGCCCACGCCCTTGGCCGCGCCACCACTGGCCAACACTATCGGCTTGCCCGCCAATTGCGCCGTCACCATCCGAACTGTTTGCTGACCACCCGTCTGCACTTGACCCGACTGCGAACTCACGATTATTTTCGGCTGACCCGCCGACGTTTGCGCCTGCGTCACCACCTGTAATTGAGATCATCATACATTAAATAAAAATGTTTAAATTGTTTATTTAGGTACAATATTGATTTACTTATTTGGTCATTGGATCAACAAGCAAAATTACCCTTTTTTACAAAGAATAAATATAAAAGTAGGAAACGCAACAAGAATTAAAAAATAATTAAAGGTAAGTTGATGTAAAAAAGCTTCAATATATAGTAACATCTGCAGTAGGATAAAATTTTTTGTATATTAAAAAAAAAAGAAAAACAATTGATTCCCCACCTGATACTGAGTTTGTATAACTTTATTGCCCTGCCTGGCGAGTTGATTGGCGTGAGCAGGTGTGGTGGCGAGTTTGAGACCTTTCTGTGCAAGCAAGCTCTCGACGGAGATGAGCTGACCGGTGCCGGTGCTGGTGAGTACCTTGGCCAGGACCTTTTGCTGCAGTTGTTGCTGCTGCTGGGCTTGCGCCTGCTGCTGTTGCTGTGGCGACTGCTGGATCTGCACGGCGATGGGCTTGCCACCGATCTGCGCGATTATCCTCTGCATACCCGAGCTTTGCAACGTCTGCTGCTGCTGTTGCTGCTGCTGTGTACCGGCCGCTACAACCCGCTGCTGCACTTGCGGCTGACTGCTCTGCTGCGCTTGAGTCTGGGAGCCCGAAGCCGCCGGCGTCTGCTTGATGAAGATCGTCTGACCCTGCAGCCCGTGACCCGTCAGCAGTGACTTTATTTGACCTGAACTCACTGAAACCAGAATAAAATAAAATTAATTTATAAAACGGATGAAATACGTTACTTTTTTAATTATAAAATTTAAAAGTAACTCACGCGTACCCAATTTTATTTGGGAAGCAAGCAAAGTTTTGCCAGGCATGACGTGCTGTTGCTGCTTGAGATTCGAGGTCTGCAGTATGCTCTTCCCGGGCTGAGTGGTGAGAAGAGTCTGCTGCGTTTGCTGTTGGCCCTGAGCCGCTTGGCTTTGGACGATCTTCGCGCCACTCGGGAATATCGTTGCGACGCTGGAGTTCGTCGTACCCGACGACGAGACCGGCTGTGCCGACTGTAACACCGAGTGCCCCGATAGCCTGATCGTTTGCAGTCCCGCCGACGTCGATACCTGGATCTGGTGGTGTGGAAAATGCTGCTGATTCGACTGCAGTAGGCTCTGAGCTCCACTCGATTTCACCACTGCTACCGGCTTCACGTTCATGTTTGTCGCGACCTTTTTCACCGTCGTCGGTGGTGCCAATCCCGCTGAAGCCAAGTTCGTTATAGTATTCAATTCTGAAAATATAACAATGATAAGTATCATTAATATTTTTTTAATTTTCGTCCAATAATTCTGAATATTTGTAATTTTGGTTAGATTTAGAAAACTATAGAAATGTTTCATGTCGAACTAAAAGTCAATTTAAAACGATGTTGAGATATATAAATTCAAAAGTATTTGATTTCTCGTTAAACATTTTAAACGAAAGATCTAATTATCGTTTTTTTAACACAAAAGAAGCTTAATGAAGAATTTTTAATAAACAACTTAGGTTTCCTTTTATAGAAATCGACTTAATTGTTAATCTTTGTATGAATCTTTGTATCTAAAATACCTCTAGTAGTGCTCATAGTAAGTTGCGACTTAGGGTCGATCGCAGAAATGACAGTGACGGGGCATTCCTTATCGGCAACGGGTAGAGCAGCGACACTCGTCGTGGGTACGTTGACGCTGATCAGAGTCTGTGCACCGACGGTACTCGTTAACGCTGCGGTAGTCGTAGGCACGCTCGAAACTGTCATCGTCATCGGCGACGACGAAGTGGTAGCCACGACGTGAGCCATCTGAGACAGTGCAGCCGCTTGCTGCTGCTGCTGCTGCTGCTGCTGCTGTTGCTGTTGCTGTACGACGGCAGCCAACTGTTCCGCCGCAGATATCGACTGGTCTGCGATAGTTATCACCTTTTCTTCCACTTTCTTTGGCAGCTCTTTCCTAAAATTGAACAAAAGAATTGATTAATTAATTAATAAAAAGTATGAGTGTGTAAAAGAATAGACGATGGTGTGTATTTTATAATATTTGTACCTGACGATGGCTGGCGTGGATTGGACAGAGATTTTCTTCTCCTTTCTTGGAGGAGTTTCTTTGACCAAAGTAGTCGCCAACTGATCTTTCGCATTTGCTCCCTTATTCATGGACTGCGCTTTACTTCTTGACGCGGCACTTGAACTCTTCTTATTCTTAGGTACACCTTGTTGCTGCTGGTGATACATTTCTTCAAATAAAAAAAAAGTTCATTAAATGATTAATTGTAAAAAAATTTAAGAATTCACACATTAATCAACCAGTAGTACGCAAATCTTAGCCATAGTGAAAACAGTGATACTAACCGAATTCAGATTCCGACCTCGCTCGATGCAGATAGAGCCATTCCTTGCGTTTGGGATAGTACCTCACGCATGGATCGTTCTCGTAGTGCAGCCGATCGAGAGCTCCAGACACGACGGAATTAAGATTCCCCTCTTTGTCGTTGTTAAAGATATCCTCCTGAATGTACTGCGAATCCTTTAACAACTGACAAATATCCGCACGCGTACCCTCGCCGTTCGGTAGCCTGGCCGTCGCATCGCGCACCAGCGCAAGTATAGTCACGAAGTTCGGCCGATCCGGTACCAACAACGAATGGCCCCTCGCTTTCGTCAACCCTGAACCTAATTTAATAAAAAAAGAAAATTTTTTAAATGTAAGAACTAATTTTTTGTAAGAATTTTTATCATGAAATACATATTCATAAATACTTTAAAAAGCGCGTCTCTATTTAGGAACAGTACTTAAAAAGCAAACCGTTTCTATTTCAGGACACGATTTTCAAGACGTATACTTTTACCTTAATCAATAATTTTATTTCAGACACAATTGATAGAGTAATTTTTCTCATAATCTGAAATTGAAATAAGATCCTTACCAGCATTGTGTTGGTAGATGCCCTTGACGGGTCCGACAACGGAGGAGTACCCGTGCATCCGGTAGGTAAAGGCCTTGTGTGGCGCGGCGTACCTCATCCGCTCTTGTCGGCGGAACTCCTCGCGCTCCTCCTGGGTCGACGGTCTCACCTTCCATTCGGTCGGACACAACGCCTTGGGCGGTTCCCACTCGGGCGAGCTCGCGTTCGTCGTGTCCGTCGTCGTTTGGCCGTCCGCAATCGCGGCGCCGTCTGCTGACGCCAGTCCGTCCGTCACGACGCTGGTCGCTTGATTCGTCTGGTGATGGTGATGATGATGGGATTGCTGCTGCTTCTGAGTTATCGATGGCAGTGGGGTTGGTGGCTTTGGGGGTATCAGCGAATCTCTAAAGTAATTTTTTTTTATCGTGATTAGTTTCTAATTTTACAGCGAAAAATAAAAGTTGGATGAAGGTGTGTTCTTTATTTTACTTGTAAAGTAGAAATTTGGTGCACAGCGTGGCTAATCGAGAATCGGAGTCCCTCCCGGCGCCGATCCAAGCGTAAACTCCTCGGCCTTTATTTTCGAGGTAGGGTACCAGCTCCTGTTCGCTGTCCATGAGCTGATCTTGGGGGTAGATTAATTCTCCAGCGAGGAATCCTAAGGCTAGCGGAACTAGAGCAGGCCACGAAGGAACTAGCGAATACCTGAAAATTTATTGGATTATTAGTTAATCAATTATTCTATTAAAATTATTTGTTCTAATTTATTTGTTTTACAAGAATTATAGCAAGTAAATTGCTACTGAAAAGTATTTACCAGTCGTTTAAAGGTGATATAGGATTGTCTTGCCATAACACTACGGCATCCTTCATCTCGGCCCGATTCATGCGATACTCCCCTTTCGACAGGAAGGCGTCCCTTATCAGCGAGAAGAAACACGAGTGCGTCTCTTGCATTAGCTCATCACCATTCATTACGATATCCTCGACGATAGAGTCGGTTATGTCTTTGTCAGGTATCGTAATAACATTGTCATCTTCACATCTAAAATAATTCCTTAAAGTAAGTAAAAACAAAAAAATTAATTCTTTGTCCAGTAAAAAAGTAAGTAATGGTCATGAATAAAGGTGCAAAACACTCACTTCACATCCGCCAAAATATCGATGCCGTCGTCCAGTTGAATTGGCAAATTCATCATGTCAATACTGTCCAAATCCAGTTCCTTCTTGTCGATCTCTTCCTGCACTTCGACAGGTATGGACACCGTAACCGGAATCTCTTCGTGTACCATATTGTTCTCGATTTTGATTTCGGTCTCGTAATCCATATCCTCGATTTCTTCTTTGACATTCGTCGTATGAATTTCGGGCGAAGGCATCTCATTGCTATCGGGTTCAGGATCGCTGCAATTTTTTATTTTTCAAATATTAAACTCATTTTACACTTAAATTCGATACGATAAAAAAGAGAATCAGTTATCCAAAATTGACCCACAGTATAAAAGTTACTCATAGAAGTCGCAAGTTGAAGAATATTTAGATAATTTATGTACTTTTATAAAATCGGAAGACTAGCGCAGATTACTTTCGATCAAAAAGTAATTTAGAAGAACCAAAGAATAATTTAGAACCAAGAAATATTTAGTGAAAATCAGATACACAGGTTTCGGTATTTTCTTGTTCAAGATCTCGACACTACTCTTTTTGTAAAAAAAATACAGGGAACTTTTTGAACACAATTGTTTCCGCGCACAAAACAAAATATTTATAAAAGACAACGTACTCGTCCATAATCGAAGGTGGAAGCTGAGCAGCGGGGGGCTCGATCTCGTACTTCTGCTCTATCATCTCGATGGGCTCGTGTTTGATGATGGGCTCGTGCTTGACGATGGGTTGGGGCTCGGGTTCAGGTACGGGCTCGTCCTCGGGCTCATCCTCCGGCTCGTCGTCGTGCTCGGCGTCGGCGAGCAGGCACTCGGGCGGCTTGTGATCGGGCTGCTCGATCACGCTGTGCTTCAGCTCGTCGGAGCTGTGCAACGAGTAGTCGCCGCTCGTGTGGCTGTTGGTGTCGCTCTCCAGTTTCACCGGCGTCGTGCTCAGTTTCACCGTAGTCGGCGGCTGCTGCAGTTGCTGGCGCAACTGCTGGTGCTGCTGTTGAGGCTGAGGCTGTGGCGGAGGCTGGGGCTGTGGTTGAGGCTGTGGCAGTGGCGGCTGCGCCTGCTGCTGCTGCTGCTCCATTTTGATACGCTTCTTCGTGCTCGGCACGCGCGGCGATATCGTTAGTTTGTGCTTCTGACCCAGTTGCGCTCGCTGCATCAGGTCCGATAGCGCTATTCCCTGAGTATTTAACTCCGGATGTAGCTACACAAGGAAATGTAACGATTAATTGATTTCCAAGTTTTTTTTATTTGAATTAAGATATTTAAATCGTTTGAAAGTTACTTACATCCCTCCGCGTTCTTCTTTTTTTATGCGCGATAAGCATTGCTTTATACGCCTCGTCAGTGAATTCGGGTTTTGTACTAGTCGCTGTCAGGCTCGGTCCAACTCCAACGCTACTGCAGTCAGCTTCTACTCGCTGCAGCGTCGAATACACAGGTCTTATTGCATCGTCCTCGGGACTACAAAGTCAAAGATTAAACAATATTAATTT
Organism: Eurytoma adleriae; assembly: GCA_900480045.1. Taxonomy (NCBI): domain Eukaryota; kingdom Metazoa; phylum Arthropoda; class Insecta; order Hymenoptera; family Eurytomidae; genus Eurytoma; species Eurytoma adleriae. The sequence goes on along the minus strand of UXGC01000282.1, from coordinate 44,660 downwards.
TATCACCATCAAGATCTACTATAATAGTAAATTAATTTTCCTAAATAAAATAAAACTTAAAAGCATTAACTTTTTAAGTAAAATTGTTTACAAATGATAACGATTTTACTCGCTTCTAGATAAAGTAAGTAAATCAACGGGAGATGAGAAAACCGCCAAACCTTAGATGCATGGTCGTCGCGGCGAGCATCTGCTGTCGCTGCTGCTGCTGTTGCTGCTGCTGTTGCGCTACGAGGGCGGCCCTCTTTTTTCTGCGCTGCTGCTGCAGCAGTTGCAGCTGTTGCTGGAGCTTGCCGCCGGTACTCGCCTGCGCCGGGGTCAGCAAGCAACTGCTGCTGCCGTCCTCGTCGTCGGATTCCGAGTCCGAGGGTACCAGACTCGAATTCGAGCCGAGCTCCGCGTTTATCGCGCTCAGCTCCTCTGCGTAGCGCATTTGCGTCCGCTCCTCCACTACGTTAAGAAAAGAAAACGAATGAATGTTATTCTTTTTTTTTTTAAATCTTCGAAAAATTTAAGAGAGGATTGTTAAATTACATAGAGCAGGTTTTGGTTTCCTCCATTGCAACTTGGATATCGAGCGATGCGAGGATTGACTGAAACCTTGCTTATAGGCACTGGTCAGCAAATTTTCTCTCGATTTGAGAAGTTGACCTGCAAGTTCGTACGCTCGTTTGCGCTCCTCGAAAAGATATTTCCTTTTCTGGGCCTTCTTTACCAATGTACGCATTCGTTTTATGTCTGGCCTGAAGTGACCGGCGGAGAGATGCTTGTGGAAATTGTCCAGCGGGTTGACGCCAAATCTATTGAAAATATTAAATTACATTTACTATGTAAATGACGTAATATAACTGTATTTAAATTTAAAAAAGAAAGAAAGAAAGACGGCAGGTGGTAATAAGTGATTCATAGGTGTGAGAAACTGAAAAAATAAAAATATATAAATCTAGTACACAATTTAGACTATATAAAAACAGAAAGAAAAGAAAACGCAAAAGTAGACAATAGTGAGGAAAACAGACCAGTAATAGGCCACGAATTGTAAGGAAAATATAGAGAAGTGATTCAACGCAGAATAAGTAAACAAAGGACAAGGAAAGGTTGGGAAATAAATTTCCTATTCCTTGATACTACGTGGCATTTACCAAAGAAATAAGAAGAAAGTTGTAATAAATCAATATTAAATGAAGGAATAAGTTAAGTGAACTGAAAATCTCCTAAAGATTCCACCAATACAATACTATAGAATAAAAAAGAATAGTGACATTTAAAAAAAAAAAATATGGAAAGCTTTAAAATTGATATGAAACCAAAATTAAATTTAATTTTGAGGCAAATGAATTTGCTCATAACGGAAATTATCAGAAACCGTGAAGAGAGAATAGCCTCCAACCGGAAGGTATCAGAAAAAATGGAGTTTTGGCAGAAAAGAATGAAATATTGGGAGGAAAGAATGGAAATCCAAGAAAAAGGAATGGATGAAAAGTTGGAAAAAACTAAAGCATTGAAGGAGGATATAATCGTCATAAAAAAAGAGTTAAAGGAACTAGAACAAACACAGAAAGAACTAAAGAAAGAGGAGAAGAAAAATACCAAAGAGTTAAGTAGATTAAAAAGATTAGAAGAAGCGCTTAGAAGACAGAAGAAAAAAAGGAATGCAGTAAATACTGGTCTGAGACTGGAAGGTGATTTAAGCAATGAAAACGTAGAAAAGTGGATAGAGAAGAGACTGGGGGTTGTGGTTAAAATAGACAAAACATGGAAAATGGGAGTGAAAGGATTAAAAATAGGTGTAACCTGTAGAAGTATTCAGGAAAAGCTGGAGTTGATGTTAATGGCAAGAAAAAAGAAATTATTAAATGAGAAAATATATGTTCATGATGATTTAACATGGATGGATAGACAAACAATGTACGATGTACGAGAAATATCAAAAGAACTAAGAACAAAAAGATTATAGATAAAGTAAGACAACATACAATTATCTTAAATTTGATAAACAAAATTTTATAAGCTTTACTAACCTGTGGGTTTCTTTTTTGAAAAGCATTTCCAGAGTTTTGTCCAATTCAGCTTCAATATTACAGTCTTTTGGAAACGTTGGCAAGAAACGGTATAAAGATTCTTTTTGTCCTTCGCTTAAGCATTCGTCCCAGAATCTTGGATAATCCAGCATTTCCTTGAAAATAGATGCATGTTCGCATAAGTCCTGAGGCAGTTTAACTTTTGAACCACCAGCCAAGCAGGTCTCCCACCTCTGAATAATGAATAAATATTTAATTATTTATTTAATTATCTTATATTTTATAATAAATTATTGTTATTATATTATTTTTAAATAATTATAAATATATACACATATATTAATTTTACCTCTTCTGGATGTTCAACTGTCTCATTTTCTTCATCCTCTTCGTCCACTGATGTATGACTCTCCGAGCTACTCGTGGCTTGTTCATCAGCACTTTCTTCACCACTATCTGTTGTAGTACTACTGCTACTACTATTACTGCTGCTCTCTGTACCAGATCCCTGTGATAATTCCTCATCTTCATCTTCCTCGGCTCCTGAGTCGCCATTCACAGAACACTCGTCGACCTGAAATATTGAACGTCAATAATTTCTTTCTAATCTTTCGTTAACACAATTGTTGATATATTAAACATCTGGTTCATAATAACATAGTCAACTGATTACACACATGCAGATTTACTTTAAATTATTGTAAAAATCATAATCTTAAAACGTAATCACAGTAATGATTTTACGACAATATTAAATTACCAAATAAGTGGTTTAATGTAACATAACAATATAACTCTGATCTTTCAAATTAAAAAAAACTCCAGTAAACATCAAATCACTTTTTCATGACCTGCATCATAAATCAAAACATCATGAGTAACTGCACTACGAAGCCAATTTAACCCTATTGTACGAACTGATCTATCCACTGAACCATCCCCCGAACAAATCATCACAAACCCCCAAAAACACTCTCCCCTGCCTCTAAAACAACGAAAGCCCCCAAAACACTTATTACACACTGCGCGAAACACTGCCTAAATCCCAAAAGCCCCGTAGATCGAGAAAAATAAAGCGTGCCGTCCTAACCTCCATGACTGCTGTGAGTCCTCTCCTGGGGGGGGCCCCGACTCGTCCGTCCTCAGGCCGGCGCTTCCCGGCCCGCGTAAAAAGCGCAGCTCCCGCGCGGCGGGCGAGCCGTCCACACCGTCTCCCCCGGGGTATCGGCCTCCGCGCGAGGCGATAAACGCGAGACGCGCTCGGGGGGAAAAAATATATATCGATCGTGTTGTTACATTAGATAACCGCGCGTGGTGGGCCCCGCGCGCGTCGGCGGCCTGTCAGTCACTGCTGCTCGGCGGCGGCCGCTGCTGCAGACGATAGCCGTCCCAGTGGCCGGCCTCGCATCGCGTCGTCTGTGCGTCGTGATGACTGCACGGCGATGCGCCCGACTGTACACGCAACGCACGGCGGGCCCTGCCGGGGGTGACCGCGACGCGGGATGCACTGAAGGCGAGCCGCCGACGCGATCGCGCGCACCGCGATTATTTATACACCCCTATATATCGCTGCATGTACGTGTATACAGCGACATGTGCAGCGCAGACGCTCTCCGTCTTACTCTCCGTCCCTGTCTTTTTTTAGGAGGGAGAGACGAGCAAGGTCCGACTTTTTTTGTTATACAGATCAGCTATTTGATTAATTAATTGGTTTTTTACTAATTTTCTAAATTGTGAGACGTGGAATCGAATTTAAAAGTTAATTAAATTAAAAATTTGATTGACATAGTGAATATCGATGTTATTTTGATGAATTATTGTTTAGTATAAGTTTGATATAAATTATATGAAAAAATTTAAAAACAAATGACGCAATAATTAAAACAATATCGTGTCGAAATAAACAGATAGTTTATTTGGTACTTTCCTCATTCTGATGTTTTCAAACATTAAAATTAAAGAACTTTTATCTAAACTATAAATTACATTCTGCATAAAAATTATTTAATTAACAAAAATCAAATTAACAAAAGTAATTAACATACAGTAAAAATAAAATACAAACTTATTAGTAGCGATTCTTAAATAATTCTATCGATTCCAATAAAAATGCCTACTACTGTATACTATTTTATTATTATAATTTTAACTACACTATTAAATTTTTTAGAACAAATAATAATTTGAGAGTACCTCTTATTACATCAAAATATCATACCTTTATTGTTGATATAAACATTATACAATATGTTACAAGCATGTGTGTATACATATTTATAATATATAATTCTATTTTTATGTTTTGTGTAAATTACTTTTTTTTAAAGCTAAATACACTCTTTGTGCAATAAAATCCGAAAAACTTTCCAATAATATAGTCATATATCATGGTCAAATTGCCTACAGTACTTTTATTCCTTTTGTATCCAAGTATCGAAACAGTATACAATTGTGTCACTAGTAAATAGTTGTAAAAACTCTGAGAAAAGTTTTACCAAAAAAACATTCATCGTCGACTGACAAGTGAATGGAGGAAGCAAAAGATTGTAGTTTGCAAAAGGAGCTTTGCAAAAAACTTATATCGTCCCCTCAGTTATCTCAATGGTCACTCTCCGATGTATTTCAACAAGGCACATTTGAAATATAATCCGTTTACGATCATGCACACAATCTCTGGTGGACAAGTTCTAAACGCTAGCTATACCAGCAGGTCTTTCATTCAATTTAAAAGAAAACGAGATTTTCTTTATGTTTGTTTCGTATTAGCAAATATTTTAGCAAATATTATAGTCGTTGTTTATTTACAGTTTTGTAGCATAATTTATTGCCAAGTTTTGCGCTTTGACTGCAGGCAAGATCAATTCATTTGTTGTTTTCAACAATCATAGAATATTTTTCGTAAAATATTATTACACATAAAAATGTTCAAGTTTTGCAGATAATTTAAAAAAGTTATCATGAAAAATGTTTTGTAAAATTCGAAAGTTGTTCATTATTTCACATGTATTACAGCATCTGCATACAATTTTATTGTATTCATGTGTAATTTGTTTTTATAAAAAAAATTAATTTAAAGAAAATCTATTTCTTTTAAATTAATTGATAAGATCAATGGGTAAATGCCTTGACATTAAGAAAGAACATACCTTCGAATCTTATCTTTTCGTTCAACGAAATTAAAGAGTCAGTGTCAATAGAAAAATATAAAACATTAAAAATTCCTTTAGCCAAAAATCATCACAGACAAGTCTCTTACTTTCGCCATTTTTTGAATACGACAGACACACAAATCCTTCGTCTTGTTATATGTTGTATCAGTTACATTTAAGCTATATAAATATCATAAATATACATTTACACTTATGTATTAGTGGCCTTAATGCTTTGTCAACGCGAGTCTTTCATCTCTCTGACATAAAATCATTGATCGGAGCAGTTATATAGTCAAGAAGTCTCTTCAAGGCAATAGTCTTTATTCTGCAACATCAAAACTTTGATTGATTTCAATCTTATTCCATCCATTAAACTTTTAAATAAGAAAAGTATTTGAGCAATATATATGTCTTAAAAACATGCATTATTTATAAAAAAAATTGTGTAAACTTCAATAAGTCAAGTTTTGATATTGCAGAATTTCCATTCATTAAAGGCTCAACATTAGAGGCAACGTTAAACATCACACATATGTGTTTTCAAGTATTCTATTTGTTTAATATTGGTCCGTATCTTTAAAAAAAAAGCACTTCTTTGTTTTTTAAGCACTTAAATTATGTTTCATTCTTAACTCCGATCAAAGATTCCATTTCGTAAAAAGATCCTTGACTCCTTCTTCATTTAAACATCAGCCTGCTGTATAAAAAAAGAAATTGTAGATTGTTCATAAATTCGCGTATACAAATGTGATCCTCGTAAAAATCTTAGAATTCGGTTTCTGCAGTAATTCTTGCAAAAACTATATTTAAACTTTTTAACGAATTTGATTAAATTTATATGAATAAAAAAGGCAAGAATGCAAAATAGAATTTCAAAACCTTTGAAATAATATATATATAATATAATAATTATTCATTTCACGCCTGATTAAATAATAATTTTTTTATATTTTCTCCTGTTTTGTATAAAAACTAAATTCTTCTTTGAGAATAAAACAAACGTTCGTACACACGAATTTATGAACAATGCATACGTCGTCCGTACAAATCTGCGTGCAGATAAGTCTATACATTTTGATTATATAACCGTATATATTCGTTGACAAAATTAAAAAGAAACTAACGAACGAAAAAATATTCATAATACTGCACCTATTATTTTTTATGTACATCTACACCAGACTCAACCGAATGGTGCATCATTATTATTCGTGCTTGATAGAAAGAAAAAAACCAAGTCCCTCGCTCACTTTCTCTACGCGGAAGTCTTTGTGTCTTATCCTCGTCTTTCCTTCTTGTGTAATCGATTAGAAACGTATATTTATTTTCCTCTCAACATCGAGTGAATATTAAATATATAAAAGTAATTTATAATATATATAGCGCTAGCATTATTGAGAGTACGAACATTAACGTTTATAAATGGTACCGAGAAGGATAATAATTCCTCCTATATTTTTTCTTTAAATCGCTTTGCTTTCCATTTAAAAAAGTGAAGAAAGGTAAAATCGAAATCCGTCTGCGGTAGCACCAGACCGGGCGAAACGGAAATATCGTTCGTTTTACAATATAATTCTTTTACGACTTGGTTAACTTCGTGCGGTTGGCGGCGACCGTCGCTAAACAAGCTAGCGCTTCGAGATCGGGCGATGCACACCAACCTGAAAATTTTTATTTTACTTTTAATTATTTTCATTTGTAAATGTTAATTTCTACAATATACACTTGAAGTCATCTGTAAAATATATTTCTTCAAAGTTTTAATAAAATCTATGAAAACAAAAAAAATGTTAGACTTAACAAAAAAAACTTAAGTTTAAAAAGTGTTAAATTATTAAAAGAATATAAGTTTTACCTTTGCTAGGCCCTTGTTCGTCGACGATCGACGTATCGAGCGTCACTGCGTTTCTCGTGATACTTTGTTTCCGCGCCTTCCTCTTTTGGCTGCCAACCAGCTGCATCTCCTTTTGCGTTTCCATTTTTCGGCCGTTTTGCGTCGGGGAATTGTCGCGTTGGTTTCGCTTCGTAGAGCCGCCTACCTTCTGTAGAATTTTCTTTTTCTTCGTTCTCTGCTCCTTCTTCATGGCTTGGAATTCCTCCAGACTCAGGGACGGTAGCGCTTCGATTTTCTCCTCAAGATTAAAGTCCCTAGATTAAAAAAAATATATACGTTAATGAAATTACCTTATTAGGTTTAAAACGTTTATCTTTTTATTTATTTTAAAGTACAAATTCTGAACGCAATGTTTTGAATTTCCTTAAACAAAAAGATTAGTCAATTAAGTTTTTGTCTTGAATAATTTTTTAAAATTCACAAATACATTATGAAAGTCATGGAATCGATTTATGCACTAGTTATTCAAATAAGTACTTTTTGTCCTGCAGATCTTTATGTATTTAAGTTTTTTATCTGAATATACTTACAATCAAATGTTATAATTTTTCTATATATTAAATTTGAAATTTTTCAATGAAATATAATACCAACAAATAATAAATTAAAAGATTAAATGATTATTAAGCAGTTATTGAATTAAAAAAATCATACTTACTCAGCTTTAAACCTTTTTCGGGCCATCCATGTGACATTTCCTTCAGCTCCTTCAGTCTCTGTATCTTCTGGTTTAGAAGCCTCCAAATTACCCTCAGCCCTGAATAAAAAAATTAAAATTATATTTTTATCTCAATCAATTAAAAATAAGATAATAAAATAAAATATAGTAATTGAACTTCAAATAAGATTGCTGTTTTGTTTCTGAAATTGAAAGGATATGCATAATGAGCAAGTACATTATATAACTAAAAGATTAAATCAAAGCTATTTTACGTTTTTGCTGCACTAGTGTATAAAATAAAAAGCCAAAATATAATTTTATTCAGAAAGCGCGAGTTGACGTAATATCACCTGAGATTTTCTTCACTGTTATACAATAAATGGAAAGTACTATATAATTAAAAATTTAAATATATGACATTAAAAAGATTGTAAAAATAAATTTACCCTTCAACAAGGTGCTCCAAGTCACCTCGCGAACTCGTGCCTTCGCTGCTCAGCGAGTCCGTTTTTTCGCTCACGTTTGAGGAAATCGAATTTCTTCTTTCCCTGGTATGTTGGTCGATACTAAAATAAATACAGTTGTCATTACGTGAATTAACAACGAGCCAACGCGAGATACATACTTTGGCAAACCCGCGATCCGACGCTGTTTCGCCTGTTGGGCGGTCAATTGTTCGGCCAAGAACTTCTGATAGCGCACACCTTTGCAACTTCTTTCCCCTCGAAATGTACCATCTTCTGCTGTAGAGTCTTCAATGTAGGTTTGATTTTCATCATTCTCATCTACATTCTAAATACATGAATCATTCAGTTACTATTTTTAAGTATGATTGAAATTAACAAATGTTTCAAATGATGAGATAAATTTTCAAAACAATAACGCTTACTGTAAGGTGATGATTGTTGTTATTCGATTCGGTTCTGTTTTTCTTATCTCCAAATAAATCAGCCTTGCAATCATTTTTTGACTCAGGTGAAATAGGCATTTCCAAATAACGTTTTTTTGGCGGTTTGGGAACTTCAATATTATCGTTTGTTTCATCCTCCGAAGCAGGATTATTACTAGACGACTGATAATCCTGTGGATTGACTTTCTGAGGGGTAAATAACGAACTTAATCCACCTATTTGAGATTCATCTGCTAACTTTCCTGGCTGTATTGCCTCCTCGTCCAATTTAGTCGAATTTAAATTAAGATAATCATGTTTTACTGTTTCAGAACTGCTATCAGGTTGTGCAGCATCTGACTTTTTATTTGTTGGCCTTGTGTTTAAAGTACGAAGTGGAGGGGCTGGTAATTTGTACCATTTGAAATCTGGGTTGGCATTCAAAAATGCATCTTTGTACTGCAATAAAATAAAAAATATAAATAAAAAATATAATTAAAAATATTTAATAGTCTTTAAATTTTTAAACAATTATAAATTAAAAATACATAAAATTGAGTTACCCGTACAGATACAAATAAAATTTTAGCCAAAAAAACTTATTTTATGTTATCTGCATGGATAATAAAGTCTTAAATTTAGAGTTGATATTTATTACACTGTTGATATGACAAAAAAAATGTAAGGCAGGCATGATGATCCATGCAGCTATAAATATTAATTCTTAAATTAAATTTTCTTTTCTGGAAAAGGTAATGAATAAAGTAAAAGATAAAATGTTTTCAATTGAACAATCTTTACCTCCTGGGCTAAATTCGTATAAGCCTGTTTCTGTTCTGTGGACAGCATGGCCCACCATTCTCCGAGGACCCTTGTGACAGCACGATTTTCTAAATGCGGAAAACCAGTACGGACTGCTGCCCGATGACGCTTGCAAAAGATAAGAAAAGCATTCATCGGCCTTCTTGCATGATGAGCAGGTTCGTGCCCATCCTCTTCTTCCTGTAAGAAATTTTAGACTATTGAATTTTGCTAGACGATATTAATTAGTCTATAGACTATGTAAAAACTCCTTACTATTAAATAAGGAAAATAAATATATTATTCATTCATTAAAATTAGCAGGTAAAAAAATAAATAAGTAAATAAAAAAAATATGTAATAAAATTAATTTTGCCTCGTCATATTAATAAATTTGATAATTCATTAAGTTTTGATTGGGTAAAGAAAAACAATAGAGTTAAATGAAGAAAAAAAAAAGATATTTTACTTAAATGTTCAAAGAAACAAATGGATAAGTAAAAATCACATGATGACATTAAATGGGATTAAATGACAAGAAAAAGTTTAGATTTAATATTGTTATAATTGAATGGCTTGTCAGTCATGATGACATATGGAGAGCAGAGATAGGAAGTGCAGTAAGACCAATTTATTTTGCGAACAAACTTTTTGCAGACTTAGAGGTCGATAATGTGGTTTATCTATTAAATTCCACATTGATTGTAACCAGCCACACTCCCTGAGAGTGTCTATTAAATTTATTAATCAATAATGCAACGTTCAACTTATGTAACTAACAAATTAATGTAAAAATATGACAAATCAAGCTTTATCTCTAATCGCTGAAAAAAAAAACATTGCAAAAACAATCCACTGTTAAGAATCCATCCGACAGATGTCAATGATTAATTAAAGAATATAAAAAAGAAAAAAACGGGAAACTAGTCGACACAAAGGAAAGACTCGCGACGGTTAATCCATAAAAGTACTTGCGATCCCGTGCTAGCCATATGCTTTTCTCGTCTAAAAGGGAAGGTCGCTCCTTTAGCTCGCGCCTCGAAAAATCGGAGTCGCGCACATCAATGAAAAAGTACAAAAAAAGTGACTTGCACAAAGAGCAGCCGACGGGAGCGACGTCGCGGAGGCTCGACTCCCCGGAGTCGCTCCATTTTTCGCCAAAAAATCAACAATAAAAGATCCCCCCATCCGCGACAGGTACATCGCCAGAGCGAATTATCGAACGTATCGAATTGAATTAAATGAATGAAAAAAAAAGGGACACTAGAAAAGATCGATGCGCGAATCGCTATATACTCCGTAATCTCGTGTCGCATCGAAAGAGCGATGTATAAAAGAAAAACGGGGGAAAAAAGAATCGGGAGGGGAAGAGGAGGGCCGTTATCTCGGCTTCCTTCCCGCGGGGCGATGATGAAAACGGCGAAAACGATCCGCTCGCGTTACGGAAAATGTCGCAACTCCGCGGGGCCTCCTCTGCGACGGAGTGTCACTTTGACAGCTGTTCTCCGATTGTAAACATCGGCCGTCGACACCGAGGCCCGCGAACAAAGCCAGCCGTCTCTCCGCCGCGACCTTGGCTATACATCGTCCACCTCGACGGTGTCCACGAATCGTAAAAAATGAAAAAATTTTTTAAGCCACCGCACAAAAGAAAATACAACTCAAGGTCTTTCTCTTTCTCTCTCTATTTCTCCCACGTCTATATCGCGGAAAGAGAGACGACGAAAAAAAAAAAAAAAAATAGTGATCGAGATGACGGTCTTTGTTGCACTTTCCATTTCGGGCGATTTAACAGGCGAGGGACGAAGCGAGAGGGGAAAGGATTCCGCGAGGCGGAGGCGGAATTTAAAGAGACGTGTGCGTACGAATGCGGACGGTGCGCCTGACGATTGGTAACGAGAGAAAATAAAAGGCCCGCGGGCCACTCACTTTCTGCTGATGCTCGTTGGCAGCCATATTCCGTGCGCACTGTGTTTTGTTGTTGGAAGTGTGTGCACCGCGCGAGCTTTTGACGCGGACGACGACGGCGATTCACTCGGCGCGAGCGAGATGCATAACGGGCCGCGATTTTCTGGCCGAATGTCGCCCGAAAAACCCGCACGCACACTTACGCTCAGTCGCGGGGCGGCTATACGGCGCAGGCTTATCTCGCCGAGGCGAGCTCCCTGTACTTTCCAGCTGTTTTTCTCCCCTCCCTCTTCTCTCCTTCCTCCCTCTCTCTCTCTCCTCCTGTCTCTCTCGGTCTCTCGTGATTTTTTTTTCTACGATCACCGCCTGTGTTGTTGTTTGACTGCCTCGACCTATACTCGCGGCACTGTGTGCAAGTGCACACGCACTTGTGTGTATATATGTGCAGTTCACTGATCTTCCTTCCCTTTTCTTTTCGCGCGACTGTCAGGGACGGTGGATTTTTAATTTCGATCGCTTATTTTTTTTTTATACGGCGGTGTGTGTGCGTGGATTTGTTCTTTTATAGAACGAGTTTTGATGTGGCGCGTCACGCGGTTAACGTCACTTCTTTTCCGAGGCTCGCGTGTGGCTAGTTGGCTGTATATTGTAATAATATATCTACTCGGCGAGTATCGCGGAGCTCCGCGCTTTTTGATAGGTCGACGAGTACGAGCTTTTTCTTTTTACGTCGGAAGCGCGTTATGCGAGGCTCTGCTTGCGGGTAGGTGCGTTTTGAATCTCGCGCCACTCGCGTCACTCGAAAGTTTTGTGCAATCGATTTTCACGTGACGGACGGTATACGCGGATATATTTTGATGGTTTTGTTTTTCGAAATTGGAGCACTGGAGTGGAGCAAACACTGATCATTGATTCTTTTTTAAGCACCTCAATCTACTTTTCTTGGATTTGCCGTTTTAATTTAATGTGTTTTTGAAGAAGTAATTTATCGAATGAAAAACTTACTGGATAGAGAAGAAAGATGTGATGATGATCTACTTTTGGAGTTTTTTTACTAATTTCTTTTTAATGAGTTGAATAAATCAATTTTTTTAATTAATCGTAATTATAAACAATTAAAAGACTTTTTACATTTTTCTATTACATTTTGTTCATATTTTTTACCTATTTTCAAGATTGCTAATTAAAAAGTAAGAACTTGATTTGCAGTCAATTAACGGCAGTTTTATTCAATGTTTAAATGAAATAATTAAATTTTATTTTACACTGGTTGATGTACAATACTGGAGCCATTAAGTAAACGAGTCTCACTTTATTTTTATATTACACATGTTACAGCTAAGAAAAACTCAGAAGCATCAATAATTTTGAACTTTCATGATATAGTAGATAATCTTTCTCTTTCATCATTTTATGACAAATTTACACTTCTATTCATCGATAAATGTTTACACGTAGAATATATGATGAAATATATTTTATCGACCTTTTATCAACGGACAACACTTTTACAATATTTATCTTACAATATACATTACAACTATACTGCCAGAGAAAACAAAACAATAAATGTACATGATTATTTGTAATAAACACAGGATGGTGAGCGTTTATTGTTTTGTTTGAAATAATAACAACTTTAAAATAATACCATTTTGTATACAGCTAAAAGATCAAAAACAATGAGGACCTCATAGAAATAGATTGAAGGCAATTTAAAAAAGACGGAATAAAAAACGAGTCTGTGATAAAGATTAGCCGGGAGAATACATAATCTCCACCAGAGACTCATTGTTGCTTAATTATTTCTAATTAATATAAATTTAATTGTGTTTAACAAATCTATTGGCGCCCTTTAAAACAGTAAGTCATCATCACCCTCATCGAGAAGGTTGGCAACGTTTCTGATATTATCATTTCCAGCAGCAATCATTGCAGCCTTTCGAGCCTCCGACTAGGAAAATATTGGTTTTTATTAATAATTTGTTAATTTTATAATGTATAATTTTAAAGAATATACTGTATACCTTAACTTTAGCTGCTTTCTTTTTATCCTGAATCTTCTTCAGACGGTAGAACTCTTCTCTCTCGAGCTCGTCAAGCTCTGAGATAATATAGGCAAGAGTTCTCTCAATCCTTGGAATGATGACATGCTCAATAGCATTTACACGACGGTTTGTAATCTTGATAACTTCATCAAGAGTCACAAAACTGGTCTGCAATGAGGCCAACTCAACCAGCAGTGTCACAGCCTTTTGATAGTTCTTCTTCAATTTGGCCAGCTGCTGACCACCTCTGGCCAAACCAGCCAACTCGTAGGTATCTGTACCATCCTGGTAGGATTCAAATACTGGAAGGTTGACACCTGCTACGTTGTCTTTCTTTGAGCGAATCTTGATTTGTGCTTTTGTCACGTTCTGCAAAACCACTTGATTAAAGTCTCCAGTCGCAAACTTTGCTTCTGCCAGGGAAAAGGCTGCTTCCTTCATCACTTCACCCATGAGTGTCTTAGTCTAAAAAACAACAAATTGATTAAAAAAAGTTTTATTAAAAAAATGTTTCATTCACAAAATAAGTGATCTATGACTTGATTCATTAAAATAAATCTGTAAATATATTAAACTCACCTCAATAATTTTTCCTAAAATCATTCTGAAACGCATTTGCAGTGCATCTGCTTTCTTCTTGAGCAGACCATGACCTTTTTGCGCACCTGTTAATCGAGACTTCATCAAAGTTTGGGCTCTGAAACAATCAATTAATTCTGTTGATCTCACAGTTCAGCTCAGATTCATTGCAAAACCAACAGCCTTGACTCTTATTAATGCGCGACAAAACAAAAATTTAACGTTAAACATCTTTTCAAAATTGCGAGAAAAAAAACAGTTAATATTTTACGCTCGTGATATCGAGGTATCGGAAAGTCACGAGACAAAGTTAAATTTTGCGCAAATTGGTAGATTTGCTCCGAAGTGGGGTTACACCCAGTTTTTTCAGGCCTCGATTACCGAGTAAAAAATCGCATGTTGACTGAATGTTATGGGACGAAATTGTTCAGCAAGGCACCGAGTTCGTTCGGATGTATTTTTTAAGAGAAAACTCGCAAATACTTACCCCCGAGAGGGGAAAATAGGAAGTTTATCCTTTCCCGACATGTTTTCTGGTGCGACGAAGAGACAGGAATGAGATTGATCAGCTGACTTTGACTGACCGGAACGTCGCGTTTAACTGCGAGGAATTCGCGGAATTGGACCGGCATACCGCGAGATTCGAATGATTCGGATTGCATTGAACGACAAACGAGTGAAGATTAAAATTGTAAATAAATAATTTTATTTAAAATTTTCTGTAAATGTTTAACAGAATTATTTTTAGTTAAAAAATAGTTATGTATTATTTAGTCTTAAAAATATGTATATGTACAATTTTTACACTATAAAATTTTATAACTTTAACTGTCCAGGCCTTAAAACTTGTCTAACATTTAAGTTTATTCTTGCCTCTGAAATATAGGACTTTACTTTCAGCCAGTCTTCATTATTTGGTGACGAATCATCTGCCGATTCCCAAGGTGCAAACTTTTCGGACAAAATTTTTGGCACTCCGTGATACCTCAGTCTGGAACTGCCTGACATTACTACAACATCGCCACTTCTTAAAAATATTGGATATGCTGGATCTTCTGCTTTGAGACCTCCAATGAGAAAAATGGCAGTTTGTCCAAAGCTTATGGAGAAAAGAGGAGCTTCAAGGAATACTTCCGAGTGATCGGTGTGCCCTGCTAAAGTAGAGTTCATCCTGTAATAATTGACGATTGCAGCTTCAGCTTTGAATTGGTTAAAGCCTAAAACTTTTGCAAAGTAGCCAGTTAACTCTGATAAATCATTTGGTACTTCGTTTTTCATATCTTCGGAGTAATGTTTAGTATCCCAGTTGTGGTGATATCCTAGAGTGGCCCATCTTAATTTTGATAGCAAATCTTTGTCTGGTGACTTTCTGTTAAATAAATAAATAGTAAATAAATGGTGATATACACTTCAAGAGGATATAAATTTGCTTTCTTACCCAAAACACGTATCCCACCAAGTTTCATCCTCGTTTAACCATCCATGTGCATCGATATTTAAAACATTTGGTTTATTCGTATACTGTTTTAAACATTTGACAATCCAGTCTCGTTGTCCTTCCGGAGTAAATGGATTTTCCACTAAAATCAGACCTATAGAAAAAAAAATCTCTTAAAAATTTACCTTTAAGTTATTTTTTAAAGACTTAATAAACTCTTATACCTGGCACATCCACGAATTCGTAAACTTTCCAGTTCCCCGCGGGGATCAACGCCAACTCCGTTTTCGAATCTCCATCATTTTCGGAGCAGACAGGTAACCTCCTAACCTACAAAAAATCACATTATTAAAAAAAACTCCCTCTTTTTTTAACGAAAAAACAAAAATAGACTAATCAATCTCACCGCCGGGCAATTGCTTTTTCTCACGTCAATCACATCTTTTAAATCGGGCGGCGGTTTTCGTGCCTTGTAATATTTAAAACTATCCCTAAACATTCTGTCCACCTAAAATCGCGCATTTCTACTCGCTTTAAAAGCTCTAAATCTGCTCCAAAGTATGCGCAGTCGGTAGGATCGTGCACTATGCGCATTTGGCGCTCATTGCACCCAACATACGTATAAGCCTACCGGGCTATCTAGGTTGCAGGGGCCTAAGTCTGTCGACCGGGTTGTCTAGTTTGCAGGGGCCGAAATCTGTTTACCGGGTTATCTAGGTTGCAGGGGTCTCAGGTGTTAATTTAAATAGCCGATTTTTTTTCTTGGTCAGTTTATTTACAGTTTAATACTGTATTGTTTATTAATCAAGAATAAATCATACATATTCTTATCAACTACATGAAAAATAATAAACAGTATATATAAGATTCTTCATTTTAAACAGTAGATTCAGCTGTAAAATGGCAAGTTTATTTTACTTTCATAATTACTTGTAAAAAAGACTCTAAAGAAAAGTATAGAATTACTTTTAAGAAAAGTAAAATTCACAATTTAGAAATTGCGTAAACTATTGTTTTGCTGAAAAAATTTAATTTTACCAATTTCGCAATGCTATTTTTACTTTTTCCATTCCAGTAAACTTTATTAGCGCAAACAGTATACATTTGCTGATTTTTTCCGTGCGTCTGTTTTGAGAATAAACAAAAATACGCACAGGTTTATCAGTCGTTAAACGCGCGAACTAATTAAGTTTCCCAACGATAAGGCGCATTACTCCAACGCAAATAAAAAGAAAACAACATTCATTCTCTCCACGTAGCATCACTGACACTCCATTTTTCATTAATCGAACGTAAAAAAAAATCTCTCTCTAATTTTCTTAAAAAAATCCTAAAATCCTAGCCAGAAAAATGGAAAAATCTCGCGAAGAAAAAGACGGACGCGAGAGAGAAAAGGCGCAGCCGCGCGCGGGGGGAAGAGAAAAGGCGGCGCGAGGAGCCGCGGGGCGCATTAGCAATGCGCGGCACGTAGCTCGCGCCGTCGCTGCAGCGATCGCAATCGCGCTAAGGCTCGCGGCCTCCCGCGCTATTAATTTACGCGCCCGCGCGCGACTGCACGACGAGCTTTCGAAAAGCCTTGAGGCGAGCCGCGGTGCGTGTAGATACCGCCTCCTTTTTTTTTCTCCTTTTTTTAAGGGTGTGTAACGTCGTGCGCGCTCGCGCGACGTTCGGTGGATTTTATTTCAGCGGCTGGTGGGGATGTATTTTTTGATGGATTTTGGGTGAGGTGTAGGGATGAGTTGTTGCGGTTTTACCTGTTTTTAGAAGTGATGCTGTGATTTTGTGGAATAAAAGGGTTTCTTAAGAGAAAAAATATATACAATTTTTACCTTTCAGTTTGTTTCTTTAATGAAAACTGAAATTTTTTAATTTCTCACGTTTATTATTACTATTTTGCGGCATTTTTTTTCTTAATTTTAAGGAAAGCTTTATGTGGTGCATAATTAATTATAACACGTTTAAAAATTGTTGCAGAAATAATTAAGATGCGAATATAACTGATTTTTAAATAATAGTAAAATCTTCGGGGCGTAAATTGGCTTATGAATACTGATGCTGTTTAGATGAGCGTTGATTCGTAATTGCTGAAGTGCTGGATGATACACGGTGCGCGTAGGAACGAAGTCAACGACGTTTCAGAGATGCGTTTGCACCGAATGAAGACGAAGCGCGAGGAGAATCAGGACCGAGTGCGATTCTAACATTGGATAATTGGCTGCGTGCGCTCCACTAAAATCGAAACGTTCAATAATTGTTTGTGCTAAAATAAGAAAAAAGCTTCATTTTTAAGTGTTAAATATTCGTAATTGAAGAAATGAAAATTCTTCATTTTTGAAAAACATTTTTTTTATCACATTAAATGTGAATAATGTTGATTTATCAAACTCAATTAATGTTATTGCAAATTAATTCAAGAGTTACTTATGTTTTGTTTAACCAAATTACATAAAAACGTCTAATTTTTTAATACTAAATTGTTTCCATATGAACGTAGCGAGTACCTAAATGAATTCGAATAATAATTTGTTACATAAATAACGTTTCTTACTACAGAGAATTATTCAAGTCAGTAGCTTAATTGAGAACAGCTTTTCAAAATTTCACTCTTTTCTTAATTAACTAACTTATTTCCTTCATTGCAATTTTTTGATTTTATGAAATGACAGGACAAAAGAAAAAGTTACCAGACATACATCCAAAATTACCACATTGATAAGAAAATTTACTAATCTTCAAATTTCTTGTAGCAATAAATTTTTGTTCATCACCACAGTACCTCGTACTACAATTTATATAATTTTTTTCCCCACACTACGACTCCACTCACCTCAAAAACCGCAATTTTTTCTAAATCCCCCCTCAGAATTTCTCTCCGCTCGCGGAGGCTCGCGGAAAATTAGGGGCGGCCCAACCCCGCGATGACTCGGATCCGCGCGCGATTGTTCTCTCACTCCCGGTGCTCCCTTAAGGCGCACGCATGCCTGACACGTGACTCGCCCGGCGGATAATTGAATTCAGGTGCGCGCGAGCGGCGCGCGGATTTGCATGGCCGGCGGATGATTTGCGGCGCGTGAGATATTCGGATGAGGCGCGGATTAGTCATTGCAGCGCGCCAGATGTATATATGTGGGTCGCGGGTGAGAGGTGAGATTAGCGCTGTATCCGGTCAGTTCCGCGATAATGATGTAAGCCGTCGACGGTCCAGACTCGATGATACTCCGCTGATTGATAAGCGAAAGCGCCGCTTTGGTTTTTTGCGCGTCTTTTTTTTCGCGTCGGATGAATGATGAACGCGCGATTTTTAGAATGACTTTGGGGCATTCTTTTAGGGCTGTTGTTTTTTATATATCGGGAATTTTAATGAAATTTATTATTTTACTTTGTTATGTTTAATTGAATGATGACTATGGGGGAAGATTTAATAAGGAAATTAGTTTTAGGAAATCTCGGAGGTGAAAGTTAATGAATGAGCGATAAGTATTTATCTTCTTGATTCGAGCGTTTTCTTTGCAAAGATTATAGTATAATAAATGAACAATTAAAACTTTATCTCTCCAGTGGAATCGAATACTCTCAGCGTAAATCATCGAATTCCTAACAATTGTGTCTCTTTTTATCGATGAATATTATAATATATCGATAAATATTAATAAGATTTCAAAATCAAATTCTACATTTTTAAAATATTTAAAAAAAAAGTGTTTAGATAAATAGCGTCTTTGTGCTTATTCACGGTACATTAATGTAAGTTTTATTACCCCTGAACTTTAATTTAAACTAAAGAAAATTGCGAAGTAAATCATCGGAACAGCAGTAAAAATAATGAATAGTTTCCGTTTTTCACTATTGTACCATTCGGCGTGACTCAACGCGCATCATTCAACGCGAATTTGAACTTCTCAGAAGATTTCCATTGTCGAAAAAATTAATGCGTAAATAGTACTCGGAATTTATTCAGCATAAGCACTTACCGTGCTCTACATGTCGCATTAAACGAGTCTTTTAATCCTATAAAAAAATGTATTTTTAGTTAGTGAAAATTCGCAATTTTTTAGTGAAAGAAAAATCAGCGCTGTTAACGCGTCTACTCATAAATGAAATTTGAGAGGATAAAAATTTACTTTTACTTATAAGTAGTCGCACTAACAGTGCTTATTTTTCTTTCACTAAAAAACTGTGAATTTTCATGGTAAAAGTAATTTTTTTACAAGATTAAGATCTCCTTTACTTTCGAATTTAAGGAGAATATTACTCTTTTTACCTTTAAAGGAAACATTTCGCTATACGTAGTAGAATTTACAGCGTCGGGTATGCGCATATTTTTTCCAGCGATTATGATGTGAAAGGATAAATAAGTATTCTTTGGCCGAGCCGCGGCGCGACCGGTCAAACGCTTGAATGAAATCAAGCGTTTTTCCTTGAACGTGTACTATCGCGAGTGCCCGCCTCACTGACTCGAGTTTCTTATTCATGGTTTATTAAAAGTGTAAACATCATTCATTAACATTTTATGTAACTGGTTTTCGTCTAGTCTCGAATTCTCGCTTATTTTTATTTAAAAACACAATGAGAAATTGCCGGCGATATTTCGTGATGTAAGTTCGATCGGTCGACTGCACGCGACGCGCGATTTTAATATCGAACGCATCGATTTTAAGATTTTTATATTTGTCTGGCACAGCGTTTGCTCAGTTACGAAATACAAACTGAATTTTAATTCTTTATTAATGACTTGTTTACTTTCCATTCAATCTTTTTTAACTCCCACCGCGGGCTGTCTTGCTGTGACGCGCTTTTTCTACTTAATGCATGAAGACGTTACTTCCTTCTTGAAATTAATAGAGGCTTGGTTAATCATTGCTTATTTCAAATTCATTCATTTGTTTAGAGGAATCTTAGTGTTGTTTAAAGTAAAGATACAAAATTTTAAACTTAAAGTTCAAAATTTGTTACTTCAACTGAAGATCCAAAATGTTAAAGTAGAGATCTAAAACCGGAAAATCGAAGTGGATATTCAAATCTAGATAATTAAAATAAAATTTCGATATTTGCATGTCGAAGTAGAAATTCAAAAGTAAAAAATCAAAATTTGCAATCCAAAGTAGAGACCTAATTCTGAAAAGATCCTAGTAGAGATCTAAAACTTACAACTCAAAGTAAAGATCGAAAATTAAAAAAATCACTGAGGAGAACCAAAACTGAAAAAATGAAAGAAGGGATTTAAAACTGAAAAAATCAATGAAGAGGTCCAAAACTTGCAATTCAAACTAATGATTCAAAATTAGAAAGTCAAAGAAGATATTCAAAACTTGCAATGCAAATTAATGATATAAACTGAGGATCTAGAGCTTGCAATTTCAAGAAGAGATCCTAAACTTACAAAATAAAAAAATAGATCCGTAACTTCTAGATCAAAGTAAACATGAAACTAAAAAATCAAAAAAGTGATCTAGAACTCACAAACCAAAGTAAAGATCAGAAACTAAAAAAATCAAAGACTAGATCCAAAACTTGCAAATCAAAAGCTAGATCCAAAACTTGCAAATCAAAAGCTAGATCCAAAACTTGCAAATCAAAAACTAGATCCAAAACTTGCAAATCAAAAACTATAGATCCAAAACTTGCAAATCAAAAGCTAGATCCAAAACTTGCAAATCAAAAACTATAGATCCAAAACTTGCAAATCAAAGACTATAGATCCAAAACTTGCAAATCAATAACTAGATCCAAAACTCGCACCTAAAAGCACCGCGCCGCGCGATTTACACCTCCGAGCTTGCGGCCGCAAGCTCGCGCTGCAAGCTCCGAATCGCAACAATCCCGCGAAAGCCACTTGACAGCCGGTGCGCCGTACGGTCTGACCCACCCGCAGGAGGGGGGTACGTTACCCCTCCCCGCCTCCGCCCACGCAGCTCGAAAAACCTCGAAAAAGCCGGTCGCCGCCTCCTCCGCGCGCGCGTGTACGTTTCGCCGCGCGAAAAAAAGAAGGAGAGGAGAGGAGAGAGAAAAAAACAGCCGCTCGAAGTCCTCTCTCCCGTCCAACCAACCGGCCGTCGGTCGTCACCGGCGGCCAATCGGCGCGGCTTGCGCTGACGACAGCCGCTAAAAATAGCCGGCCGCGCGCGCGCGCCGATCTAGGCCGCGGCTCCGCTCGCCGCGGCAGTCGCGCGCCGGCAGCCGCCCGCCTTCGAGCTCTCGACTCCGCTTCTCCGTCGTCCGCGTGTGTGCCGCGCGCGTGTGTGCATGGTATATACAGTGTGCGAGGGGCCAGCGCGCACGGATATACGAGAGGCGCTCCGTTAGTGTGTACGTACGTTTACACTCGGTGGGTACCGGAGGTGTGCACACGCCGAGCGCACGTGGGGCGCGTCCGATGTCGGTGCCCGAGCGAGCACCCCGGTGACGACGCGCGTGGGTGGCACTTTCGCGCGGGGAGGAGAGGACTCCCCCTCGCTTCTTGCTGGCGCCGACGAGGAGAGGAGGAGGAGCTGCGCCGCGGCCACGGGCGAGGACCAACGGTTTGTTTATCGATTCGCATATTCTCGCCGCTGCTTCTTCTTTATTCTTTAGTCTTCGCCTTCTTTTTCTTCCTCGTCCGCTGACTTGCGGGGGAATGCGATTTTTTCGGGCGACGACGAGTTTTTGAAGTGGGAGATTTAAGTTTTGGATTTGGTTTGGGGATACTCGTTTGAGGACTTCGCACTTTTAGGTGCGAAGTCGAATTTTTTGGATAGTTTCGCTTAACTTCAATATTGGTAACTGGTACCAGTAGTGTAAGTAGTAGTGGTATGGTAAACGTGAGACCAGACATCTATTTTAGTAAAAATTACTTGGACTTTGTTAAAATTACGACTTCTGGTTAATTTTTTTTAAGATTCGGTCATTTTTATTGGATACACACATAACTTGCTCCAAAAAAATTGGTAATCAAATGGACTATGTTTGCCGCAATAATTTTTCGAAGTATTTAAATGTATGCATATATTTATTCACGGAGAAGATGAATATTCCGTTAAAAATTAATATAGTCTTTATTAACATAGAGACAAACTAAAAGAAAATACAAAAATTAATAAAGTAATTAGTAAATTTTATGACACTTATAACAAATTTAAGTTACTATATCAATTTTTTTGTATAATGAAGTTTGTCCTCGCGTTAGTAAAGACTTATGGAACATTTTTCTTCGTTTTGAATGATAACACTTTAATTAGCAATTTTTTAAACTACATTTTAACTGCTGATTGCTAAATAATTATAACACTGTTCTAAGAAATAAAAAAATGATAAAGTTTGCCTTATTTATTCTAAACTATTAGTCACTGAAAAAACCTAGTAGGAAAATGTACTGCACATTATTTGAAGTAGAGAACACACTGAAAAATATTATAATCCTTAGAAAAATTACAGTTTTTATATTAAAATTTTCCATAATTAATATTTTTTCATTAAAAATGTTTAATAATTCCAGAACTTTTTGATAACTTCTTATCATTTTCAAGTCGGTCCTGAAAGAATATGCAGTAAATTTCTCGTCTTCATTTTTAATTCTTAACCACGTCGATTCGACTGTGCACAAGCCAACTCAACCGCAGTAGAATAAACCCGTGTCCTCATGCCAAGACGAAAATTCGTTCAAACGATCGATAAAAATCTAGATATAGCAATTTACTGCAACGAGAAAAGATATCATCTCGACGACGGGTGCATTTAAATGAAGGAACCTCCGAGAATATTAAGCGCGACGCATGTGACACGCGTATACATGTATACAATACCCATACCGCGCGAACTTTGAAGTGACACTTTTCACGGATGTAGGTTAATGGCTGTGCAAATTTCTTTCCTCCGGCACCGGGGATGCATCTAAACGCGATACGCGCTAATCGCGCAGTGAAAATTTCTCGGTAAAACCGCGCCGATCAAAGGCACCGCGGGGGCCGCTGCCTTTAATTAACCGCGTTATCGTTTCGGCAATGCAAATGTAATATCACGTTGGACTTCGCCGGGAAATTCGACTTCCTGGAAGTCTTATCTCGACGGAATATTGAATTTCTTCGCGTACAATAGAGAAACAGTCGACTTCGCAAAATTTAACATTTATTTTGCACGCTTACATATATCTATGTGTAATATGCTCAATTATACTATTATAATTATATGTAAGATATAGAAATGGTCGATTTTGCAAACTTAAAATTTATTTTGCACATTTATATTGCGTACATTATACTCGATATTATTACAATTGTATGTAAAAGGAAAGATCGATTATGAGGTTTACCGATTAGTCCCACCGTCAACACCTTCGCAGAAGATTAGAAAAAGACAATTTTTCGAATAGGCCGACTGTCGCCATCAATTACGGACTTTTTAAAAAGTTTGCGCGCAACGCGCGTCATCCAAATATATTATCCGGGCATGCAAATCGCGGAGATTGCGTTATGCCGGGAGGTACGAAGTTGAATGGAGGTACGAGAACGAGAGATACAAAAAGAGAGAGAGATGCCCGTCGTGTTGTGCAAAAAGTAAAAGGGGCAATGCGCGCGCGAATGCAAATGGGGCCGTACGAGCCGAATGTAAATTTCTCGGGAACCGCGGACGCTGACAAATTAAATGATTCGCAATCGCGAGGGAAACGGGCGGAGGCGAAATTGAAGCGACGAGCCGCGGCTCGGCCGAATTTCGTGCGGTGTGGCCTTACTCGCGCGAACAATGCGAAGCTTCGCGGTGGGTACGAGGAACAGAAATTAGGTTTTTGATGACGAACGCGCTTGAGATCGGGTACGAAATTGCAATGCGGGAGTTGGTACATTGACGGTTCATCTTTCGGGCAGATGCAAATTAATATGCACAGTGAATGTGTATGATGTATTATTAAACGTGAAGAGTGTGTTAATTGGATAAATTAGTATGTATAGGTTTGTTGTTGGTTTAAAAAATTAGTGGATGATTGATAGACATTTTTAGTAAATATTGGAATAATTGCGACAAAATTTAGAAAAATAGTGTTAAAATTTAAATTATCAATTACGAAAAATAGTAATTTAAAGTAATATTTGTATGCTTCAATTTCAAGTAACAACTGTACGATTTTCAGGATATCTACCTGATTTTTTTTAAATTTTTCGAATATCCCGATTCTTAAATATTCAAATCTCCAAATCAATATTCCGGATTATCCGCATCTGTGTATCATTAATCTAAATCCGGATATTCGATTAATAAAGATAATACAGGTCCAACCCCTAAAATTTCAACGAACTATTACGAGAAGATGATTTTCTGGTAAAAATTACCGTGTGGATTTGTAATCTTGGCATCAAACATCGTAAAAATTCCCAAGAAAAGATAATTCGTAAATTTTACAATATTTGCAGTACTTTCCTAAAGTTATGAGTAATTTTTACCAAACAAAACACTCGATCTCAAGATCACTCAAGTCAGCTCCAAAAAAAAGTGTGCGCAATTGATATTAAACTTAAAAAATTTGTTTCCGAAGTATTCCTAAACAAACTAAATATTCGACTATAAAGTCGAAACGAAAATTGTGCGCGCGTCCATTCAAGTGCAGAGCCGCGTATATATACCGCGGAGATAAGAGAAATTCCGCACGTGGAGAGCCGCGCCGTCATCTGGCCGCCAGCTGATTATAATTCGTTGTTATGAAACGGGAGGCGGCGCGGAAAAGCACGGCGATGATGAGGCAACGCCGGCGCGACGCGCTCCTACTTAACTCCCGCGCGCGCGCGCCGGAGGAAAAGCGAGGAAAAAATAAATCGCGCGAAATCGGGCCCGCGGAAAATGGAAGTCACGACTCGGAAGCACAAAAGTGTAATAGTGTTTGCGACGCGCGACTTGCGGTTCGTTGATTTTTCCCGGGAGCCAATGCCCTTGTTCTCTTTGCAGCGTTGAAATTTGTATATGCATAAATTATTTTATACTTTATTGGGATAAAAATTAATAAAGTAGTAAATAAAGTGATGAAAGAAGGTGTCGTTGTTGAAATTATGAGTGATAATCGATTTTTTCACGGAAAATTAAAGACACAAATTACTATTTTCTCGAGTAATTAAGTCCGTGTACCGAGAGAATTTTCTCGACTTGTGAAGATTACTATAAAAATTACGAGAAAAAATGTAATTGTGGGATAATTTGCCAGACTGGAAATCCACATCATTGTTACAAAAATCGCTATAATACTTATATTTTACAAATACAGTGACTTTTCATAAAGGTTTCCAGTTTTTCTTTCCAGTTTCAAATTATCAACATAATTTTTATTAAAATTAATCGAACGCAAATTAAATTCAATAATTTTTGTACAAATAGTCATTTATACTAATTATTACTAAACTACATAAATACTGTTTTTTTACACTGAAAAAAAAAATAGAGGAATATTATAAATTTTTGGATGTGGAGGATGAAAAGTCCATATTACCATAATTATGGAAAATTGTACTATAAAAATTGCAATTTTTCCAAGGAATATAGTTGCTTTTCTCATGATACTAGTACATCTTCCATTTCAAATACTTCACAATTTTCCTATTCAATTTTCGCAGTGTATTTTTTTGATTTTTTTAGTATGTATATAAAAAAACAGTATCCTAAAAGAAGACAAGTAAGAATGTATAAAATTTAACACATTTTTTCAGTACAATTTTTATCTGTAATTTCTTATGGAAAACTACAAAAAGCGAATTTTTTTACTGCACACACAGTAAACTATACGTGAAACTCCTCTCGGTATGCACACACACACCTCCGCGCATTAAATTATATTAAAACCTCCCAACAAATAACAGCTCAAACGCCGGTAATTAAATACACTCAATGCTGTCCAGTCAATCACACACATCACCCGCACCTAAGTAGACACAGTCAGGCACGCCGCCTGCCACTCCCTCTTTCGAAAAAAAACCACTCGCTCAAAAAAAAATCCTCCCAAAAAAAAACGCAAGCCACAGGACCACTAAATCCCCGAGCGCCGATAAAAAAGACTAAGAGAAGTAAGCCGCGAAAATTCGCACCTAATCGTCGACTCACGCCCGGGCTATAATCCGCGGAGCCCCGGAGATAAGGCGAGGCTCGTCGCATCCTCGCTCTCATTGTAATGCGAGGCTCGCCGTAGGCGCGCACACCCACGAAAACACGCGCGCGCCGCTCGCGTTTCAAGGCTGAGGCTCGCTCGCGCGCGCGCCGCATTATCTCCCGAGCGCCTCTACAATGTCTTTCTTTCCGCCTTTTGTGCGCCCGCGTGACTGCGCCAATTGTACGCCTCGCGAGGCTCGATTTTTTTCGCGCGAGACGGGGAGGTTTCTTCTTTCGAAGATTCCCAAGTGTTTTCTGGAGTCTTTTTTTTTTTTATGAAAGAAAAACGGTAATATACGGCTGTAAAAAAATTGACCATAAATTGGCCATAATATGCACAGAGGATATTCATATTCTGGCCAGTTTATGGTCAATTTTTTGTACAGTGAAATATTAAATTTTTAGGTCGAAATTAATTTTCTGCGTTTCAAATTATTTACGTTGCATACATTTGCAAAGATTAGTGTGCAAGGTTGCTGTGGTTGAATTGTTTAGAAACTTTTTTAAGGGTTGTGTTTGAAGGTGGATTGGGTTACTTTATGGGATCGTAAAAATTGATTTTTCTATAGGTGCTTCTCGTTTGTTATGTGTAGACTGTTGCATGTAGTTAGGAAAATCTAGTCAAAGGAAGAATGGAATAAAATTTGTGAAATTTTTTAAATTTTGTTTCCTTGTATTTGCGATGTGTGCCTTAGACTTACACATTATTTTAACATTTAAGACTAATAATATCAATGCAGCGCTGATAACAAATTGTTGAGTCTACTTGAGATGTCAGAATTACCTTTTCCATTTAATTATTTTTTCATTTTTAACATTACCCTGCTTTTTACTGTTTAATATAAAACTACTTGTATCTACCGTTTTTTAACTTTTCTTTTCAAATCTACTTTCCTCTAAAGAAGTAATTTTGATTATTTTTCCTAATTTTCAACGATCAACTCACAAAAATTTCTTACTATAAGAAAGAAAACAGTTGCACCAGTAGCGTAAAAAATAGAATGCAAAAAATCAAATGCATCCCGGGTATTATACTTCACTCAGTCGAGTAGTCATTTTTCCAGGAAAGTGTCGTACCTTATGAATATTCAGCGCACGCGCTAGAAAATAATGTTACCCTCTCATTATACACCAAGTTCTATTCCTAGATTCCCTAAGAGGCAAAATTAATTTCACTTTCCATAAATTCATTTAACGTTTATCGCTCCACAATGGAATAAATTAGCGATACATTGTATACACACTGTACCCCACATTAATAATAAAAAAAAAGTGTAAAATACGAGCAGTGATCCCGTAAGCCGCCGGGGCATTAAAAGCGCGTAAAAATAGTGCGCGTTGCGCGCGAAAAAAAAATCGAGCCGTTTGTTTTCGACCTCGGATGCGCATCGATAGATCAATCAAATACTGTGTTGCAATAAGCAGTGATGATAAAAAAAAAGGAGAAAAAAACGATTCGCTCGCTGGATGTTTGTTTTTATTTTGATTGACAGCTCAACAACCTATTGTTAACTTACTAATATCCTTCGTACTATGTTAATCTACTTTGAGCGGATTATGGATGGTGTCGCGGCGAGCAAAAGGCCACGAGACTCGACGACTGTTTTGCACCTGATCAACTAAAGATTCTTTCAACAAATATTGTAAAGTTGAAAAAAAATATTTAAAACAGCTGTTTCTTTAATTTAATGTTTTACGAGTGCAAGATTAAAATGATGTACTTTCCTTATAAGCTTGAATTATTATATCAAACTTTCCGAAAGATGCAGGTTTTTGAATTATTTTTATTTTATTTTTAATCTTACCTACTTTTTATTTAATTTATTTATACCTAAACCAAGAGGATCACTACAAAAATGAAGTTAATTTTTTTTTATTAACCCGGTCATTATAAAATTACATTGCGCCGGAGAAGCTTTTTTATCGTTTAATTGTTTACATTTTACAAAAGTTGAATTTTTTTCTTTCGATCTTTTGAATAACAACAATCGCTACTAAAATTATAAACTAAAAACCTAAAAAATGTGAATGAAACTATCCTAAACTTTCCTATCGAGCCTTAACAAAATTTTCGGCTAAAATCCTGCTTAATTTCTGGCTGTTCCCCGGGGCGAGGAAATAAAAAAAAGTGCAGCGTCGAAATCGTAAACCCCATAAAAGTGTCCGTCGGGAGGCCGTAAACTGGCGCACAAGACGAAGTCCTCCCGCTATCGCTTATTCGAGAAGGTCCGAATTTATGTACCTCTCCTCCTCCTTCTTCGCGTTTTTTATCCTCCTGCGGGGGTGGGAGGAGGGGGAGGGACGGGCAGGGGCCGTGACCCCGGAGAGCGACACTTCTGCGCGTCCGCGCGGCGAATTTTTGGCAGTAGGCGCGTGACTTCGATTCGAATGATCCAAAGGGAGGAATATTCCTCGCGGTATGTTTTCAGGTGCGTAATTGATAATCGCATACGCGTATCTTACTTAATATCAGTTGATTAGTTTATTTTTTTTTTAACGTTGATACTTCAGTTACGAGTGTGATAAATATTTTTTTTTATTTCAGTGCTTCTCAAAAATTTAAAAAAAAATAAAGAGAATTTAGCGAAAAAATCAAAGGATAATCTTAAAAAATTTTTTGTTAAGCTTAATTGTACTACATATAAAACACAAATGTTTCTGCGCGCCGCACTCATCTTATACCATTTTTTTAAATTCTTTTCTCAAGTAATATATTTATAACATTAAGTGTCATATGCACTTTTTTTATTTATTCATATATTTAAAGTGCAATTACCTGCTTAATTAAACATTTTTTGAAAATCTTTCCAAAAAAAAAAAAATTTTAATTCTTTGCGTTAATGTTTCATTAACGGTTTTTTAAAACCTGGTTTCTCAGTTCGTAAAAAATCAGGAAACGTAAAAATTAAAATGAAAAAAAAGGAGAGGGCATAATATCAGAGGTTTATTATCGTATGCCGCCGGTAAAAAGGCCTTTCCACATTACGTAAGCGGCGATTGTTATTGTCCGGCCGGCGTGTATATGCAGAAGGCGCGATATTATCTTGGAATTGCACAAAAACGTGTGCTCCTTGCTAGATTTGCTTTAAATTCCGCCGTTTAAGTAACTGTTCGCGACCTTAATTGCCGATTGCGTAAACTTTAAACACCTTTATTAACCTTCAATGTGTGCATTTAATGCGCCCGTGCTCGCGGGCACTTTGTTTTACATTTTAATGCTTCCCCCACGATCCTCGCTGTATCCGCGCTCGTGTTCCCCGGGTTATTTTATACTGTATATTATTAAGTTGTTGAGAGAAACTACTCGCTTTTGTCCTGGAAATTATTATTTAAATCGCACTCCTTTTTCTTCGTATCGTCGTGTATTCAATTCAGTTTCATATGTGCTGAATATTTAAAAATCTTTTTCTGATTGCTTATAGAGAAAGTTTTGTATTTGTAAAAACATTTTTTTTAATTCTTGATGTATAAAAGTGTAAAACGACGATCAAAATTTAAAAAATAAAAAGTAACATAAGGGAGTTGGTTTTAAATTTCGCGCGCAAATTTTGATTGAATTTTAAGGGATTTTTTGGAACACTTTTCGATTGTAGACAAATCTAAGCCATTTTAGAGACTTTTACGTTTATTTAATAATATTTTTGTTTCATTTTGTTATTTTAATTAACACATCACATTAATTTTTCAACTAAACTTTACTTTTGCGAGATATTCAACTATTTAAATGTATATATATACCTAAATTTAAAATTTTTACAAATCTTTGAAATAATCTCTATGAAAAAATACAGAGACAAAGTAGACTTTTCTTTTTAATTTTCTACGCAAAAAATGCCACTCAAAAGTCTGAAATTATAATCAAAGGGAATAGTGTATTATTATATAGGCGCACAATAATTAGACTTTTTGTCAATCCCGCATTCTCGATCGAAATTCAAAAAAAAGGGGGTACTATCCAAGAATGCAATCTCATTGTCCCACATTGGCAGAAAACAAAGAAGTTCGAGGAACGAGGAAGGCGGCATTCCGCTCGGGGCCTTAAAAAAGGAAAGAAGAAGAAAGAGCGAGAGACGATCGGCCGAAGGGAAACGGCGCGCGAGGAGGAGCCTAATGGTTGCCCAATCTTTTTTTTTTCCCTCCACTCCTCGCGATGACCTTAGGAGCCCAGCAGCCGAAAAATTTCGACATCCGCGACGTATCCTCTTCCTCCTCGTTTCATATTTTTTTTCTCCTCCCAGCGCGCATCGTTGCCCAAGTCCGATTCACATTATTTTTTTATTAAGCGGCCGCAGACGATTCAACTTTTATCGAAGGGCACGAATATTTTCACTGTGTTATTCAGCGTTTCTCTCGTTGATTTACACCCAACCGACAAATTCGGCATTTTTCACGCGCTACAATGTCGAAAGTGCGTATTCGAGTGTGCCTTGAGGTCAAAGTTTACGAGTGACGCAGGCAAAAATCTCGGGGTTACAAAATCGCTGCAATTTCAAAGCTAGCGACTTACGCGAGTGGTGAAAAATGTTCGCTTATAGAGAGCCGGCTCGTTGGTTAATTTCGTTGAAATTCAAGGCTCCGCCGCGCGTAGACGCGCGTTAGAACAGCGGCGTTCAATTAAAGGAGCGCGCTCTTTTCGGGCCGTCGGTGCTCTTCGCGGCCGTGTACCACTTGTAACCTCGCAAGTCGCGCCGATCGATTCTTCCCGCGTGCCCATTAATCAAAATCGAATCCGGCGATTTTTCGTTAAAACGGCAGAAGGTCGCGACGAAGAGGCAGGTGCTATCGATTGCGCGAATGCAATGACCAACATTAATTTCAGCGACCTTTGAACACTTGTTTACGCTCGAAACGTAATTGGATGCATCAATTTTCCACTACAAACTTTCCTTTATGCTCGTAATGTAGGGGGATATATTACAAAGAAAAATAATGCAGGAAAATTTTGGAGGTTGCGTGCGGACTAATTGAGACGTGGAAACGTGGAATAATGATTAAGAAATCCGTTCGGGTCGTAAAGTTAATGTTTTAGTCGAAAAATTTTTAATAAGTTTTCCTGCATTTATTATTTTTCTCAATATACAATGTAATATAAAATCTGGAAACTACATGTGCGATCCCTGGTAGCAATGCTTACCAGCTGCTAGACGACAGTTGGCCAACGTCACGATTTTAACGAGTTTGTAGGCCAACCGTTGGCCAAACAAATGAAAATTTCTACCAGGGATAATCCAGTTGGAATTACATTGAAAAATGTTCAACCGACGAAAAAAATGAGGGAGAATCGACGAATCCGACGGATGCGACTTTTGTATAGAACCGGTTTTCCCTTGAGCTCGATTCTTCGGACTTGTGTGTGTGTGCGTGAGATATGAATTTTGAGTTTTGCAAAAATCCAGAGTCTCGCCCTGGCTCCCGCTGAATTTTCTAGGTGCGTACGTGAGATTAGTGGGTACTCGGTCTTCTTGAGATTGCGAGCGTGAATCACCTTAATTGAGCTGTGTATATCTGTCGGTTGTTTGCATAATTAACGGGTGTGACTACAAATTTTATCCCGAGAATAATTTTGATGTGATGCGCGAATGTATTTTTACTTGCGCGTTATTATAAGCGATGAAAAATTTTCTAGGCGCAATCAACGTGTATTTTTTTAAGTGTATAAATTACACGGTTTAACGTTTTTAATAGTAGGCAGAAAATTAAAAAGTGTGCGAAAGTTACGTTTAAATGTAAGAAAATTATGATGATTACACGTGAAGCTGTGTTAGTAATATAACAAGGCATGCGCATGTCCTTTTTAAAAGATACATTTTTATAAAATAAATTAATTTTGAGTTACTTTTTAAATACTAAAAATTTTATTTATTATAGGTGCGTAAAGAAAACTATAGATGTTTTTCGGTATATTTTTATAGGTGAAACTTTTTATAATTTTATTTGATTGACTAGTTCAACTTGCGGAGCTAATTCTGTAGCTAAACAGATAAGAAATTTAAAAAAAAATCCTGTACCAATATAAATAATAAAACCCTAAAAATGTTTTTATTTTTACTAATTAATTATTAAATATATTCATAAAAATAAAATAGATTCAATTATACTGATAATTTTGTGCGTTCAACGAGGCACAAAGTCAAAATCGAATTTAGCTTTTTAAATGTACCGGTTTGTACTTGAAAGAATTAAACCGAATTAAACGATTGTCGAAATTCAATGTCAATTGTAATTTATGGCATTCTCGCATCAAGCCTCATTAGCTCGAACTATTTATCGACCCTCATTCAAAATCAATTGAAATTTAATCCTTTAAAAAGCCCCCAACGTGTATTATTTCAATCAGCAAAATAATCCTCTAATCCAAAACGTTTTTCAACGCACTTCCCCCAAAAACGCGCAAAATTTCGATGTTCAACTAAAATCTCGCAAGCACACCCCTTTAAAAAAAGAATATCGATCTAATCTCGCGTTATCCGCTAAATAAACAATTTGGAAGCACAAAAGAAAATAAAAAAAAAGTTTTCGAAGTTATCATCAGTGTTTGAAGTCGCGCGATCGATCGATTTTTTTTCGTGACCGATAACGAGTGTCGCGACAGTCGTAAATTACCGGGTCTTCCCTTATCAGATTTCGCCCGCCGAAAGACGCGGCTGAATCGGCCCGGCGATAATGCAGCTCCGCGCGTAGGGATAGAGGAGGTGGAAAAAAGGCTTTTCTATCCGGCCTTTGCGAAGCGGCTTTAATCTTGATTTACGTCCCTGAGGCGGCGTCTTTTGAAGCGGCGCGCTCATTATGACAATTACACATGCGGAGGAAAAGGAGGCGAACGCGATGGCGCCGATTAGCGAAGCTCGCGCGAATCGTTCGTTTGGATTTTCCCGCCAATTTTCCGCTGATTTTTCAGCGATTTCAGCTAATGCGCAAGCTCGGTAATAAGGGTTAAAAGGCGGGAATTTCAAAATTATTAATGCCTATTTTTCAGAAAAGCTATTACAGACGAATGAATTAATGCAGTTATTAAAATTGAAAAGTTTTTTTATGATTAACATATATGTTGCACTCAAAAAAGCAACTACAAATTCGTATATATAGCAAATATTAATTTTTAATGTAATCTGTATAGTATTTTTCGAAGCAAAAGAATACAAGTTGCACTTTACGGACACTATTGCAAAAAATATCTTTTTTTTACTTTTGCTTAAAAGATCGACAGTAGAATTGAAAAGAAAGGAAAAAATTCTTTTCTTGATTGATCTAAAGTATACGCGCGTCTGCGATAATGATCTTTTTATGCGAGTCCAAGCG
Organism: Eurytoma adleriae; assembly: GCA_900480045.1. Lineage (NCBI taxonomy): Eukaryota > Metazoa > Arthropoda > Insecta > Hymenoptera > Eurytomidae > Eurytoma > Eurytoma adleriae. Next base: position 10,873 of record UXGC01000282.1, on the reverse strand, counting down.
GGAGCGATTAAACTTTTTTTTTTCGAAAAACGACCTTTTTCGATTCGCAACGCAAACGCGAATCGAGTAGGCGTAATTGAGCGTTATTCCGGCCTGTAATCGGCGATTCTACTAATGAGATCGGATGCGACCGTAATCCGCGTGGCATTGTTCAGCGAAAGCAGCTTTTTGCTGGCGTTTACAAATAAATTATGAAAAAAAAGGGAAATAGCGAGGGGATTGTCTAATTAATTGTATTTCGTAAGTCACGGATGAAAGAGCAATTTGTGTTGTGCAGGGAGAATCTTTATTCTCATGATGCACGTTGAAGTAGTCATCTAAGATTGTAATAATAGACCTAAAGATAGATGTACGGGTGATTTTTTATTATTCATTTTTCTCTTTACAAGAAAGTAATGACTCTATTCATTGGTCAATTAATCTCTTTCATTTTTGTTAGGATGATGCACAATTTATGTTCAAAGACGCGTTTTGCGCAAACATTTCAATTTTATTCAAGAGAAATAAAATTAAGCTTTCAAATTTCGCGCCTTTTTATCAACGTGAAATTTTTAAATTTATAAAAAAGAAAGCAACGTTTTTATATTCTATTTCAACCATTAAATTCGTCTACAAATAATTCTAAATTTGGCCAAGAAAAATAAAATCACGTTTTTAAATTTCGCGCCCTTTTTTGAGCGCGAAATTTTGAAATTCGTAAAATAAAGTAACATAATTCCACTCTGTTTCAACTAATAAATTTACAGTATCATATAAATTGTATCTTCCTTGCACTTTTTACGTCGAAGGAAACCGCAGGCGAGGCTACATTTTGATTATCACACGAGTCCTAGATCAAGCAATGAGAAAAGCCTCGGTTTTTATTTTCGTAGTTTCCTCGTAAACGCAAATGAGCGGCGGAACGTTAATTGTTGCATCACGCGCGTTTATCATTAGCATTTCAGAATGAAAAACTACGGGGTCGTCAATCATAACTTTTATTTGAATTTATTAGCCAACTTTATTGCCGCACGGACACAATAGTCATGAGAAACGATTAGTTTAGCGATTTACAGCGCATTAAACAGTAATAATTATGCGCGACAATTACGAATTTCCACGCTGCGGCGCTCGCAGCCTGGATCGCAAAGATGCTCATTTCAAAGTCAAATAATAATGGAACGCCACGCTGTTACAATTCGAAAAAAAGTATACTTTATTATACACTGGCGATGTAAATAATTTATTTTTTAATACAAAAAATTAAACAAATCTATTTTTTTATTGTAAAAATTAAATATTTTTTTATTTTATTCAGATGCATGTTTGTAAAAAGTTAGTAATTACTTATTAATTATAGGTTACATTGTCCCTATAAATATGGCCAATTTATGGTTAATTTTTTTACTATTCATTAATTATTGTTTATAAATGTACATAACTTTGAAAAAGTGTAATAAAATCCACTTTTTTCGCTAAATCATAATTCACACGTGCATAGAACATTAAAATTTCTCCTACACACGACAATATAACATTTGTACTTCCACAATCACCCCTTTTTTTTTTGTCAATCGAAGCGTGTTTCCGGCTTCCTCGTTCGATAAATTACGAAGTTCGCAATGCATTAGATATCGCGACGGCGGCGGCGGCTCCGAAACGACGCGTGGGAATTATAAGAGCGTCGTCGCGGCCGCCACGACAATAATGCGATTATGCGCGCGAGTTTCTTCATTACCGTGGAGCCGCGCGGCTCCGTTTTCCCAGGCCGCCGTCTCTCCTACGCGTTTACACCACGAATTGTGCAGGGACTCGACCTTTTGACTATTTATAATTACTGTCGCGCGCGCCTCTATTGTAGATCGAAAAATTATCGAGTTTCCAATCGCCTCTTTTATTACTGCTGCCTTTGCATTTATTTTAGGCTGTTTTAAATGTTCAGTATTCGAAGGTTTAAGAGCGAATTATAATATACACACTGGGCTGTTTCACAATGAAGTTTATAGAATAGTAAATTTTTTATTCCCTTTTCTTATGAAAAGAAACTTCGCGAGCGTATAATTTTATTGAAGAATTAAACATCAGGCTTTTTTGTTGCCTACGTCGTGTTTTATAAAAAAAGAATACGTATTTTTCAGCTAACCATAAAAAATTCACGTCCTTGCGGTTGCTAATTATTTTTTGATTATCTCCATCAGAGGCGCAATAGCACAATAAAAATTTCACTCGAAGCGCAGTCTCGTCCTTAGCCTTTGAAAAAAATGTATATCTCCATTTTAATTACCATCATTTAATCGCCGCTCTTTTACTGCGCTACCCATTCGTTTTATAATCTCCCATTATTTCCCTCCCGTCGCATTGTATACCCGCCGGCTTTTATCACAAAGTCACGCTTTGTACGAAAATTCCACGGTAGTCTTTTGAAGCGCCTACTCGCAATTCATGTATATATCTACGTCTCTCTCTTTACTTCTCGCTGTAAAATAATAACCATAAATCACAATTTTTTTCGCCGCCGCCGCTTAATCTCGAACTGCTCTCACGCCTTTGTTTTGGCCCGATGAAAAATGCGCGCTTAATTTTTCACGGACGGGCTTTCGAGTGTCGCACAAATGAACGCGCGCATACCCCCGCGGATCGTGGGTTTCTCGGAGAGCGACGGGCATCAGCCGTCGGCCGATTAATCCCGACGCTAAAGTAAATATTAAACGAGGCCCGACGGCTCCCCCCGCAATTGGCTAAAGTGCGCGAGCGGCGGTGGTGTGTTTTAATTTTAATTCCTTAAAATTTTAGCTCTGCAGCAATTCGATTATAAATTAGTTGTTAAAATTAGTTTTGTTCTTTCATTCCTGAGATCAGGCCCTGAGTTTGCACATCTGGGCCAGATTTGAACACTTACGACAAGATTTGAGAAAAATAAATTAGTTAAGACGTACACTTTCTAGAGAAAATTCACCTTATTATTCACATACCTAGTAACAAGACTTGATTAAAATCTTTAGGCATCTTATCCGGTCCTGATTTGTATCCTTAATGATATTTATAAAGAAAAAAACATAATGATCATATATGTATTTAACAGAGTTTAATTGTAATCTCAAAAGTCAAAGCTGGAAACTTCACCAGGATTTAAAACATAATTACGATCTTCAGGCTCTAAAATCCGGCCCTGATTTGCACCCTTAATAAGTGTATTGCGAATCAGAGCCCTGCAAACTTTACGTGCATTCTTATCCTGATTATAGTCCTGATTACGATCTTAAGACACCTGATCCGGTCCTGATTTTTCGTGTTTACCGCGAAACAAGTATAAACGCGAAACGCGGGAAAAATTCAAAATTAGATCAGTAAGCATTAGTAGGCCGTCGTGAGGAGCCATAAGTCAAATAAACATTTGTATATTTTTCGAGCGACGAGAGGAGGGCGACAGGAGGAGGAAAAAAAAAAGAGGCCCGAGCGAAAGCTCGAAATAATCGCGGAGAGCTTGCGATTTTTTCACCCGGACCCGCGCGAAGTCAAAAGTCAAGCTGCAAATTGAGATTAGCAGAGGCGGCGTCGGGTTTCTGGCAGCCTCGCGCGGGCAGCGCGCCTTATGTAATGACCGACCCAGGGAACTTGAAATTTCGTTGCGTGGGTACACAGCGAGGTGGTTGAAATTTTTTTTTTGTTATTTTTTTGTCGATTGTAGTTATTGTATAGAGGATTTATTATAGTCGGTTGGGAATGGGCTATTAAATTTTATGTTTACGGTGTAGGATTTGTAATGGGAACTTACAGTGGAAAAAATTGTCGTATATTTGTCGCTGAATGACTGTACCTACTAATAACACGCAGTCCTTTTATTAAATTTTGCTTGTGAAAATTTACAAACACTCGGGTATACAGTCGTGTGTAGTTTAAAAATAGGAAGGCAGCCTTGAAATAAAAGGTATATTTTAGATCCGAAAAATAATTGTTTATTACGTGTATAATAGAAATAAATATGTTTATTCAACTTGAATTTAAAATATAGTGAACGTAACGAATTACTCAACTGAGATTTTAAAACATATGTTTAGATCGTCACGCTATAAAAACTATCGATAAAATAAAATATCAAAAATCGTTTCGAAAAAGAAAATATAAAAAAGGCTCTAAAATTAAAAATAGAAATTTTATTTCTATTTTTCTTTTAAACCATCTTACTCAAAATTCAAAAGCCTTTTATCAAGAAATCTCGTATACTTTCTAACCAAGTTCTAAAAGTCGCATACTTTTCACATGCAAATATAGCCTACCCTCGAAAATACGCGTGTGCATAAAAAAAATAATATTTACTTGTTAAATCGGTGTAAGCATTAGCGGCCATAAAGAAATACGATGTCCCCGTAAAAAAAATTTGTGTGCAACGAAAACGATTCCTTTTTACTGCAGCTTAAAAAATCGCGGGTGTTTGAAAAATAAAGAGGAAAGAAATAAAAAAAAAGGCGGCGTTCGCGCGCTTTAAAGTTTGGCAGCCCTTTTAATTGGCTTTCTCGGAAACCAGTCGTAAAATCGACTCGTTGGTTCTGTCGTCTGAATGACCGATCTGTTCCCGCGTATACACATTGTGTCGCGCCCGCTGCACTTACACTCGTGCACGCGGTTATAGTGCCTTTTTGTATATTGACAGTTAAATAATACATTTGGGCTTGGCGTTTAATTTTTTAATTAACAGGGCACACTTAATTACCTTGAATAAATACGTTTAATTGTAAAAATTGGAAATACAAATTAAACGTTAAACATGTATTACAAATTTTCTTTGATTGAATTATCGTAGGAAAATTTTCGGTAAATTATTACATCAATCAATCAATATTTCATTTCATCAATTATTCCCTTGGCGAAAATCAATCAATTTCGCGGTTAAGGTCACTGATAGTAAACAACTAAAGTCGCTATCAGAGCGGCCAATCGTCTCCGCGCAAAATCAATCGACAAAGGCGATCGGCGCAGCCGCGACCTTGGGGGGAACACCCGCGGCCCGATAAGTGAGTCTGAAATCGAGGAAAAAAAAAAGCCGATATAGAATCGACGCTGCACAGGCAGCCCGAAACCCACGAACGCGTACATACATCTGTCGAGGCGCGCGCGCGCGCGCACGTGTGTCGGCGGGGGCGGGGAGCGAAAAAAAGGCGAAAGAGAGCGCGGCGTGAGTAAGACGCGCAAGAATGAAAGATGCGCGAAGGCGACGCGTTACTCTCCCTTTATCTCTCTCTCTCTCCTTTTTTCTTCGCAGTGACGGGACTTGCGTAACGGCCGGTATACGGAGTGCCGATCGCTCGAATGTGTCGCGCTCCTCGCGATAAGGTGACTGTTTTTTTTTAATGTGTAGGTATAGCGACGGTTGTGTAGGGATAGTTGTTACGTGTTTTATACATTTTACGCGATAATAGGTGGATTTTTTTTCTCTTTAATTGTATTGTATAAGGCTTTTGATCGTTGTGTACATTGTTGGATAAAATTGTACGTTAGATTTTTATTATAAAATTTTGCGCTTCGCTTTGATATTTACGTTCTTATAGGATCGTAATCCGATGAATGAGTTTGTAAATTATCCACCGAGTGATGGTAGCACAATTGCCACTAAAAAAGAAGAAGAAGAGTGTATAAATTTAATATTTACAGGTATTCTTTTGCGAGTAGTTTATTAACGAACCGCACAAAATTCGTACAGTAGCATTTTTTACTGTATTATATGTACCTCATATTCATATTTCAGGTAGCCTTGTCTGTTGTAAATAAGTAAAGTAATACAGTTTCGTATTTTTTAAGTGTAATTTATAAAAGACGTATTCATTATTTAAAATTAATTATAAAATTTTATTTATTAACGTTAAAAAATGTTTAATATTACGCCTTTTTTTCAAAAAAGGTGATGGTATTATTACACTTCGTTCAGAAAAAATAAAGTCAAACTCCATTACATTTTTGAGTTTTTCAGTTTCTCTTACTTCGAGTAATCTTTTATACTCTTTTTTGATTATTATGAGATTATATAAATTTATATAAATCTTTTTAACAATGAAGAAAATAACATATTAATGTTTTACAACCACTAAGATTTTAACAAATTTACTATCCCTTTAAACCCCCAAACACTATAAATCAATTAATTCCTCCCCAAAAAAGAAAACAAATGTCCCTCGATCGTCTCAAAATGAAAAATCCACAGTGCTCTAATAGCGTTACGGGGGGGCGCGTCGCGGCGACACAAGAAAAACAAACTGCGCGTCGCGGCGGGAAAAAGCGCGCGGCAGCGGGGATCGATGGTAGATCAATCAGCGAGGCGGTGGATGTTTAGTCTGCGGCGGCGGCGGCGCCTCGCCCCTTTCGCAGCGTCGCCCACCGAAAAGCGACCGCGACAACTAATAGAGATTGATGGGACGCCCGCATCTCCGCCGACGTTTTAGGGCACGGCCCGCTCGAGCGACAAAACCGTCCCCCCTTCCGAATGGGAATCTTGCGGGCGCTCGAAAATTCCGTTGAAAGCTGCACGAGCTTGCTGAAGTGTATACGGCGATTTAGCGATTTTTTGGGGGAGAGAGAGTGATTTTACGAGATTAGAATTTACATGTATGTTGAGGTTGTGTTGGAAAGGTTTTTTAGGGTGTTTTGGGAAATGCATTTTTATTTGTGCACTGAGAATCTTTTTTGTAACATTTCACTGTAAAAATTGCTGATAAAAATGTAATTGTAAGCGTAATACTAAAATTTTTACAGAAAAATCAATCTAATTTTTATTTATAAGAAATTTACGAAGTTTTTAATAAAAAATGTTCACTGCTTAGTCGATAGTTTAAGATTCATTAGAAATTTCATGAGAAAATTTTCTTAGCGTGATTTAAATTGATAACGATTAATTAAATTGACATAACGATTCTATTTTATCTCTAAAGTTTTTTATTTTTCTAATTTTGTTATACGAGTACGTATAGATAACGAGACTAGTTTTTTCAAACAATGACCATTTCATTATTCATTTTTTATAAATAAATTTTTTTATCACTCGAAAAGGAGTGATTTAATCACTTTTCTCAAAAAGTGTACTAAACTATACAGACCGGAGTTTTTATTTTAATCAACAGTAATTACCTATTGTTTACGAGTAAAAAATCGCTTCCAGACTAAGAAAGAAGGGAACAAAGAAAAAATTCTCCCTCAAAAAGGCGAGCACTTATTTCACACTACTCATAAACTCAGATAAAATCAAACGCGTAAAAAAATTTTAAACAGCGAATCAAAAAGGAAAGAAGGAAAAAACGAAGGTCAATTAAAATTTTGCCGCGAAATCTAGACTTCGCTAACGAGCAGAAAAAATGCATAAAAAGCGTGAAAAAAAAGGAGAGATGATTTAGTCGAAGGAGGAATCGAGGCGTCCGGCAATTCCTTAGCCGGTGGCCAGTGCGAGTCGCCGCGCGGCCGAGTTACTTACCGCCGCCCCGGCTCCCCTTCTACATTTGGCGCTCGAGTCAAATTTATGCTTCCTGCTGGGCGCACAATGCGCCCACAGTCTCTCCATGTGCCGGACGCCGGACAAGCGCCAGTCCGCCAGACGCGCTCGCCGCCTCGAAACTCCGATCGCACCAATTTTTCAATTATCCCGTTTCGCCGGGACGATCGTGGGCAACTAAATGTTGCTTTTACTTTTCATTTTATTTTGTTTTATTTTAAATTTATTACTTTGTTTATTTAGCTTTATTAATTTCTTGGTTGTTTTATTTGTTTATTTTTATTTTAGTTTTGTTATTTTGGGTTTTCATTAATTAATCATGATATTTTGGATGTCTTTAAATGTTACTGGTGTAAGAATTTGACAGGTTTTTTATGAAATTTTTTTCTCTCATTTTTGTAGTTAATTCAATCATTTAATTCATATATTTTTATTATATTAGTAATTAATTATAATTTTATAAATTTATTTATAAGTTCAATTAGATTATTTGTAATTAATTTAAGTATATTGACTAAAATAGGAATGCCTCCTTTTTATTTTTGATACTTTGGCGAAATACAGAAAATTATTTGAATAATTTGAAATTATTAGGTAATACAATGTAATAACAATGTTGTTTTACCAATATTGTTTTTGTATATGTATAATAGTCTTAGCCTCTTCTAATCAAATAAAAATAATTTTTTTATGGTGTTTTAATAATAATTTTAAATTATTTTTAGATGAATGAAAATTTTATAAGTATATTGATTTAAAAACTAATTAGATTTTTCAAATATACCAGAAATTCATTTTTTTAGCAGACTAAATTGATATAAAAATATTCAACTTTCCTTCGTTTATCCTCCAATGTATATGGGTAATTCAGTAAAAAATGATCACTTTTTATGCATTTTTAACCCTTCTGTGATATAACAGACAGATTAAGCGAAGTACACTCCAGCATTTTTTGCATCGCAATAAAATATCTTTTTGCATCGCAATAATAGAAGGCCAAGAACAAAATATCTACTGTTATATTTCAAGCTTTTTCTAAAAAGGCTCTAGATTAAAAATTTAATTTGACATATGCAAAAAAAGGCCGCATCGTAATCCTAATCAATGTGATAGAAAAGAAACTTTAAAAACCCTCCTCACTTTCAAAAATTTAGAATAAAAAATAAAATAAAACTTGAATAAAGAATCAGCGGATGAAATCTTCTCGGAATCCAGAAAATCCGCCACTATCCAATTACCCGGCTCTCCTCTATACCTCCCGAGCCCTCCTCGCGCATTTAAATTCTCCCCCATAAATATCCCGCGGCCGCTCGCAATAAACAAAGGCGGGAAAAAGGAGGGCGGCCATTGTCCATTTCCCCGCGGTCCATCCATCGCCGCCGCCGCGATGGAAAAACAATCGGCGTGATTTACGCCTCGGACCGCGACAAAGCGTCCATCAATCAAAAACCGACCTTCGCGCTCTCTCGACGCTCCGCTCGAGAAAAAAAAAATCGCACGGGTATACCTCGCGTATACACCTAGTCGCGGGTTATTAAATTATGAGCGTCGCGTCCCGCGATGATGCGTAATAATCGAAGGACGGGCGGCGCATTTGCATGAGAGCCGATGCGTCTGAAGGAGGAGGAGAAAAATGAAGCGCGCCGACGGGTGTCTTAAGGTCCTGTAACAAGTGCGCGGATGGAGGGGCTGTAAAGGCTTCTCGGTATTGTCGTGTAATTGCGAGCGAACGCGGATTTTGCCGGTCGTATTTATAAATAACGCTGAGCGCTGAGCGATGCTTGACTTTATTAATTTGACGATGGCTGATGGATTCACTTTGACGATTAGTTTGATGCTTAGAGAGATTTATGCGTTTATTTATTTTTTTTTTTTTAATGTGGAATTATTGTTTCCATTTTTGCATCCATTAAGTTTGTTTATTTATAATTTAATTAATAAAAGTCCTTAATACAGTCAATATTTATAATAATTTTAAAAATTCACAATACAATATTTAAGAAAAATGAAAGGAAAAATTATAATAATAAATCAATTTTTCATTTATCAATTATTGTAATTTATTTATTTCAAAATCCAGTGTATTTATTACAAAACAAATTCTATATCCGCAGGTAAAAAATATAATGACTAAACTAATTGTACATTATTAAATTTCTATTTTTCAAAATTTAATAATAGTTTAATATAATTTTTAAATTTTTTTAAAACCAATTAACTAATTACAATGTTGTACCAATATTGTTTTTGTACATGCATAATAGTTTTAGTTATTTTAAAGAAAATAAAAAAATAAGATATTTTGTACTATTTATATAAAATTTTCTATTCATTTATCACATTTAAAAAACACCAACATTTTTCATAATAATCATTGTAAAAGCGATTTTGTCATTTATTTATTCATTTATAATGATCTAACGATCCAAAAAGTCCTTATAATATACGAAAGTACAGTGATTTTAAAAGAATAATAATATAAATATTATTAAATAAATATAACACAAAAATTTTTCTTTACCCTGCCAATAAATTAATCATAAATAATTGGCCAGAATATGCATACTTTGGCCAAATTATGGCTAATATTTTTACAAGGCACATATGCTAAAATTACAAAAAAATATTCAACTAATCCTAAACACGAGCTGACCGCCATACAATATAGACTCCAGTCTCCTTTGGTCAACCCAAGACGCATCAGTCAATGCACCCGCGTCCGAAAATTCGCTAGCGCTAACCGCGGCGCGTATACACGATCCCGGCGCGCGCGCGTCGGTTATGATCCATCGATCGTCGATCCGCGCGGCTAAAAACAGCCGTCGGCCGGCGGCGGGCCGCGACTTTGTTGCGCAGCGTGTCGGCCGCGCGGCCGGCTGTGAAAATAGCCGCTAAATGAATTATTATGCAACGCGCCGCAAGCGCGGCGTCGTGAAAAGTAGGCGACGGCGAAGAAGCGCAATGCGCGATGGCGGATCGCGCCTGAAAATACCGGGCCCGCGTCGCCGGCAACTAGGCCGACGGAGGACTTCGGGGAAGTGTCCCGCGAGATTTGCCAAATTCGCGACGAGCCGTACCGCGCGAAGAGCCGCTGTAACGGGTGGAATTAGGCGCATCTGGCGGAGACGCGGCGATTTATTGGGGTGTGGTGTGTAGTGTGTACGTCCCGTGGCGAGGGATTGAGCGATGGACGGGGAGAATGTTCTTTTTTTGGGTGGGAAAATTAATTGGTGGTTAGTCGTTTTTGTGAACGAGTGATGTGTTTGGTAAAAATTGCAAATATTGAAGGCGACATGTGAAAATTTATTACTATTTGTACTAAAAAAACCCCTATCCTATTTTTTATCCCTTTATAAAAAATCCATGGCCTTTTCATTGTAGTTAGTATTTCTCGCTTTGTAATTGGTTTATCGGTGGTTG